>JAENPR010001344.1:0-169506 GCA_018135685.1 Themeda triandra | reverse complement strand
ACTGTGTCAGTGTTGACACAAAAAATGACGCCTTGTGTCTCACACACGGCCAAGCCGGAAAGCGTGGCTTCAATCGGGTGCCCGGGCGTTTCGAATCCGGAAGCGTGCCGATCGATTTGACCTGAAAATCGACAAGGGATAAAATGGTAAGATCAAAAGCTGAACGTATCGGGTGAGACCAGACGAGTTCCATATTTACGGCCCCTGAAGCCACTTACGACGACATATAGCTATAGAAGCTATCGCAATCAAGTTTGCAAGCCATTCGGCTAATTCAAGACAACTGAGTGTAAAGAGAATCAACTACCCGAATGCATGTACATGAAGACATGTTTGAACAAGATCAAAGCATTGAGCATAACAAACCATGTCTTAAGCTTAAAACATTATCAATAAATGAACAATTATAGATGGGTAACTTGTACATATAAATCTACTAAGATAACACATGCATAGGCTAATCCAACTAGTCTCGCCGCATGTCTAGCCTTCATAAACCCGTCAAGCACAAAACCAAAGTAAGTTAATTCACCGCTGTGATCGACCTACTATGATTATGTGCCACCCCTTACCTCTTAGATCAATCCACCGCATGATACAATCTAATAACAAAGAGCTAAAAGCATGCAATTGTCTAAACAGATCCATAAATACTCATTACATGTGTAAGCGTAACCGTATCGGCAAGATTGCCGAATCGGGGTCCATGAAGAAGGAACAAACAAGCTATTGCGATCTAGAGCCAAGCAAAGTTTACATCTGCCACACGATATCCAGCTTTGTCTAGGATCTAAATGCTCTAACATACGTGAACCCGCATCACATAACCACCTCGATTGATCTAATTCGGCTATATGAACTTGATCTACTTAATATTGAGTAAGCATGAAAGAGTAACCAAGAGCCGAAAGAGTATCAATCTTGGTTGGGCAAAAAGAGTGTTGCAAATAAATAAACATTAAATTAAGCATGCAACACGTGATAACTTAATGAATCAATTAGATTTTGCTAAATCTAAAAGAGCTGATAACTATTTTTACCCTTGTCTTAATCCGCCGCACGATACAAGGCATAAGCAAAAACTTCCCATGATCGAGCTTAGATCTACCGCATGTTCTAAGCTAAAACAATGAGACTACTTGCATCATAATCTAAATCCACCGCATGATACTAGACATGATGGCAAGGTTGCCGGACTTACGGAGGTCGACGGATCGATTGTTCCTCTCAAGAACTCGATGACACGACTAAAAGGACTCGAAAAGGTGGCACGGGGCCGGTTGTATTGATTTGGTTGTGAACATCTTTACAATTTGCCGCACCCTTGGTCATATAGGAAAAAGGGACATACGGTCTTTGATAAATAGGAACTATGGTACTAAAAGACTATGTAACTATCCTATAATATATTCTATTAATCCAACCCCACGTACACATACTAACGAGCCCAATTACGTTTTCGTGGTAACCACGCCGGCCCATTTTCTTTCCTTGTGTCACAAACGCCATCATGCTTTACGAGAACTGGAGTTTGATGCCTTCCGACCGCCATCATCTATCCTTAGTAGAGTCCAAGAGGAGCACTTCATTCGGGCAATAATCCCAAGACACATAGGATATGCATGCATATACGTGTATATGTTGTCTTGCTTGGCTAAATAATCTGAGGAACTTTCTTTACCGTGACGTGAAACTCCAACTTGCATGTGTATCCATATACTTCCCGTGCTTCCTTTTGTTTGCTTCTGAATAATCACGCATCAATTGGGTTCTGATGGCAAGTGCAGTACTTCACTCGTTCTCAAGTATCGAGATTCAGTCGATCCCTGTATATATGACTCCAATTGCTTCCAGCGTAGGCATGATCAACTAGCACAGATCAAGATCTTGCTTCTCTCTTCATATACGGACTCTAGCATTTGGCAGCGTATACCCATATATCAAATGCGTATGATCAGGAATAAAGGTGGCCTATGCTGATTGCCACGGGTCTCTCCAATAGCCGATTCCCAATTGCCGATCCCACGAGTCTGGTAACTGCACATACACATTCATATCTCTCCTGCCAGATCGCGTTGGCAACCATGGACATGTTGGTTTTCTCAAAATATCTTATTGCTAATGATATTTCTCGGCTGGTCAAATTTCGGTGTCAACACAGGCCCCCTAGTTCGGAGTATGAATCTCATGCTTCGAACTATTTTGATCCAATAGCCCTCTTCGAAAGAGCCGAGAAACCCACTGGTAGCCGCTATAGCGTGATCTCATAATATTTCCACACCCATCGTTGAAGATGAAAAAGCTGATAGAAGTCACCTGTCTTGTCCTTCTTCATGATGGAACGCTTGATGTCGTGCGGCATGTGTGCGCAGCGAGTCCGGGTCTCCAAGGCATAGCTGATACATGAGCTTGAAAGATGCCGAGCATATTCACCTCAAGGGTCTTCTTCGTCATTGGTTCTTATGACGACGAGTTCATGCTCTGCGGCTGACTTGCTACACCCTGGTCTTAATACATCTGAAGATTATATTCTCTGGCTCAGATAAAAATACTTGTGTCCCAATACCTCTGCCAGTTGCTTCAGGTCTGTGTTATAGAACCAGCCAATTACAAGTTATGCCAGTTGGCTTTTGAGCAGAGTATGTAGCGGATTTGTCAGCTTCTTCCATATTATGTCGACATGTGCATACGTGTGTATGCATGACATTGTTACGTGAAGATATCCACTAGCTTCACAGCCGATTCCTTTAGGAGGTGAGGTCGGTAATCTCCCTTGACGTCTTAACTCCTTTGCCATGAGCTGTAACACTTTTTTTTTTGAAGGGACAGGAGGAGCCGGGGGCTCCTACTGAAATATATTAAAAACCAAACACAAGTACAAAAAACAGAAGTAGAGAAACAAATACAAACCGAAAAAAGAGCAGCAAGCAACTTGGAAGGGCTAAGGGAGAAACTAATCAGGGTACATCAAAGGAGATAAAGAAGAGGAGATCGAGGGAGAGAAGAAGTAGCATTAAGCCTGCAGGTTTGCAAGGATCCATAATCTGAGTTGATCTTGATATCTTGAGTTTATCCTATTGACGAGAAGAGATGATTCTTCCCTAATGTATCTTCTGCATGCTTGAATAGAGGGGGCGATATGTCTGAACATGCAGTCATTTCTCACCATCCAAATGCCCCAGCACCAAACAATGAACAGATCCAAAGCAAAAGGGATTTGAAGCTGCAGCTGCCAGGCGTCAGCAATCTGTGGAATGGAGAGGCCATCTTGAAATTGAAAATTAATCAGGGCCCAACAATTTTTGGCAAAAGTGCAGAAAAAGAGAAGATGCATCACAGTTTCTTCAGGAGGAGTTTGACAAAGGACACACAAGGCGCTGTCAAGATGCATTCCTCTTCTGGTCATTAAATCTCTTGTGCTCAATCTATCTTTTAGGGTGAGCCAGAAAAACACTTTGTGCTTGCCCTGACATGAAGTTTTCCAGAGCTTTCTGAAGATTGGGTGGACATGAGAGTGACCTGTTAGCCTTTTGTAGGCTTTTGAAGAGGAGTATTGCTTTGTTCCCCAAATGTACCCCCAGGAATCAAAATCTTCATGAAGTTCAAAGCTTGCCATTTCAGTTTGAAGCTGTTGCAGTTGCTCATATGCCTCAATGGATAGAGGGAGATTGAAGAGGTCAATAAAACTTGAGGTTTGTTGAGCTCTAGATAGAGAGATCTGCTTGTTTTTTTGCATAAGAGTGAAGCTCAGGGAATTGATGCTTTCTTACTTGATTATGCCAGAGATCATCCCAAAAAAGGCATGTCTGCCCATCAGCAAGCTGTACTGTGGCCATACCCTTATACTTATCTAGCAACTTAAGTGCATCACGCCACCAGAAGGAGCCTTTAACTGATTGAATATTTGGGAGCCTTCCATTTCGTAGTGCTTATCCCGCATCGAGCAACCCATGGAGTGTTGTACCGTTAAAAAATTTGTCCAGGTGTTTCAAGACTAGAGCTTCATTCTGAGTCTGAATGTTGATGACACCCAATCCACCTTCATTCTTGGGCAAGCAAACCATAGGCCAGGCTGCTTTGGCAATTTTTTTCTCACTAGCAGTAGCTCCTCTCCAGAGGCAGTGTCGCCTGTACTTATCTAGTTGTTTGATCACTGTTTTGGGCAGGATGATGGAGCACATGGTATAAGTGGGCAAAGCAGAAAGGACTGAGTTTGTGAGTTCAAGTCTTCCTGCTTGTGAGAGGAAGGGGGAGATAAATTTTAATCTTTTCTCACATTTATTTAGTAGAGGCATGAAATCTTCAACTTTTGGTCTAGTGATACCCATAGGGAGTCCCAAATAAGTGAATGGGAAGGAACCAGACTGACACCCAAAAGTATTAGCTAGGTGTTGGAGCTTCTCTTGATTTAAGTTGATAGGGACCATAAATGATTTATTGAAGTTAATACTGAGACCAGTGGAATCACTGAAAGCTTGTAAGATACCTTTGAGGAAGAACAGCTGTGTTGCAGAGGCCTCAAGAATTATCAATGTGTCATCTGCATACTGAATGATGGGAAAATTTTGGCTTGGTGAAGGGATAGGGAGATTGAGAAGTCCAGACTGGGCAGCTTTGTTGATGACTGACTGAAGCAGGTCTGCAGCAAGCACAAAGAATAATGGTGAAAGAGGATCCCCTTGCCTTACTCCCTTCTCGCAGGTGAAAAGTTTTTCCAAAGAACCCCATTCATCAAAAAGCAGATGTACCCGGTGTTCAAGATTAAATTGATCCAAGAGATCCATTTTGCTCCAAATCCTTTGTGTTCCGAATTTCCAGAATAGCTCTATGTTCAATTTTATCAAAGGCCTTCTCAAAGTCCAATTTTAGGACAACCAGCTCCTTTTTTGATTGATGGCAAAGAGGTGAAGATACTCAAAAGCCCAGGCCAGACAATCCTGAATGGTTCTAGTTCTGATAAAACCATACTGGTTTTGGTGAAGAAGGTTTAGAATGACCAATTGGAGCCTGTTGGCTAAAATTTTAGTGATCAACTTCATGGAGCAGTTGAGGAGTGAGATTGGCCTAAAATCACCTACTGACTGGGCACCCTCAATTTTGGGGATCAGAGTGATGTAAGAGTCATTAATACTCTGAAGACAGACATCATTGTTTTGGAAAGCAGTGCAAAGATCATAGAAGTCATTTTTGATGAAAGGCCAGCATTTCTTGATGAATTCGTTGTTGAATCCATCAGGGCCAGGAGTTTTGTTGTTGGGCAGATTCTTGACAACTAGATCAATTTCTTGAGTTGTGAAAGGATCCTCCAGCCAATCAAGATCATCCCCCGGACTGGATAAGATCATCCGTTGAAGGAGATGGAAGTGAACTCGCATTGCCCAAGTCTGTCCTTGAAAGCATTCCAAATAATCGCTCTTTTTCGCATGATTTACTACAAATTCCCAGTTCTTTACGTAAGCACGAAATGAGATTGTTCTGTTCCTTATTGTTGCGAGAGGCATGAAACAAGTTTTGTCTTTGGCATCCCCATCCTTAACCCATTTCAGCTTGCCTCTTTGCTTCCAGTAAGTTCTTTGCTGCTCTAGCAAATCGCTGAGTTTCGAGTCGGTTCCTCTCTCGGTTCCATTCCATGATTGTCGGTCTCGTGCTCTTCAATTTTTTCTAGGAGAGAGATCACCATTTTCACATTTTCCAAATTTTTCTTGAGGTCGAAAGATTTTGCTGCCAAGTTCTCAGAATTTTCCTAAGGTGCTTGAACTTTGCATTGATGGACTTTGCTTTGTCCAGGAACTTGGGAGCATCAGCCCATCCTTGCTGAACACATTGGAGAAATGAGGGGTGTGACAACCAGTAGTTCTCACACCTAAAAATTTTCCCTTTTGGAATGGAAGTAGAGATAGTTATGTTGCAGGGCCAATGATCGAGGTTTGCATGATCATAGAGCTTACAGAGCTGGCAGGATAGTTTGTAGTCCAAGCACTTGAAGTGAAGAACCAGTCCAGCCTCTCCATGAGAGGGGAAATTTGCTTGTTAGTCCAAGTGTATCTTCTACCATAGAGAGGTAGTTCCACTAGACCTGCACTACAGATTGCATCATTAAACATTAGCATTTCATTTGTATCACCACCTGGTTTGTTCCTGTCATCAGGTTTTCTTATGAGATTAAAATCCCCCACTAATAAAATGTTCTCTTCATGATTTACAGGCAAGTTTTTAAGCCATCTGGAGAAGTCCCTCTTTCCCTCATCTGAGCAGGGCCCATAGATATTCATCAAGGACCAGGAGTCACCATTGTGTTTTGAGGTGAATTTGACAGTAAGGGCATAATTATCTTGGGAAATTAGTTGACCAGTGAAGCAGCTACTTTTCCAAGCTGTCAGAAGCCCACCAGAGGCCCCTATGGAGGGAGAGAATTCAAATGAGTCAAAGCGGGGTGGACAAATATTCCGAGGAAAGTTCTATCAATTACTTGTCTTTTTGTTTCTTGTAAGCAGAAAATGTCACATTCAGCATCCACAATGGTGCTTCTGATTGGGTTCCATTTTGCCTCTGAATTGGCTCCTCTTACATTCCAACATAGAACTTTCTAGAATTTGTTATTGATGTTATTCATAAAGAAATGTTGGTGGTGCTGAGCCAATTACTAGAAGAAAGACACACTCAAATTCAAACTGAATCAATATGACTGAAACCAGTAGCAGGAGCCAAAACATTATAATAAGGTAGTTGATAGATAACTCTTGGTTTCCGGTTACAATCGCAAAAGGAAGGGGAAAGGGAGTTGAAACTCAGTAACCATTAAAGAAATAGCTACAAACTCCACATCAAACTTGCCAAAAAGTAAAAATATACTATAGTTAACTAGCACAACATGTGCCAAGGGGAATGGGAGGGTACTGGTGAACCAGCACAGCTCCAGATTCCAGGGTGTTGTTGACATCTTCATTTCTTTGCTTCAGGGGTCGGCGCCTTCCCAGCAGGGTTGGCCTCAGAGGCTTCTTCTTGAACAAGGACTTCGACTTCCATGCTTGCATCACTAACCAAGAAGGGGGTTACGGGCATAGCATCACCAGATTGAGATCTGCAGCAAAGAACCGGACCGTTGCTTTGTCACCGGATGGCTCACCGAAGAGTAGCCGACTTCTTGAGATTAGATGAGGCTTTGTTCTTTGTGGGAGCTTTAGCTACCTTCATGGTAGTCTAGAATTGGTTTGCCAGAATGCCCAGCAATGGCAGAACTGACAGTACCTGGGGTAGAGGTCTTGTTTCCTTTTCCAGATGTTGCTCTCTTTTTGCTGAGAGCAGCAGCAGTCAGTTTCTTCTCATCCAACTTACAGAGCTTGACACCTAGGTCCTTTATGAGCCGCGGGGAAAGATCGGGTGGAATGGAAGAGCAGGATCGGCATTTTTTTGGTGGGGTTCCATTTGGTTTGAACCCCTTGCTTTTGGCCTTGAGTCTTGGGCTTCTTCTAACTTCAGCTTCAGTAACAGGCATTTTCATCAGCCTTCTTTTTACATGGACCTCCTCAGACTGACCACCACCAGAATTATCAGCCACTTTGTACTCACAGAGCTTGTCATCAGTCAGACACATGAAGTCATCAACTGGCTGTTGTTCTGGAATGGTAATGGTAATGGAGCTGATGGACTTGTTGAAAAAATCTCTTGCTTCAGAATGCAGGAAATTTTTGGCCCATGAGTAGCTGGTGGGGGAGAGTAGCATGGCCCCAAAGAAAGGAGTCCACTGGGGCTCAAGATGAATTTTCTTTCCAGGACTAACTTGCAGCGAGGCTAACATAGACTGAAAGCAGATCTCTTTTGGCCCAGTCAAATTGAAGATAGTTAGCCGATTCTGGAGCTCAAGGTCTCTGAAGACAGAAGGACAGATGTTGTCATTGATCATCACAAGCTCCAACTTGGAGCAACTTGGACTTCTCGGAGCATTATCAGGCTCATCTTCACTTTCACTGCTGAGGTGATCAATAAGCATATGTTCTGGGATTTCTTCATCATCAATGACAGGCTCAATAGGCAGGTTTGGGAAGTGAGCCAAGAAGTTGTCATCCTGCTCTTGCTGCAGGGCCAAAACCACATTGACTGGTGCATTGTGCACCTCCTGACCATTGTTTAGTTGTTCCTGGGGAACAGACACTTCAAAAGCTTGATCAAGAATATCTGCATCTCCCATATCCATTGGTGGTTGAACAGCTGGGTTGATTATGACTTCCTGCATGTCATTTGGTGGAATGGCATTCAGGTCAAACTGTTGGCCTTGGGGGGCTTGAACCTGCTGAGGCTGAGGCCAGGCACCCCAACCCTGCATTGGAGCCATCTGAGCAGCAGCAAGATCCCAGACCAGGTTGTCTTCTTCCTCCAGCTGTTCAAAGTCAACATTGTTTTCATCATCTTGTTCTTCTAGGTTATCTTGGTTGTCCTGGACAGCCAACTCTTCCATCTGCTCTTGTGGCTGAACAACATTGACAGCATCATCAGCAATCTGATCTTGGGGCTGCACTTGCATTTCATCAGCAGCAGCAATAAGGTTGGCTTCTTCCTGCTCATTCATCAGGCCTTGTCCAAGACCAGCACCATCAGGTTGATTATTGAGCATCAACCCTGCTTCAGCAGCATTGATCTGACCCTGACCCTGAACATTACCACCATGAGCAGCCTGATTGACTTGAACCTGATGATTAGCTTGGACTTGCTGGTTGATGGCTGCATTGATCGGTCCTGCACCTGGCTGACCATAGCCAAAGAAGTCATAGGCTAGGTGGTCAATGCCATGAGGAGCTGGTTCTTCCAGTGGAGGGTTGCCACCAACAAATTGCTGTGCCACAATCTCAACCTGAACAGTCCAGGAGTCTAGAACGTTTCCATGTCCATCAGAGAAAACAACAAAGTGTGGGACACTCTGGAACACTGAGCTGAGCAAACACGAGTTTGGGATCAGCTGCTCCTTGTTGTGCACGAACATATGCAAAGAACATTTGAGCATTTTGACATCAAATCTCTATTATGGCCGCCATTAAAAGATCTCCCTTTATTTCCTTGTATGTGGCTCGGCCAAACAATAAAACATTCCTCTCGCATGAGTACTCTCAGTGGCCGAGCATGCGAGTCCAGTGATCACGCACATATGTATATGTAGATCTTCCTCAGGAGTTGAGCAACGCCAATCTGGAATCTTCACCTCGTGCACGCGTGTATGTCTTTCATAATAAATGGAGATTTGGATTTCCTCATGCATGCCAAAAAATAATTTTTTAACCGAACTCCCATCGGCTGTCAGGTTACCAACTTCTGATGTAACCTCCCATGACGATTGTCATCTTGAAGTTCTTCAAGCCCCTTTACTTTCGTTCCTACTGCGGAACAATCCTCGTGACTTAAAGAATCAAGATTATAGCCAATCCCTTTGGATGAGAACAGATCTGCATGCATAATATATATCTTCTGCAAACCAACTTGACGCTGACGTCTAGCTGACTCCTTCATCTTGTTGTTTCCTTAAGGAGCACATCTTCTAATTTGTCGCCATCGAATTTCTCAATGGAGTTATAAAATCCTAAAACTCAAATGTGGCCGGCTAATCTGAAACCCATGTATAATTTAGACGGCCGTGTCTTACGTCCAGCAATACACCCTGACTTTCTTCCCTTGAGAATGCCAAAATCAACGGTGTATAGCAAACTTGTGGTGCTGCACTCCTAACAATAATTCTCCATCACTATCAAGAATTGAGCTGAAGTTTCCGTCTTTCCTCGCTATAAGAATTTAGGAACATCTCCAGCCAACAACCACATCAAGTAGCTCTGGTGGCCTTGAAAAACATCATCGTGATGAAACCGTCGCAGAGGATGAAGATAAGCTCGGCGGCGTGTAAATGTGTGTGTGATGGGTCCAGACTCCCCTCGACGCATAGTCGTCGTGGCATGTCGGCAAGTGACGAGATAGATGAACTATCATGTCTTGCTGGTGCCTCCCTAGTTTCCTTAAGGATGTCCTCGCCGAATGCGATGTCTTGATTGAAAATATTTGAGCCGACCATGCATGACCACCGTTTTTCTGTAAATGATCGGCTGCTTCAGATCTTGCAACTGCTCTGATTCTAACCTCACGTTCTAAAGGCCATCTTGTCAACTATCTGTAGATGTTCACATTAGTTGACTGTAGTAACATAGCCGACATTGAGAAACATTCGGATCGGCTCCGTACTACCGCTGTTACTACAACAGGAACATGCATTGCTTAGAGCATCAGTAGTGTATAGCACCGGGGTGGGTTCGATGATGGGCTCCACAATTGATGTGACGCGTGCTGCTACAAGGGCCACAATGTATAGAACCCGACCCGAGTCCATAGCCACATTAAAAAAACAAACAGCCCAACTGCCTTTCCTCTTGCTCGCGAGTCTCCTCCCCATAACCGCATCTTTCTCCGCCGCAGCCGGTCCGCGCTCCATTCCGTGGAATCCCCGTCCACCTCCCCATCGAGCTTCGAGCCGGGGTGGCGCCGCGTGCCGGAGCGCGTGCCCCGCGACCTCCCCGTCCGGCCGCGGTCCCCGGTTGGCCCCCTCCTCCCTTCTGTGTGGCTGCTCTCCACCAAGAAACAGAGCACGGGGAGAGACGACGGAGAGCTCCATGGCCGCCCCTCGCCCCGCGCAGCAACGGCGCCATGGAGACACCACTCCCAGCGGGATCTCGTCGATGCCGAAGGCGGACGCAAGGCGAGGCCGAAGGCGGGCTCCGGCGTGGAACAAGGCGCCGGTGTAGACCCTGTCTTCGCCGGCACGGACCTCAACCCTCGAGCGCGGCAGTTCGTCCGTCTTCTCCACCCCCAGCAGCTCCGCGCCTCCGCCATTAGCAACAGCCCCTCCTCTCCACGCTCGACGGCGCCGTTGCCCCGCGCATCCCCTCCCCGTGCGCGTGCAGCGTCCGGCGGCGGACGGCCCCTCGCCGTTTGGCGGCGTGGCGAGGACCATGATTCCTCTCTTCCGCGGGAGACGCAACTGGCAGGAGAGAGAAGAAGGGTGACGAAGAGAGCGCGAGTTGTTTATTTCATCGATCCGGGTTCGATGCAAGGAACCGGGTGCTTCATAGAACCGAGCGTGCAGTGTATAGGACCGGGTGCTATCTCAGCATTTATTGCATCGAACCTCTATCGAACCCAGCACTGCGGACGCTCTTATGTATCGGAACTTGTCGCTGTTGCATGCATCTTCTTGGGCGTGGTGATTATAAATTACAATCTTATTCCCAAGGAGAAGGAATACGTGACCCGGCCAAGATGTCATAATGACCTCATCAAGTTAATCATCAGGGCAGACCTCGATCTTGTTTGTAGTTCCTTCACTTTGATCCTTTTAGTTCTTCATGTAGTCCGACAAAGCAACAGTAAAATGCCTCCCTGACTAGTAACCTTTTGATCTGTTTGGCCTCGCACATAACACTATCCAAATATAGGTGGCCAAATATCATACTTGTTGCATGAGTATCCTTTAATAGCCGTCCTTTGCCTTGCCCCGAGATGGTGTTATCAATGGATTCCAGATTCCATACTTATAGGCTTCTAGCATCCTATCTGAACCTTCCCCTTTTGCTTCAACGGCAAATTCAGTTGATCATTGCTCAGTCATTTGAGACATCAGCTGAAGTAAAATCTGGCTGGCATCCCAACTGATCTCCGTATATCTATCCTTGGAGCCAATCTCATTCTTGAACGACCAATTCGCTTCTTTGATAGTCAGTCGATTTCTATTATTGGCCATTCATCTTCTTAACTCAGTGCGCCAATGCCCCGCGGTTTTAGAATGTCAGAGCCGACTGAGTATCTTGAACTGATAGAGATAGGCAGCCGATGTACTGTGTTAAATCTTAGCGAACCAATATGCATGATTATTCTGAGGCCACCCCATCGGCTGTCAAGTTATCCAACTTTTCATATCCCTGACACAATTTTATGATGGCTCTCCTTATCATCAAAATTATACTACTATGTCATCTTCCTTTCAGATCAAGTCTTCTGAGCTTTTCGTTACCAGATTGAGCCTTGTACTCAGTGGGAAGAGACAAAATTGCATTAACAGGAGTTGATAAACTAGCCTCATTAGCTCTCTGATTAGTTCGCTCTTGGCTTTCCCTTTGCCAAGATTCTGAATCACTTAATCATGTCGTCTTGCCGGAGATCCTGAAGAATGTCACGATGATGCTAATGGATACTTTAAAGCACAAAGACGAGCTTTAGGTGCGTGGATGCGTGCACAAGGTTTCAGGCCCCCCGGGCTCTGATGCATAGCTGATGTAGTAATCTGAAACGTTGAGCACCCAACGCCGGCTCCTGTGACAAGCAACACACCATTCCTCTTGAATATTGCCGACACATGAACTTGATCGAAATATATGTGGTCAGCAGAGCCCATTGGCTTCCAATATAACGTGTCCTGAAATGCTTCCATAGTTGATCCATCTTCTTGTACATCTTTCCATGTATGTATCGTGCTCATGAGTCATGAGTGGGTTGCTATGTCATGTGAGGCTCGATCTCAACCATCGGTTTTTAGACCAGCTGTCTGGTCTTTTTGCATACCCGATATCTCCTAATAGTCGATTCCTGTGCTCTTGCCCTGGTATATGTTTATTTCGATCAGGGAGGTGGACAACATGGATCCAGACAAAGAACGAGCAGCAGACGGTCCTCAATGATCTCTTCTAATACTGGCCGAACACCAAGAGGCATGGTATCAATATTGCTAGTTAATCGGCCGTTTACTAGATATATATCCTTTGTATAGATAGCCTAAAAATAGACGGTACTCTTTCTCCTAGTGACGTCAGCTGTCTGTACGCATTAGATTAACAACGTACAAGTAAGACTGTATCATCTGGACTTCTTTTCCAATTTGGGAGTAATGATCTCATGTAGCCGATAGAACCAAATGTTGGACTGCTCAGCTTTTATCTCGAAATTCCATCGGTCAAATATCCTTAATCCAAGTACTGACCCTTCTTCTAAACAGAATCAACTTCCCAGAGACACCGACTATGATCTTCACCACCTTCCTCTAATAATATTCCTTTTTGTGTACTGAGATTGGTTATCATAGGTCGACACCTCTTGTACTATGCATGTAAGGCATAGGTCTTCAATGTTAGTAGCCGATTCTTCCTATATATGGATACACCATGGTTTCCGGCAATCATGCATGAATGTATACACACTTGCTAGTTTGTTCCGTGTCACCATATGTATATATGCATATATATCCTTGGGAACCAAGTACGTGATCGAGTTTTCACTTCTGCTTCCTTGAGAATCATGGCACATGTGCAGTAGCTTTTGATCTTCTTTTTCCTGCACAAATCTGGGTAGGCAACTGGAGATCATCTTCGTGCCGTGCAATGTTCCCTTTTCTAAACAGCCTATCACTGTAGCTGATCCTCCTGCTGAATAGCCGACCCATGTCTCCTTATTCCTTGATGTCTCATAGGCTCATGAGGAAACAAGCATGTCATCACCTGATGATAGGGCTATTAGTCGATTTGGAATTCTCCAAGTCAACGACTGATGCGTGTTTGACACCTGCATGGTTTCCTCTTTGTATTCTTTCTTGGTTGGCGTGTTCCGCCTTGATGTCTGCCCGTCCATATCTTAATTGATTTCCAAATGACCCCAGTTATCATCTTTCTTCAGCGCACTGCTATGTATTTGCCAGGTATCCTGGACTCTTACATCTATATTCGGCGCCCTTCATGAGCACTGGCCTCGAACAAGATATGATTCAGCTTTGAAATCATCGTGCAACACTATCCGAATCAACCATGAACATCGGCCTCAATGAAACTCCTGACCCAATAGATGGCTTCTGAATTCCCTTTTCATTATTGAATAAATCTGAATGGAACTTTCTCTCATGCCTGACGTATATTCCAGCAGCACATTAATCTTCTTGAGGTTTTTTGACAGCGAGACGTTGCCTTGCTTCGGCCCCCCCGAGATGAGAAATCCTTTCAAAAACCTTGAATTGGTAATCTCTACAGGCGGCCGATGTGTCTTCTCTCAACAAAGCGGTCCTTCTCTTGAATAGCTGAACCTGCCTTCAACTCTTCATTTGGCCTCCAGAACGATTGATTGAGAGGAGACCTTGTTTGCATACAGCTAACGTATTGCCCTAGGATTCCTGGTCGTCATAATCTGCAACCTTGTGTTACCATCGGCTAAACATCATATCGAGTGTCATGAACAGCCGATTCTTATCTTCAACCATCCAACAATAGATCCTTCTTGGACTGACATCTTGATTACTGGACTTACACCAAAACTTTTGGTTGCATGTTGATTTCCAGCAATTTTCCTCTGGTCTTATACATCATGCTTTTGGTTGCATTGCATGCTGCCACCATCTCTCTTGGATCCTTGGTTCTCGCTTCTCAGTCATTGTAACTTCATGTTACCATCGGCTAAAAGAAAATATTACGTCAGGTGTCCTGAACAGCCGATTATCACATTTACTCACCAATAGCGACTCTTCTTCAATGTGGATGGATTATGTGAAGCGCCGGATGACCTCTGGTCTCTTGTAATATATCTTGCTTGTTTCTGTGACTCATTTAATCCCCATGTAACAGTGATGGAATAAGCAGAGCATGCGTATTCTTGCAAAAGACAGAGTGGAAATTCCATCGGCTAATGTGTTCTTGCGCTGCTATATCATGTTGCGTTCGAGTGACCACCAAAGAGATAGGCTTTCGAATCTAGTCACAGCAAAACATGTTAGTCCTCCATCATCATTGCCCCTTTACTATATATGGCATGCATGTTGCCTTTGGTATGATTCGGATCAAATAGAATCTGAAGTATGCACATCTCTCCAACTTCCATCTTTCTTGTTTCACCCACACTCCAAATAGGCAAGCTGATGAAGTCAAAAATTCCTCATGTGCTGCACGATACTCCTCCAATGGTATCTTCAAAGGGGTATACAACACACATACGGCGAGGCAGAATACGAAGCCTAATGACATGGCCGCCGATTGCGTTAACGCCGATGTGCAAGCTCCTGGCATCTTGGTTTGCTTTTGAATTGATCTGCTGCCTCATTAATGATTTCTTAATTTTCATTGAACAAATCTTCAAGAGTGATGTCAAGGAACCCATATTGATGATTGTGGGCTTCACCTTGTTGGAACAAGGTGTAGTCGGTCATAGAACCCTAGCTCTTCCGAATCTTGTCGGCTTCCGGCATGTGTAGTTTCTCTTAAATTCCAACATTATACATGTAGCCGACGTGTGACGCTTGGACTTTTGACCCTTTGGTCTATTGTAATATATATTCATTTTGCTTACATGACTCAACCGATCTTTGTGGGTCTTGGAACTTGATGGAATGAATAGAACAGAACTTGCATCGTCCCTCGGTTCCAATCATGACAAAACTTAGCCCACCATTATTCTTATTCCCAGTCCTGAAACTCCTGACAACTTTTATATTCTTTGAACGGTGAAGAAAGGCAGCATCTTTCCATCTTCTCGAGTTCACACCCAATGCCAATGTATTGACATATACCACCAGCAGCCATAAGCAAAGGACACGTACAGCAATATTGGTTTCCAGGCTTCATGCAATGGTACATCTCAACAACTATGTCCTCAAATCTTTGAAGAATAATTAATATTCCTTTCTTGACTCTTCTTGATGATATCAGCCATCAAGCTGATTTACTGGAAAAGTGTTTTTTTTTTATCACTTCTTTGGACCGAACCTTGTTGCTGAAATTTTTGAATGTCATCTTCATCTCCAATATAGGTAGCCAAATATATTGATTGGCCATGCCTGCATGAGTATCCTTTGTAGCTGAACATCCAAATCCAACAGTGATTATGTATGCATGTATATATATCTCATGCGGACCTTTGTGACTGATTAATCAATCTAGAAACTCCACCTCGTGCAGAAACCGAGATCTGACTTCCTGATGCACGCCCATAATAACTTCTAACCGAACTCCTATCAGTTATCACGTCACCAACTTCTGACATAACCTCTGATCCCATGATTTTATCTTCGAATTCTTCGAGTCCATCGCCTTTTGTTCCCGCTGGCAGAGTAGTCCTGGAACAACTGGATGAGTACGTGGGCAGCATCTAAGAACGTCATGGTGACGAAACCGATACTGAGTATGCCGCAGAAGACGAAGATGAGCTTGGGGCGTGCGGATGCTCCGATGGGTTCAGGCCCCCCGAGCGCAGGATATCATCAAGTATCCTCCGATGTTGAGCCGATCAGAAATTCAAAAGTCTGGCCATCGGCTTTTATAGATTTATTCCCTTATATGGTATACACGTCATATACTCTGTGGGCAGATTATTGAAGGTGTAGACAAAACTTTTCAGGCTTTCCGAGTATGCTGCACGTTGCTTAATTTGGCTATATGGTCCTCTAGCTGTCTCACACTTCTATTGGCATTTTTATCGACTGCACTGATCCAAAGGAATCGATGGATTGAGTTCTTCTGATAATAAAATTGCCGAAGAAACCTTCATGAGAGTCGATTGCCTCATCTATGGCGCTATCGACTCTTCCAGTACTCTTGCATCAACATCCCATGACCACGTATCATTACTGAAAAGAACCACACCAACAATCTGCAGCACTGTCTTCTACGTTGTTGAATCCTCCTTATAAGTTGAAGGACATGCTGCGCGGCTTTGTCAATCATGGTTACGTTCATGCACCGGTTATTGTGCCGTGCGACGCTTAACCTCTTTTCATTTCCTTTGCCATAATAAAATATTCCGGCCAGCTTGCTGATCACAATATTCCCAATATGCTTTTCTCCAAATATTCTGACTAAAAAATAATAGAGAAAACGTGCTTGATCAAATAACCGATGTGACAAAATCAATAGTATATCCGTCTTTTGACTAGCCAATTCCTTATACCAGATCCATAATTTATCAATCTCTGATCTCGGCCCAAAACTCGACCTGGATGTAATTGGCTTTCTAGCTGAATACAGTGGTGATAAATAATAGTTGACTGGCCACCAATGCTATCACAATATTTGGAGCCGATATCCTCTTGGTTTGTCATTAATCCCACCAGCCGTTTTGTTGCTAATAATTGGCTATTAGTATGTCGTTGCTTGCGTGACTCCATCATCTGACCGATAAATAGTCACCTCATGGAAGTATTCTAGTCCTGAGCTTAGCTTGAATAGATTTCTAAATCCTTGTCATTGACGTGGCCACATCTTGAACCGATCTCCATGCACTAACTTTTCATCGATCTTTTCTCACTGATAAATATAACATGTATGCTTTCTCTAGCCGATGGAGGTGTGGTGGAGTACAGGAGCCACTACCGGAGAGCGAGTTTCTGCCGATAGCGGCGAGTTTGCCGATGGCCAAAGCATAAGCCATCGGCAAACAGCCCGGTTTGCCGATGGCAAAGTAAAGCCATCGGCAAATATATTGTTGCCGATGGCCTGGCCATCGGCGAACAAATGCCATCGGGAAAGAGCTTGTTTGCCGATGGCCGGGCCATCGGCAAACAAAAGCAAACGGCAGAGCCACTCTTTGCCGATGGCCTGGCCATCGGCATACTCACCCCATCGGCAAAGTTTGCCAGGAGCGGACGGCGACCGACGCCGTCTGTTTTGCCGATGGCAGCGCCGTTAGGCCATCGGCAAACAGCCTCATTTGCCGATGGCCACGGCCAATGGCAAAGCGTAGCCACGTGGCTGCTGGGAGCGCCTGGCCCACCTTGTTTGCCGATGGCCGGCCATCGGCAAAGCCTATTTGCCAATGGCTTTCCAAGGCCATCGGCAATTTTTTTTTTTTTTCCTTCCTATTTTTTTCTCGGTGTCTTCCTACACCACATGCAACCCAAACTTCAAAAGTTGGGACAATTTTGAGTTTTGTGGCAATATTTCGTTAATTTTTTTAGTTTCTTTGAATTTTTCCCGCAACTCTAAATTTGAACTGCAGGTACATGAAATAATGCAAACTTTTGATTCGAAAAATGATATTCATGATGCTCGGAGTATGTTGAGGCCGTATCCTGGACCTCGCATGAAATTACGACCCTGTTGGCCTCGTAACTTGGGGAGTGACGTGTAAGGAAAGTGTTTTTAAATTCTATAAAATCCAAACGAAGTCCGAAATTGACGAAACTTAACCAGTTGTGTTGTCATGGCATGTGTAGTGTGTGGTAAAAATTTTAAAAAGTTTCGAGCAAGTTGTGACGTCGGATGACCAAAACCCAGACATCTCCACATGTGATCACAGAGTCAGGGATTTATCAAGTTGTATCTCCACGTCGGATAGCACCAGCTTTTGGTCTTCTTGGATTTATCAAGTTGTGATCTCCACGTCGGATAGCACCAGCTTTTGGTCTTCTTGGATTTATCAACCAGGGTGTCAACATGTCATCAAATGCCATATCCCGCTTCATGCAGATGACACATATGGAAGAATTGGCCTGTAAATTATGATCTTTTCTATACTCCTTCGTGCACTCCAGGATGCTTTATCTAGCGATTAGTCCATGTCAGATGTAAAACTAACGAAGACATACTGCTAGTAGTGCCTTCTCGTAACTTTGAATCATAATGTTGCTGATGTTGCTGCATCTTGTGGAATGGCTTCTAATTAAGATCGGCCAATTCTTTCCTTTGGCAATGGCATCTTCTGTATGACCTTGTTACGTAGCCTGCCAAAGGATAGTAAACACCGGTTCTTGAATTGATCTGTAGCTCCTTCATGGCATTCCATCGTGATCTAGAAAGTGATAATTATTTGGAGAAGATCTGACTTCCAATCATATGATTGTGTCCCACTGGGCGTGCCAAAAAGTGTGTTGACACAAAAAATGACGCACTGTGTCTCACACACAGCAAGCCGGAAAGCGTGGCTTCAATCGGGTGCCCGGGCGTTTCTGAATCCGGAAGCGTGCCAGTCGATTTGACCTGAAAATCGACAAGGGATAAAATGGTAAGATCAAAACTGGAACGTATCGGGTGAGACCAGACAGTTCCATATTTACGGCCCTGAAGCCACTTACGATGACATATAGCTATAGAAGCTATCTGCTAATCAAGTTTGCAAGCCATTCGGCTAATTCAAGACAACTAAGTGTAAAGAGAATCAACTACCGAATGCATGTACATGAAGACATGTTTGAACAAGATCAAAGCATTGAGCATAACAAACCATGTCTTAAGCTTAAAACATTATCAATAAATGAACAATTATAGATGGGTAACTTGTACATATAAATCTACTAAGATAACACATGCATAGGCTAATCCAACTAGTCTGCCGCATGTCTAGCCTTCATAAACCCGTCAAGCACAAAACCAAAGTAAGTTAATTCACCGCATGATACGACCTACTATGATTATGTGCCACCCCTTACTCTTAGATCAATCCACCGCATGATACAATCTAATAACAAAGAGCTAAAAGCATGCAATTGTCTAAACAGATCCATTAATACTCATTACATGTGTAAGCGTAACCGTATCGGCAAGATTGCCGAATCGGGGTCCATGAAGAAGGAACAAGCAAGCTATTGCGATCTAGAGCCAAGCAAAGCTTACATCTGCCGCACGATATCCAGCTTTGTCTAGGATCTAAACGCTCTAACATACGTGAACCCGCATCACGTAACAACCTCGATTGATCTAATTCGGCTATATGAACTTGATCTACTTAATATTGAGTAAGCATAAAAGAGTAACCAAGAGTCGAAAGAGTATCAATCTAGGTTGGGCAAAAAGAGTGTTGCAAATAAATAAACATTAAATTAAGCATGCAACGCGTGATAACTTAACGAATCAATTAGATTTTGCTAAATCTAAAAGAGCCGATAACTATTTTTACCCATGTCTTAATCCGCCGCACGATACAAGGCATAAGCAAAAACTTCCCATGATCGAGCTTAGATCTACCGCATGTTCTAAGATAAAACAATGAGACTACTTGCATCATAATCTAAATCCACCGCATGATACTAGACATGATGGCAAGGTTGCCGGGACTTACGGAGGTCGACGGATCGATTGTTCCTCTCGAAGAACTCGATGACACGACTAAAAGGACTCGAAAAGGTGGCACGGGGCCGGTTGTATTGATTTGGTTGTGAACATCTTTACAATTTGCCGCACCCTTGGTCATATAGGAAAAAGGGACATACGGTCTTTGATAAATAGGAACTATGGTACTAAAAGACTATGAAACTATCCTATAATATATTCTATTAATCCACCCCCACGTACACATACTAACGAGCCCAATTACGTTTTCGTGGTAACCACGCCGGCCCATTTTCTTTCCTTGTGTCACAAACGCCATCATGCTTTACGAGAACTGGAGTTTGATGCCTTCCGACCGCCATCATCTATCCTTAGTAGAGTCCAAGAGGAGCACTTCATTCGGCAATAATCCCAAGACACATAGGATATGCATGCATACACGTGTATATGTTGTCTTGCTTGGCTAAATAATCTGAGGAACTTTCTTTACCGTGACGTGAAACTCCAACTTGCATGTGTATCCATATACTTCCCGTGCTTCCTTTTGTTTGCTTCTGAATAATCACGCATCAATTGGGTTCTGATGGCAAGTGCAGTACTTCACTCGTTCTCAAGTATCGAGATTCAGTCGATCCCTGTATATATGACCCCAATTGCTTCCAGCGTAGGCATGATCAACTAGCACAGATCAAGATCTTGCTTCTCTCTTCATATACGGACTCTAGCATTTGGCAGCGTATACCCATATATCAAATGCGTATGATCAGGAATAAAGGTGGCCTATGCTGATTGCCACGGGTCTCTCCAATAGCCGATTCCCAATTGCCGATCCCACGAGTCTGGTAACTGCACATACACATTCATATCTCTCCTGCCAGATCGCGTTGGCAACCATGGACATGTTGGTTTTCTCAAAATATCTTATTGCTAATGATATTTCTCGGCTAGTCAAATTTCGGTGTCAACGGTCAGGTATGGAGATTAAACATATTGGTCATAGTACTTTGTGTTCCCCTACCAAAAATATTCATCTTCGAAACATTCTGCATGTTCCTCAAGCCAACAAAAATCTCATATCTGTAAACCGCATTACACAAGATAATGGTGTTTTTCTTGAGTTTCACCCGCGTCATTTTTTGATCAAGGACCAGGACACGAAGACAATTCTTCATCAGGGCAGATGTGAGCGTGGCCTCTACCCCCTTCAATTATCCAGTAAAGAGGCACTCGGTGTAGTCAAGCCGTCTACTTCACTTTGGCATCATAGGCTTGGTCATCCTGCTGCACCCGTCGTTCATCGAGTCATTAGTCGTCATAGTCTTCCTTTTGCTCAAGAGTCAAATAAAGCTCACGTTTGTGATGCATGTCTGCTAGGGAAGAGCCATCAGTTGCCCTACCCTAAATCTACCAGCGTGTCCACTAGTCCTTTAGATCTTATATTCTCAGATGTATGGGGCCCTGCTCCAAACTCAGTTGGTCGCAAGTCATATTATGTCAGTTTCATTGATGATTTCAGCAAGTTTACCTGGATTTATTTGCTTCGTCAAAAATCTGAAGTCTTTCATTACTTTCATGAGTTCCAAAGTTTAGTTGAAAGACAATTTAATCGTAAGATTCGTGCCGTTCAAACAGATTGGGGGAGTGAATATCAAAGTCTCAATCCTTTCTTTAAACGGGTTGGGATTGACCATCATGTTTCTTGCCCACACTCCCACCAACAAAATGGTGCAGCAGAACGCAAACACAGACACATTGTTGAGATGGGTCTCACGCTTTTAGCGCATGCCTCTATGCCTCTTAAGTTTTGGGATGAAGCTTTCTCTATTGCCGTCTTTTTGATCAATCGTTTACCTTCCAAAGTCATCCATGATGCCACTCCGTTTGAGAAACTTCATGACAAAATTTCAGATTATTCTTTCTTGCGCACTTTTGGCTGTGCCTGTTGGCTGAATCTACGTCCTTACAACTCCAGGAAACTTGCGTTTCGTTCCAAGAGATGTGTTTTTCTTGGCTACAACGACCATCATAAAGGTTTCAAGTGTTTGGAACCATCCACTGGCCGTGTCTACATATCCCGGGATGTTGTTTTTGATGAACAAGTCTTCCTGTTTGCTTCCCTTCATCCCAAAGCCGGCGCGCAGTTACGTGCCGAGATCAATCTTCTTCCTGAATTCCTACATAACTCAAGTCTCGGGGGCCCACATTTACATGATCATAATGTTAATTCTCCTGACCCCGCTAACTCTCCTGGTGTTGAAGATTTGATGCATGCAGGTTCAGATAATTCAGCAAACGGTGAAAACTCGGCTTCAAACGGCGCCGGTGTTGAAGCTCGGCATCCATATCATATGTGCTCCCTCCCGAGAGGCAGCACGGCAATCGGGGCGGATACGCCTGCCCAGCCAGCGCCAGGCGATCCAGCATCCACCTCGGGATCGGGTCAGTAGCACCTGGTCGGCGCCGACAGCACCCTCGCAGCGGGATCTTCTGCGGCTCCCTCGACGCTGCCTCAGACGGGTGCGGCTGGGCCATCGGCACAACCTGATCCGGCGCACCACTCGGCCGCCCCGACCGGATCCGGTGCACCGTCGACTTTGTTACCTGTGGCGTCAGATGTTGTGGCCTCTCGTGTGGCCACCGAGGCTGCCCCTTCTTCTGCAGCAACACCAGCGCCGTCGTCTTCTGCTGCGGCACCATCACAGCGCCCCATGACACGAGCTCAACGGGCAACTGTCAAACCCAAGACCTATACTGATGGCACGGTGCAGTGGGGCATGCTTGCTGTTAATGAAGAACCGACTTCTTTGGATGGGGCACTTCATGATAAAAATTGGGCATCGGCTATGCATGAGGAGTATTCTGCCCTTCTCCAAAATCGTACCTGGCGTCTTGTTCCTCCACCGAAAGGCAAGAATGTTATTGGTTGCAAATGGGTTTATAAAATCAAGCGCAGAGCTGATGGTGCTATTGATCGATACAAGGCACGTCTCGTAGCTAAAGGCTATCGTCAGAGGTATGGCATCGACTATGAAGATACTTTCAGTCCTGTTGTGAAAGCTGCTACAATTCGTCTTATATTGTCTATTGCCATGACTTGGGGATGGTCACTTCGTCAACTTGATGTTAAAAATGCCTTTCTTCATGGAGTTTTACAAGAAGAGGTTTATATGCAGCAACCTCCTGGCTATGCTGATCCTAATCATCCCAATTTTGTGTGCAAACTTGACAAAGCTATCTATGGTCTTAAGCAGGCTCCTCGAGCTTGGTATAACAGGTTGTGCAGTCGACTTTGTGCTTTGGATTTTGTTCCCTCTCGAGCTGACACTTCCTTGTTCTATTATCACAAAGGGCGGTACACTTTATATGTTCTTGTTTATGTGGATGACATTGTTGTTGCTAGTTCTTCTTCGGAAGCTACCAAGGCCCTTCTTGCTGATTTGCAGCGTGATTTTGCACTAAAAGATCTTGGCGATCTTCATTATTTCTTGGGCATCGAAGTCAAGAGGGGAATGAACCATATGCTTCTCAGCTAAGAAAGGTATGCTACTGACATTCTTAAGCGATCTGGGATGAGTCGTTGTAAGTCAGTCACTACTCCACTTTCAAGTTATGAAAAATTGAGTATTGAAGATGGTGAGAAGCTTAGTCCAGATGATGCAACCCGGTACAGAAGCTTAGTAGGTGCATTACAATACTTGACTTTAACTAGACCGGATATTTCCTTCTCAGTCAATAAAGTTTGTCAATTCCTACATGCACCAACATCAGTTCATTATAGCGCCATGAAGAGGATCCTAAGGTATATCTGTGGAACTATCAAGTATGGGCTTCGCATTAACAAGTCACCATCTATGATGGTGAGTGGTTTTTCAGATGCAGACTGGGCTGGTTGTGTTGATGATCGAAGATCTACATGAGGTTTTGCAGTCTTCTTAGGCAATAATCTTATATCATGGTCAGCAAGGAAACAACCAACTGTTTCACGGTCTAACACTAAAGCAGAATACAAGGCTTTAGCTAATGCAACGGCAGAGATGATTTGGGTTCAAAAATTGTTAACAGAACTTGGAGTTCGACATCCTCCAAAGGCACAATTGTGGTGTGATAATCTTGGCGCCACTTATCTTTCGGCCAATCCAGTCTTTCATGCAAGGACAAAGCATATTGAGATAGACTTTCACTTTGTACGTGAAAGGGTTGCACAAAAGTTGCTGGATATACGTTTTATCTCCTCTGGTGATCAATTGGCCGATGGCTTTACTAAGGCATTGCCTATTGTCAAGCTTGACAAGTTTAGAAACAATCTTAACCTTCGAAGTGGCTAAGATTGAGGGAGGATGTTAAATGATGTAATATATCTAGGGACACTAGATAGAGGTTGCGTGCTATAGGTTGTTACGATTTGTTGTAAACCAAGAGTCTTGGTCACAGTCGGTTAGGAGTCCTAGCTAACCTAGAGACCGGTTGTATCTAACAAGGTCTCTCTGTTGTAATCCCAAATCATGTAACAACCTCGGTGGGGGTTATTCCCACCCCTATATAAACACGCTACCGTGATCCCTAGCAGGTATCACGTTAACCCTAAGTTTTCTACATCCACCAGCTTGCTTGTGATCTGTCATGTGCTCCCACCGAAGCCAGTGCATACGTTTGCTATCTGCTGCACCTCCCCACCAGTAGCTAGCCATCGTCGATTTCATCTTCTTACACGTTGTCTTGGACAAGAGGAAGTAGCTCATTGAGTAAGTCGGGACTGCCTGAGCAACCGATTTGAGAAGTACCTCCCTTCTAGCCCAACTGGCCTGCCTTCCACTCCAAGTCCCAACTAGGTTCTTAATCCTTGTCGGCATAAACTCAAAGGCCTCAATCGTGGATCGTCCCACTGCTGTTGGAAGACCCAAGTACTTGTCAGAAAGAGCTTTTGTATCGATGTGCAACTCTTGTCTGACAGTCTGCTTCATTTCCTCTTCACAGTTTGTACTGAAAAACACAACCGATATGTCCTTGTTCACCATTTGCCCCGAACCCCTATTGTAGGTCTCCAATATCTCCTGAAGTCGAGCTGCCCCTCTCTACGATGCTTCTAAAAAAACAATACAATCATCCGCAAAGAGTAAATGCGAAACCCAGGGAGCGTGTATACCCACGCGAACACCTCTGGAGAGATGCATCGGGCCAACTGACTTGAGCAAACATGATAAACCCTCAGCACAGAGAAGAAACAGGTATGGTGAAATGGGGTCTCCTTGTCTGATCCCTCTGGTTGGTTTAAACATCGATGATAGATTCCCATTTACTCTCACTGAGAAGGACACCGATGTCACACATTGCATAATTCGTGATACAAAGGTTTCATGGAAACCCAGCTTCATCATAATGCCTTCGAGATACTCCCACTCTACTCGGTCATATGCTTTGGCCATATCAAGTTTCACTGCACAAGCACCTTTTTTCCCTTTCTTCCTCTTCAAGTAGTGAGTACACTCATAGGCAATGAGCACATTGTCTATAATCAAGCGCCCAGGAACAAAAGCGCTTTGCTCCTCCGAGATAATCTCATCCAAACACCTTCTCAATCTGTTAGCCAGAACTTTTGAACATATTTTATAAATCACATTACAGAGAGAGATGGGTCTGAGTTGTTTCATTTCGATAGGATGCTTTACTTTCGGAATAAGAACTAGAGTAGTACTATAACTGACTTCGGCATCGTACCTCCATTTAGAAAGTGCAGCACCGCAGTGGTCACGGTCGGACCCAACAAATCCCAATGGAACTGAAAGAAACCAGCCGTCAGTCCGTCAGGCCCAGGTGCCTTGTTTGCGCCCATCATAAAGAGTGCCGCCTTAACTTCTTCAGCTGTGAACGGCGCCGTCAGCATATGGTTCATGTTCTCGGTCACTTTCACTGGAACATGATCAAGGACCGGTCCTGGATCCAAAACTTCCTGTCTTGTAAATAGCTGAGTATAGAACTCCATAGCTGTCTCTTCCAGCTCATGTGGAGTGGACACTATCGATCCATCACCACCGTTTCAGAGCATTGATTCTATTTGCTCTTGCTCGTTCTCTTGATTTAGCTTGAAAGAACGCCGTGTTCTGGTCGCCTTCCCTAAGGCACTCAATGCGCGATCTTTGTTTCTCCATACACTCCTCTCTCGATAGGAGTTCAGAAATCTTCGCCATCAGGCGTCTCTCTTCCCCTGATGGTCCCAGCAGCAGTCTCTGACGATGCTCGTTCTCCAAATCTTTCCGGAGGCAAGCTAGCTCTTGTTTTACCAAGCCAAAGGATGACTGCCCCCACTCCTGCATCCTCGTCGAGACTTGCTCAATAGTCACCCCTAGCTGCTCCATTGTCGTTGGTTTTTCCATGGAGTGCCAAGTCGATTCAACCATCTGGATATATGACTCATCCCGCCTCCACATATTTTCATACTGGAGGCGCCTCCTGCGTCTGTTTCTTCTACTCATAACTCTCTCACATTCTAAGACCAGGCAACAGTGATCCGATTCCATCGTCTGAACATGCCACACTTTACTGTTATTGAACAGATTCAGAAAATCGGCGTTTGCTAAACCCCGATCCAAACGAACTTTCACATTTGTCTCAGTAGGCTGTCGGTTGTCCCATGTATAGGGCAATCCGATGAAGCCCAAATCAGTAAAACCACAAACCTAAACTGCATCACGGAAACCCTCCATCTGCTGCTCTGATCTGCCCAGTCCACCAATGTGCTCACTTGCTTCCAAGACTTTGTTAAAGTCCCCGGCACACAGCCAAGGAAGGTTACTGCGCGAACTCAGATGCTTCAACAGCTCCCAGCACCGAGGCCGCAGTTCTCTTCTCGAATCCCCATAGAACCCAGTGAAGCACCATTGGAGTGTTGGCGACGCAGTCACTGTGGCGTCTATATGGTATTTATTGTAGCTTTCCAATTTAACGTCAACCTCTCGGATCCAGAGAAGGGCCAGCCCGCCGCCATGGCCAAAGCTGCCAACTCCATAACCCCCTGCCATGCCAAGAGTTCTCACCAAACCATCCACCCTGTCGTAGAAAAATCTGGTCTCCGACAGAAAGACCACCCAAGGGCTATGTAGCTCACAAAGGCTACGTAGTTCAAGAACTGCCGCGGCTTGCCCCAGACCACGACACTTCAGGCATAAGGTTTTCATTGTGCCCGGCGGGGGCTGCTATCTGCAGCCGCCGCTGATCGTGCCTTTGAGTTTGAAACACACTTTTGCTTCTTAAGCTTCTCTATCATGTTGCTCCCTCCACTATCAGCACCGGCACTATCATCACCGGCATCCAACTGGCTCACTCGTGAGTTTACCAAGCCAGCCGGTATTACTGCAGATGAAGCACCTCCCAGAGGGATGTTGAGATCAGGGGTATGCGTGGCCAGTGTAGCCACTTTTGATTTCCTCTTGCGAGGGAGAGGGCGTTTCCCCTCCTCCGCCTGAACGTCGAGGCGTCTACTCGCTCTCTTTTCTCCAGCAGCCGTGTCCACAGGTTCCTCTGGTACTTTCTTCACTGGTGACATTACTTCTTGATCCTCAGTGTCCCCCACCACACTCTCCGAGTAGCAAGAGCCAGACCGTGAACCCCGCTCACTAGACTGGTTGGGCTGTCGTGGATGCTTAAAACCTGAATATGAGCCACTTCCATAGGTTTCTGCTGCAGCTCCTGCAAAGGATTGGATCTTGCGGCATCGCTCCTCCGGAGCTCTAAGTTGAACATCATATGGAAGCTTCCCTTCCTCATATCTAGCAGCCGGTGTCGCACACTCCAGATCAGAGTGCCCCATTCTCCCACATGAGAAACATATGTAAGGGAGTCTCTCGTATTGCACTTTGAACCACTTTGGATCCTCTCCTCTTTTAAGACGAAGGAAGACTCCTCTTCGGATGGGTTTATCAATCTCAACAGCCACCCTCGCCCGGAGAAAGGCACCACTGGCTTTTCCATCAGCATCAACATCCATAGACAAAACCCTGCCCAACATATCCATGGCTTTTGATCCTTTGTCTCGGTTCATCCAACCAAGAGGCAGATCGAGGATCCGAACCCACATCTCCACCCGATCAAAAACAATGTCAGAAGCACTCAGGGATCCATCATACTCCTGCATTAGAACAGCATATCTCTTCACCATCCATGGCGCACCGGCAAGCACCCGTGCCATGTCGCGTGCATTCCCGAATTCCGCCACAAACTTATTATCTCCTTTTTCCCCAATCGGTCTAATCTTCAGCACCATCGGATTTCCCCACGCTGGCTTCATCGCAGTACGAATTGTGTCAACGTGGATCGGCACCGGGGAGAGCACCTTCCCAACCAGCGCCCACTCGATCGGCGCCATGGCTTCCTCATCATATCCTCACTGAGATCCAGGATCGCTCCTTCCTCCTCAGTGAGATGCAGCTTGCGAAACATGTCTTGAACATTAGGATTTGGGGCACTGCCTCCTTTCCCATCACCTCCTCCCCGCGATGCCATCATAGCGATCAGTGGAAAACAATCAGTGCACTGCACGAGATCGCGCAGCCACTACCTCAGAACCCGACTAGAGAAATCCTAAGCGGCAAGACCCTAGCGGTAACTTTGTGCGTCGAGGGCGCCTTACCGGCTAACCAACGATTTGCAGATGGCCGTATCCACACTGCGAGGTGGATCCGGGGCGTGGACGTCGCAAGCCAAAGTGGCCGGTGGCGTGGCAGGATCAAGATCGCCGGCGAGGTGATCTAGATCAACGTCGGGTTCCGAGTCGCCTCCCTGATCGCCCTAACAAACGATCCGGAAATCACGGAGCTCTCCATCTCCTGATAACTAAGGTAGTCCGTCTTACTACTACGAATCAACTGTAGTTAGAACTAGTATGTCTTGGCAGTAGTTGGATGACAAAG
Organism: Themeda triandra; assembly: GCA_018135685.1. NCBI lineage: Eukaryota > Viridiplantae > Streptophyta > Magnoliopsida > Poales > Poaceae > Themeda > Themeda triandra. The sequence goes on along the minus strand of JAENPR010001344.1, from coordinate 140,567 downwards.
AGTATTAGTAGCCTAGCCTCCAAGGGTTATGCATTTTTAGTTTTGCATTTGAGACAATTTGCAAAGCCTCAAATGAAAATGGCAAGGATAAAAAGCCATGATCTCCAACGTTTTTGTATTTTTACTTGGTAAAAATAGATTTTGTGGCCCCACTTTTATCTCCCGGAACATTTGACGCACGTTTCCTTCTCGTCCGCGCCATTTCTTCCCGCATCGCGCGCTGGCTCGCTCCAAAGTTCACTGGCGTCGCCAAAAAAAATCTCGCGCGCGCGGCAGCCGTCGTCGTGATCTCCAGGTCATGTCGTCGCGCCGTCCAGCGTCGTTGTGATCTCCAGGTCCTTCCATTGCGCCGTCCAGCGTCGTCGTAATCTCCAGGTCCTGCCGTCACGCCGTCCAGAGAAGGTACACAGCAAAGGGTTCCAATCAGTCGCGCCAAAGAACATTGCTCGCGTGCGGCAGCCGTCGTCGTGCCGTCCAGAGAAGGTACACAGCAAAGGGTTCCAATCAGTCGCGCCAAAAACATCGCTCGCGCGCGGCAGCCGTCGTCGTGCCGTCCAGGTTTGGGCGCGCGAGGGGAAGTGCTTCGCGCGACTCGGGCTACGCGCGCGGGCGTGGGGCGGGGGAGGGGGAGGCGCTATTTGCAAAGCCTGGGAGCCTTGCATATATGCCAAGTCTAGACCTCTAAATGCCAAGTTATGCAAAATGCAAACTCCAAATGCAAAACCGTTGGAGCCCTCCTTTAGAGCTTTTTGGCAAATTAATCAAATGCAAACCCCAAATGCATAACCCTTGAAGATGCTTAACAGTAGTATAATGGAAACACTATGATAGACCCGACCATAGAGAAGTCCATAGCAAAAGTAAAAAATGTTGCCATCCTTAGCTTGCTGCAACCTCTGCAGCCTTTACACCTAATTTAACACCGGGGCCACTAGACACATAGAGTTGTCATCGCTATGAGATCCGCAGGAAATCCTCAAGCCCAGTTTTCCGCTTTCACACGGTGCGTCGAGTAAAGAAGGAGTTGGATCGATTCCTTCATCAGCAAGGCGCCATCTGATGGGAATGGTGGTGAAGTAGCGTTCTCGGTGCCCCTGCAATGCAAGGTCACCAGGACCCTCAAACCCGGCCGTCAATGCCTGCCGGAGCAGGTAAGGTATCATTATTTAGGAGATGGCAGCAACAAGATCTTCACCGTGAATCAAGCCGTGGACATCCCATACAACAAGGAAGGTGTCCGTGATGCCCTCTAGCGCTTGATGAGGACTGTCGAGTCGCTGCAGTTGCTCAACCTCAGCGAGTGCCAGTGGGAGCACATCTTATCAGAGTTCGTGGTTCCTCTACGTACTCGCGGCCACGGCGCGCCAGGCTACTGGCAAAACTACATCGCCCACGCGACAATTGGATTTGCGGTCGACGAAGAAATTGAGTTCAACGCACCATCTGCAATCTTGATGATCTGCCCATAGGCAGCACCTACGGGTAATCTATGCAGCATCTAGCTTTCGGATAAAACTTGTGAGACTAATTTGCCCTGCTGCAAAAATGAATTCCATCGAAAGTGCATCGCCAAGTGGTTCGCCCGAAAATCCACCTGCCCGTTCTGCCGAAACAAGTTGTCTAGGCGTCTCCACCTGGTAGTGCAGACCTTCCTCTTAGCTCTGCACCTCGTCGGAGGAGGTCGAGGATGTTTCCACCTCGTCGGAGGAGGGCGAGGATGGCTCCACATCACGCGTTGGTGGATGGCGGCAAGCATGACACCTCACCGTAAGACGAGGAGGATGGCAACAAAGACGATGGCGGGGGCAGCGGGGGCGATTGGTAGGTGCAGCTAGTGCTGTAGTAGTGAGTTTAGGCCGTCTCCAACAGCCAGCGTAAAAAAGTACGACCCAATTCACCTTCTCGGTACTGCATAGTGAACCGGTCCCCGACCGAAATCATCGGGCCTCCGACAGCAAACGCACATCCTCGCCCCTATCCTCATCGCGAGCCCCACGCACCGCAAAGCTCCGCCGCCGCGGCGCAAAGCTGTCGCTCCTGTGCTCCCCTGCCGCGGACGCCTCGCCGTGCCGATGCGCACCTCGGCGGCGCCGGGGCCTACCCGACGAGCCCGGCGGGCTCTGCTCCTTGGCGGCGGCGGCGTTTGGGCTGCGGGGGCCGGTGCTAGCGCCGCCGCGCCCGAGCCGCGTGGGGCTCGGCGCGGCCGTCTGGTGCTGGGTCGCGGCGGCGCCGGCCGGTGTCCGGGCTGGTGGGGTCGTGGCGGCGCCGGGCAGTGCTCAGGCGGGAGGTGGAGGCGTGCACCAGCGGAAAGGCGAGCGGGCCACCACCGCAGATCTCGCCGCGGCCACCGCTTCGCTTCCCCACATGGCCGCGCCGGCGCCCCCCCTTCTCCTGCTCATCGTCGCTGTCGCGGGGGCCCTGGCGCCCACCGTGGCGGCCGAGATCAAGGAGTCCTTCAGGGAGGACCCACGCCCGTCCATCATGTTCGAGAAGTTCGGCTTCTCCAAGTCCGACCGGGTCCAGATCATCGTCTCCGGCGCCGCCGTCTCCTCCCCCGTCGCGCGGGCGGACAACGCGCAGCTCGGGTTCTTGCTTCCACCACCCACCGCTCCCAATCGCGGGCCTTGTAAAAATGTAGAAAATGCTGGGTTATTCATTACTCGTTCAAATTGAGCCTTGTATAAATGCTTTTCAGACAATACAAATCAATTCTAATTCATTAAAAATGTCCAAGAAGCTATTTATTTCAACAAGGAAATCACAAAACAATAGTTCCACTCGGAAACTTAAGCCAATCAATCATCACAACATTTTCCTTTAGGAACTGCAATTATTCAAGGCACACTTCCCATAGTAAAAAGAAGTTACAAAATTAAAACATTTTGAGATGGTGACCTTGTGTTAGATTTGACAACCACGTGTAGGCATTTAAAAAACAAAAAATGATCAAGAAAAACATGATTATTGTGATTGTAAATCTAATATAAAATAACCAGGAAAAAAATTTAGACCAATTGGGATGGAATAATCCTTGAAGTATGATAGCTTAGAAATTTGCACTCTTTATATAAAACTGTAAATATAAGAAGCACATCACACCTTCTGCACAAAGTCTATTAATCACCACAAATTGTCTTTAGGGCAACCTACATAACACAATAAGAACCCATACATTATGTAAGACCCCGGGTTATCAATACCTTAGATAACAACCCTGGCCTATGGTTTATTACTCAACAATTACATGATTGCCAAATAACAAACCATAATCAAACTCGGCAGCTGAGAATAGCTAGAAGGTGCCAAATATTTATTACAATACCACCTACGATCTTAAGTCTTTAAACAAGCGCCGCAAGGTTGCGCATTATTACAAGCCCAAATTATAGAGGTCCAACTAGATTACTAGGGAGGCAAAGACATTTCGCCCCAACATACATGACTGAACTTAAAGGGGATTATTTATTCATCCCATCCACCATAGGAGGTGGCGGCAGCTCGACTAGCTTCCTCATAGTCATCCCAATCTGCATATGCATAGCCATCATCTAGAGACTCCTGAGCACATTCTTGCGGATCCTCTGAAGGGGGAGAGTTAACAAGAGTGAGTACAAGTTGTACTCAGCAAGCATATATATAACAAGTAATGCAATCTGGTAATCTCAAATGACCAATGACATATCATCTTATAGGAAAATATAATTTTATAGAAAATGTCAGATTTTAATTTAGAAAAACTCTACTATCACTTGTATCATGAGAAAGAGCCACCCATAGGTTCCCGTAGCCTCTAATCCAAGAGACATGACATGAATTCATGATTTTACCCTGCGCAGGTTTGTATCACTTTAGCCATAATTACCTTGACCAATTTTCCATCGCACTGCCCTTGGTGCGACTCATGGTCAAGATACCGAACTTTCCCCATGTTGTATAAATTATACATCCACATCCACATCCACTTACTTGCGCTAATATATGCGCCTGGGTGTACTTCATCCACACCGATTAGGGATTCTATCACCCAACCCTCTCCTTGCTTACCATAGGTATTATACAATAACTCCATGGGTACTAGAATCGGCCCGTCCCAAACGAGTTCATGGTTGACACGAAAATATACGGCCCAATAACACAAGTGAGAGTTGGTTATTAATCCTATCCACCCAAACATACTGTAGGGAATTAGCTGCTCCATCAGCTAACCCCATCTCATCAAATCCATATGCCATTCATCAGGCCATCATAATCAATTTCCAGAAAATAATGTTTTAATGCAAGTTGCATTTTATTTTCCCAAACTTTGTATAAAAACTCAAGGAGAGAATGGTCAAGGATTCTTGCCTGAGTTGTTAAGATCCAACTCGGGCTCAATTTGGTTCACCGGAGGTTCCTGCGCCTGACCTTGCTCGTTTCCTGTAATTCGTACAAATGTATATATACTAGGTTTTAGCAAGATAGAAATAAAGAGTGTATATATACACTTATACGTATCCATGTGTTCATCCTACAGTCAAGAAATAGCTTCCTGTTACTTGTATAAATTTTGCTTTGATTTATAGAAATGATATTGCATAGCTGTGCTTAGTGAGCCATTAATTAATTAGTTTATTGTTAACTCCTTACTCTTCACGTGAAGCCCATCTCCTAACTGAAGCCCATCTACATGTACGATACTAGCACTAGCAGCCCAAAAGCAAAGTAACAGGCAAGTCAAACAGGCAACGCAACACACGCACTCTTCTATCTCCCTTCCTGCCTCCGTTTAATTTCCTCTTCTCCAGATCGACGCCATGGCTGTGCTGTGCGGTGCTTTTCCCTTCTCCAAATCGGCACCTATGGCTGGGATCCCCAAGGTTTCTACCCCAAATCGAAATCCCTAAGGTTCCTTGCTGCTATGCACTACTTTCCCCTGAGTTCTCCCTCTCTTGTGTGTGCAGGTCGGCGGCGGCGGCGGCGTGCTTCACCGAGGTGACGAGCTGGGCAGCCATGGCGCGCCCAGGCAGGGCCAAGGAACCCGTGGTGCCGCTGCAGTGATGGTGTGCTGGGATCTGGACTCTAGTAGCAACTTCCCCAACCTGGCAGTGAGTTTTCCTCCCTCACATCTTCCTATTGAGAAATTTTGATATTTGACCCGTTATTCGCGTGCCTCGGCGTTTTTGACCCATAATTCGTCGACCTTTTGAAATATGACCCATGTCCTGCGAATTGCTTTGAAATTTGACCATTTCGGTTTTTTCTCCTTTTCTGTAATTCCAGGGGGCTGTGTTCACTGTTTGAGGCATGGGAAAGGACGTTACTACCCCTCCCTCATTCCAAATAGCCTGGAAGCCTCCTGTACGCCCCTGGATGCCTCTAGACCCGTCGGTTGCCTTCCAGATTGCTTAAACACGTCAACAGGCAACAATATATTGCACGTAACATTAATATTTTGTGAAAAAATTATATATGACCAAAATAGATATAAACAAGGTGTCATAAATAATAAAAACAGCCATACAACTTCAGCATAAATAATCAAAATAAGCGTGCAATCACACCATAGATTTAATAAGAGTACATGCTCACACATATTTAATAAATAGGTTCACATCAACAACTTAGCCATCTAGCCAATCTGATAGCAAGACAAACAGGTTCGCATAGTTCACATAAAAATAGCCGTACAAAAGAGACAATCATCCATCCATCAGCCATACAAAAGAGACGGTCATCCAGCCAATTTAGGACTAAGTTCACATAGACAAAAGATGGCTGGGAATTTAAACGGGCCATAAGGAAGATTATTCAAGCATCCATGGTCTTCCCCTTCTTTGGAGTGAGCTTTTTCTTGAGACCTAGCCTCTTCCTTGGACTCTTCCTTGGAGTGGTCATTGTATTACTTGGCCCTTCTCCAGTTTCACTACATATCATAGGTAAATGGAATGCTTCAGTACATGAGTTAAGATGCACACTTTTATCACACACAGTGAATGATTTGTACCTTATTGTAACTGCTCTGGGGCTTATAGTGATTTGATTTGTCCCTCCAAATTCCCCCATTGTTAGTTGCAATTGGCTAAAAAATATCCAAGGTTGTTGAATTGTGTTCTCTATTGATTTGGCTAACCCTAGAAGGGTAGCTATATAGTGTAGCATACATGGGCCTCATGGGCCTAGCCACATGGGCCTAATACATGTATATACTCCAACACTCCCCCGCAGTCTGAACTACCGGTGCAGCGGAGTTCTAGACTGGACATCTAAAAGAAAGAGCACACACACATGTCCCCCCACAGCCACAACTAGCCACTGGTGATGTTGATTAACTGCAATTGGCTAAAAAATATCCAAGGTTATTAACTGCAATAGGTTATGAGACTAATGTTGATTTTAGTTTTTAGGAATCACCTTTGCCTCCTTGTAACAGTCCAGGACTAGTGTTGATTTCACTTGTGCCTTCCACCACTACAACCTTCTGCCTTTTGGATGGACTAGGAGTTGCATCACCTTTGCTACTACCGGAGGCCTTCCTGCCATCCCTTTCTTGGCCCGGCTTTTCCTATACATGAAAAATTGAGGTGAGTACAAAATATTCAGCAAAATATTCAGCAAGTAGGTATACACATTTACCTCTTCTTTGTTCCATTAAAAGGGCACTTTGGAGAGTCAGGCCTATGGCCAAGACCGAAGCACCTTGAACACTTAACCTTCCACATGCCTTTGCCTCTAGGCTTGCTTCCCTTGTTCTCTAGGCAGCTAGGTATTCTATTTTTCCTCACTCTACCAGCATCTCTCTTATCTAGTGGTGGCAGCACTTTGAATCCAAGTTCCACACGCTTCCATTGAGTTTTATCGGGCAGTGCTTTGATCACACTACCATATGCTAGTCTAAAACGGTACACTGAATAATAAGGATCCAAGTACTCTTCCATCTTTGCATTCCTAAAAGTGATGATGAATGCCAAAGCATGTGCACATGGTTTACCTGACACTTGCCACTCCCTGCAGGTGCATACATGGTCCCTAATATTCACCACATGCCTTATGATCTTGTGTGAAGAAGTGATGATCTCTGAGACTTGTGCTTCGTCTCTTCCACTTGCTTCTATGGTCAATTGTCCGAGTCGTCCGAGTCATTGCATTTAGTTGGCGTACAACAAGTGGCAAGCATCACATGTCCTTCAAATTTTTCACCTATTCTTCTCCTTCTTGCATAAAGTTCCATGAATTTGGACCTTAGCTTGTCGGCAAGGTCAGCCACAGGAAGGTCCTTAAGGTCTTTCACCCAATTGTTCCACACCTCTGACACATTGTTGGTGATATGATCACATTTTATTGCCTCTGAGAATTGGCTCCTCATCCACTTTAACTTGTGATGCTCTTTCATCCATGGCTCAACATTCTTGTTTACCTCATACATCTTCTTCATTAAGTAGTCATGGTATTCTGGTTGAAAAGTCCTGGCTGCAGGATACATTCTCCCAAATGCAGGCCCTTGAAACCTCTTGCTGAAATTCTTCATCAGATGGACAAAACATTCTCTATGCTCTGCCCATGGAAATACCTTCTTCACTGCATTCTCTAGGCCCTTGCAAGCATCTGAACTTATAGCTAGGTGAGGTAGATTACCAATTGCCTTTTGCAGCTGCTCCATAAACCAAGTCCAATTATCAGTAGTCTCACCATTAAAAAATCCAAATGCAACTGGAAAAATCCAGTTGTGACCATCTAGTGCTGTAGCTGAAGGTAGGTGCCCGTTCCATCTACCATTGAGAGCTGTAGAATCAATACTCAAAAATGGCCTACAACCATTAAGGAAACCATCTATGCTTGGCTTCAGACAACAAAAGAATCTATGGAAGAATCTATGGAAAAATACACCTTCCTCTGTATTTACAACATCTATCTCTACAACACTTCCTGGCATCCTCATCTCAATCTCTGCTTTAAAGTTGAACAAATAACCAAAACTTTCTTCCCATGTGCCAAAAAGTTCATCTCTTGCCAGCGACTTCCCAAGATGTACAGTTGGGTAACCAATTGTGACATTATGCTGTTCAAATAACTCTTTTTCAGTTTTGTTCCAGCCATGTTTGGATCCTTCTTTAGGATAGTGATTGCCTTATCTCTTACCCACTTGTAATTTGCCGTCTTGGTTATCAATTCTTTAGTAGACGGGCAATCATGCTTTCCTTTATTTACTGCAACCTGTCAAATTGAAACAAACATGTCAGCTATTGTGCAGCAAATGTTAAGTGACAAAACAACCATGTATATATACGGGAAGTGTTAGCATGCTGAATATGAATAGTGTTAGTACCCTGACTTGTTGATCACCACGAATCAACCTTGCTGAAATTCTCCATGTACAACGCTTATTCGTGCATTTGCCGAGGAAATAATCGGGACGAGATTTCTTTGTTGCAAGCTGAAATTGCCCCTTTATAGCATGTTGTCGCACTGCAGCCCTAAACTCATTCATACTAGAATATACTGTTCCAACTTTCATTGGAGGGTCTTCTTTATCATAGATAACAGAATCCTCACCAGGTACATTATCATGAACCAACAAGTCTGCATCTTGTTTCTCCACATCATCAAAATCAATTTCAGTCCTCTTTTCGGCCGCCATCCTAGCCTGTTCAGCTCTCTCATCCTCTTCTCTAAGGCCAAGAAACTCAAACACAGCCTCCTCATCCACCACAGGATGTGCAGTACCAATCTGGTCTTCTGTAAGAGGAGTTATCATCAGACTCTCCCAGTCAATTTGGTGAGAAACAACTGCTGGATTGCTGCAATCTCCTTGTTCTATGGCATTGTCATGGCCTACATTACTTGCTGATATCTCCTCTGCCACTGTAACAGCTGAGTTGGAAAACATTTCTGCAGGTTTATCCACCACATCAACAAACAAGAACAACTTCTTATCATGCAACTTATCAGCAAATGCAAGTGACAGGTCTTTATCATCCACTATCTTCTTTTCTGCACCGCCACTCATGTCATATTCATGTATCACTGGCTGCTGCCCGCTACCCCACTTCACCCTAGCTCCCAAATCTCCGAGTAGCATCTCTAGATTATAAAATCGAGAATCCACAGCCCATTCATCATATTTCCGTAGCACAAGAACAGAGCTGCCATCATCCAACTTAGCTGTGAACCCCGAAAACTGAACACACAACCTAAATTCCCCATCCGGATCCGGATCGATTCTACCGGTACCAACAAAAAATAAAAGAGACACAATTTAGATTGTGCCCCCAAATTAACAGGAACCCTAAACGTGCAAAATAGATGAGGAGATTGGGGCTCTTACCCTGGAGCAGCCATGGAGGACGTGGAGCGGGGTCACGACGGCCCCTTCACCCGCCGGCCTGGAGGCGCCAAGGGTTCGAACTGCCTGCTGCTGAACGCCGCTGGCCTTCCCAACCCTAGATAGCAGAACAAGAGGTCAAGCAATGGAGAAGAAGGCGCTCGGGCCGGGAGGAGTAGGCGCTGGAGGGCGCGAAGAGGAGCTGCAGGGGGGATGCGCGAGATGCTGGCGGCGGCCGGACCTGGGAACGATGGCCGGCGGAGATCTGGCGGCGTTCGTCCACGAGCTCGGCCTCGTCTCCACGAACGGACACGAACGAGAGTCACGCTCGTGACTTCTCCAGGCACGGAACAAAACAAAATGAGTGAGGGGCAATTTAGTCCTTTTGCATGTCCTAAATAATACAAAACAATTCTAAATTTACGAAAAGGAGAAAAAACCGAAATGGTCAAATTTCAAAGCAATTCGTAGGACATGGGTCATATTTCAAAAGGCCGACGAATTGTGGGTCAAAAACGCCGAGGCACGCGAATAACGGGTCAAATATCAAAATTTCTCCTTCCTATTTATCTCACATAACCTAGCCTAAAACTCTGTAACTCAAGGTTACAGCCTGAGTGCTCTAGAAGTGAAGTTGCTTGTGCTAATGCTTTGTCCTGGGATGAGATATTGTGTATGCCTGCTAAAAATGCAAGACCTTGTTCAACTAATTCATCATTTTCTTGCAGCCTGCAGTATTACTTTGATGTGGAAAATATTTAGGATAGCTGGCATGTGTACTGGCAATGGTTGGCATATCTCTCTTGGCTCCAAATATTCATGGGCACTTGGTTGCTGTGATGTTCTAGGACATATTAGAGGCTCTGGAGAGGTGCTTTGTTGTATTGGTACAGAGAAAGAAGTATTCTAAGATGTGTATGTGTATCTACCTTAATCTCACACACGTGCTCCTTGCTTTGCAGATCGTGGTGCTTCAAAAGTGCTTGCAGATTTGTTTGCAGTCAACGGCTTCTTGGAGACTCCCCTTCCTGGTCGACCCTCCTCCCTACTCCATGGCACTCTTCAAGGTCAAGTCACCATTGTTGATGTGGGTGGCTGGTGGGGTTTCTAAAGCAAGGAGGTGGACGAGAGCTTCTCTAGAGGTTCAGACTAGAGTAGAGGGGGCAAGAGCAGAATGGTGAAAGTGAGTACTACTCGGTGGAGGCAAGCTCCTGAACTCCCTCTTCTACTACTACTCTCCACTTCTCCAAATATTTTACTCTAAGCTACGTCAACACTATTGTGTGCTTTTGAGTTGGTGCTACTAGATTGGCTGGATTTCTTCTAGAAGGGCATGGCAGCTCCTTAATATATAATTTAGTACTAGAGTTGGTGAAATAGTTGGCACTATAGTGTGTACTAGCATGTACTCAAATATGTAAAGAAAGCATGTCTGAAAATTTTTGTTGGGTGAACTTGGTCTACAAAAGTACTTAAACACCATGAGAGACTATTAATTGATTTATGCATTTCAATGTATTAAATTTTCTGGTTTGATTTAATTGATTTGTGTTTGTTGTACCCTTAGCTATAATTAATTATGATCTGAAATGGTGGGTTGTTACATCCTACCCCCCTTAGAAAAGATTTCGTCCTCGAAATCGAACTTACTTGAAGAGGTCGGGATAGGCTTTGCGTAGATCTTCCTCTTTTTCCCAAGTTGCTTCTCGGATAGAGTGGTTCTTCCATTGCACCTTGCAGAATCGTATCTTTCTCCTCCTCGCTTGCTTATCTTCAACTTCTAGTATTTTCGGTGGACGCTCTTCATAGCTCAAGTCCGGCTGCAAATCGATATTTAGATCGGGAAGTTGTTCGGATTTATCTCTTAGGCATTTCTTTAGTTGTGAGACATGGAATACGTCATGTATTCTAGATAGCTGAGCAGCAATTCTAGTTTATAAGCTGTTGTACCTTTCTTTTCTAGCACTTTGAATGGTCCAACATACCTAGGACTTAGCTTCCCTTTTATCCCGAACCGACGAACTCCTTTCATTGGTGATACCTTCGATACACCAAATCTCCGTGTGAATTCCAATTCTCTGCGCCTTTTATCAAAGATAGCTCTTTTGCCTACTCGCGCAATCCGAAGTCGCTCTTTGATCACCTTTATCTTCTCATCATTTTCCCTCACCAAACTTGGGCCTAGCAATGGTTTCTCACCCACTTCATACCAACAAATGGGTGATCGGCATTTACGTCCATACAAAGCTTCATATGGTGCCATCTCTATGCTTGATTGATAGCTATTGTTGTATGCAAATTCTGCTAGGTGTAGGTGTTTGTCCCATGAATCCCCAAAATTCATTGCACAACATCTCAAAGCATATCCTCAAGTACCTGGTTCACTCTCTCGTTTGGCCATCCGTCTATGGATGATAGGTCATCTTTGAAGTTGAGTTTTGTCCCTAAGGCTTCGTGGAGACTTTTCCAAAAACTTGAAGTGAATACGATCCTCGGTCCGAGGTTATGGTCTTTGGAACTCCATGGATAGACACAATCCTTTCTAGATACAATTCAGCCAACTTGTCAAATGAATCTTTTTGGTTGGTGGGAATAAAATGTCTTGACTTAGTGAGCCGATCAACCACAACCCATATGGAATCCTTCTTGCGTAAGGTCATGGGAAGACCTGTGATAAAATCCATGCATATATCCTCCCATTTCCAATGTGGAACATCTAGTGGCTTTAATAACCCAGCAGGTCGTTGATGCTCGGCCTTTACCTTTTGACAAGTATCACACTTGCTGACATATTCTGCAATCTCTCTTTTCATGCCTCTCCACCAAAAATTGCCTTTTACGTCCCTATACATTTTTGTACTCCCTAGGTGCATGGTGTATAGTGTATCGTGAGCTTCTCTCAAAATTAATTCCTTAATTTCAGGAACATCTAGTACACAGATTCTAGTATGATTCCAGAGAACACCTTCTTCATCCAACCTGAATTCTGATGGTTGATTTGCTCTAATTCTTCTCACCTCTTCTACAATAAATGCATCGATTTCTGCTTCTCCTTGATTTGGTCCAGCAGTGGGATGGAATGTCATGGTTGCAATACTTGCTTCTGCGGTTGACAATCTGAACTCTATTTCCATCTTAGCCAATGCTGCGCTTAGTTCCTGGGAATGCTCTTCAATTGATAGCTGATTACTATGTGCCTTCCTACGAGAGCATCCGCAACCACATTAGCTTTTCTGGGTGGTAGTTAATGGTGAGATCATAATCCTTTATAAGCTCAAGCCATCTCCTTTGCCTCATGTTTAGTTCCTTCTGAGTGAATATATATTTCAGGCTCTTATGGTCACTATACAAGGTACACTTAGATCCATAGTGATAGTGTCTCCAAATTTTCAGTGCAAAGACCACAGCTCCCAACTCAAGGTCATGTGTAGGATAATTTTCTTCATGTTTCCTTAGCTGCCTAGATGCATATGCTATCACTCTACCTTTTTGCATTAGGACACACCCCAATCCTGACTTAGAGGCATCACAATATATGACATATTCTTCCCCACTCTCAGGTAAGGCCAATACTGGTGCAGTGGTCAGCCTATTCTTTAGTTCTTGAAAACTTTTCTCACAAGCTGCTGTCCAAACAAATTCCACACCTTTTCTTAGCAACTTAGTGAGTGGTGCAGAAATCTGAGAGAAACCTTTTATAAATCTGCGGTAGTATCCAGCCATACCTAGGAAGCTTCGTATCTCAGTGGGATTTGTAGGTCGATTCCATGACATCACAGACTCAATCTTGCTTGGGTCTACCTCAACTCCTCTCCCCGACACCACGTGTCCTAGAAAGGCTACTTGGTCTAACCAAAATTCACATTTATTAAACTTTGCATACAGTTGGTTCTCTCTTAGAATTTGCAGTACAATTCTCAAGTGCTCGGCATGTTCTTCTTTGCTCTTTGAATATATGAGGATGTCATCGATAAAAACTACCACAAATTTGTCCAAGTACTTCATAAAGAGCTTATTCATGAGGTTCATGAACATAGCAGGTGCATTGGTTAATCCATAAGGAACTACTGTGTACTCATAATGTCCATATCTAGACATGAAGGCTGTTTTCTCTATGTCTTCTGCCCTCATTTTTAATTGATGATAACCAGATCTTAAGTCCAACTTTGAGAACACACGGGCATTTCTTAATTGGTCAAATAGGTCATCTATCCGTGGTAGTGGGTATTTATTCTTTATTGTGACGTTGTTTAGATCACGGTAATCTGTACATAGCCTGAGCCCTCCATCCTTTTTCTCTGCGAATAATACAGGAGCACCCCATGGTGACACACTCTCCCTAATAAATCCTTTTTGTGTTAAGTCATCCAATTGTTTCTTCAGCTCAACTAACTCTGGTGGTGACATTCTGTAGGGGCATTTGGAAATGGGTGATGTACCGGGTACTAATTCGATTGCAAACTCTATTTCTCTATCGGTGGCATGCCTGGCAAGTCCTTAGGGAAGACATCGGGGAATTCTTGAACTACAGGTATGTCTTCTATTCTCTTCTCTTTAAGGCTTGCTAGAGTTGTATCTGAGTCTATCGGGATAGTCCGAACTCCAAAATAAAATGTTCTAGAGCCATCAGGTATCCTTATGCATGCACACTTTTGTTCACAGTCTATCATTACCCCATGTTCATACAGCCAATCCATACCTAATATGACATCTAATCCAGTCATATCTATCACCAACAGGTTTGCTACAAATTTGATATTCTGAATTATTATGGGCTGGACTTTGCATATCCTTTCTACTTTTAATTGTCCACCCGGGGAATTAACCCACATGGCTTTTTCCAAGGGTGCGTGCACTAATCCATGTTTAAGCACAAAATCTTGAGAGATAAATGAGTGTGTAGCGCCTGAATCGAAAAGGACTGTACCAACAGCAGGTGGGATGAGTAATTTACCAGTGATGACATCTGTAGCTGCACCTAGTTGCTCTGCATTCACATAATTCAGCTTGGCTGTACCTCCATTTGGTCCACCGCGTCCTGCTCCTCTTCCTGCTGTGTTCACCTGTCCTCCACGGCCTCTTCCAAATGGTTGGTTAGTCACTTGAGTGCGCTGCACAGGCTGCACTGTTGTCCTTATTGGATTGGGACAATTAGCTCTGTGATGGCCTTCTTTGCCACAACCGAAGCATATATTTGATCCTGCTAAACAGTCCTTGGTAAGATGCTTCCTTCCGCACTTCCCACATATGGGAGCTGCAACCTGGTAGTTTGGGGCTGGTTTAGATGGTGGCCCATGGGGACGTGCTCGTGTCTGTTGCATCGTGGGTCTTTGATCTAACCTTGCTTTCTTCCTTCTTTCTTCACCCAACTGAGAATGCTCATCTTCAAGCACTATGGCCCCAGTTGACCAGATCCCGAAAGTTTGTGATCATGTGATGTTTCAAGTGCATCCGGAGGAATGGGTGTAGTCCTTCCATGAACTTCTCAACCTTCTTCTCCTCAGTGTTCACATCATCAGGGGCATACCTTGACAACTCAGTGAATTGATGCACATAATCTCCCACCCTCTTATTTCCTTGGGTCAAGTTCCGAAACTCTCTCTTCTTAATAGACACCTTCCCATCTGGAACAAATGCCAGGATGAAGGCCTGTTTGAACACTGCCCAAGTGATAGGTTCATTTTCAGCACGATTGTGCTTAAAGTTTGACCACCAAGCCCCAAAGCAAGACCCGTCGGTTGGTGGGCTGCATACCTCACCTTCTCCTCATCCGAGCAACCCACTGTCTCAAGCTTCTTTTCAACTTCCAACGGCCGGTCAAGAGCCTCAAGTGGATCTACGGCCTTGGAAAATGATGGTGGTTGAGTCTCGCAGGAATTGCCTCAAGGTAACCCCGACTACAGGTTGTGCTATTCCACCTGGAGCAAGTCTGTTTATTATGGCCTCCATGAAGCGATTTTGATTCTCTTGTGACTCTCTTCGAGAATTTTCCATGAACAACAAGATATCCCCAATATTCCTAGCCTCGCCATTGGCATTGGATGTTCCGGCTTCAACAGATGAATTGCCTCCATTTCCATTGGACCCGAGGCGAAGGATAAGGTCCTCTTCACCTGGTTCGCGTCGGTCCATCCTGCAAGAAAAGTGTTGTTGAGTGATCTCTCTCTTCTTTTTTTCTTTGTACATGTACATAGTATATTTAGTGCCGTTGCATACTGACAAAACGTAGGATGTTTGCCTGATTGCTGTACGTGCTGGACATTCTCATGTATGTAAAATATATCCATTGGCAATATGGCATCCAACATGTACACATGAAAATGCATAACACACTGATATTTAGCCACAGAGTCTTAGATAGTCATAAGGATGCAATACATTCATCCTAGGTACTGCCATTCCTTACATAAGATCTTGATCTAGTTAACTATTACAAGCCACTAAACAAGATCCACGAGAGATCTTTACTCCTACAAAAGAGTGGACTACTGAGCATCACTTATATTACAGGTCACTACACTACATTAGTTCCTACAGCAGTCCAGCTAGTACTAACTCCAAAATAACTCCATCTGTTGCAGGGTTGACGATGTCATACACCTAGCTAGAAGTCAGAATGGCCTGAGCTTGACCCTGCCACATCATTGCTGCTACCTGTCTCATTTCCTCCCTGCAGTCCAACGCTTGATTCAGAAAGGTCCTGGTAGCTGCTGCTTCAATGTAGACATCCCTACGAACACTCATACGTGGCTGATAGGATCTAACATGCTGCTGTTGTACAGGTTCAGGGGGCAGAACATGTGGTGCCGGCTGTACTGGTGGTTCAGCAACAAGTTCAGGAGGCAAGGGCGCTAACTCTGGTGTGCCAACATGTGGTTCAGGCTGTTCAAATTCTGGTGGCACTGCTGGAGCATCTGGGACAAGTGGATGTGGTGAAGCAGGTGGTGCTGGTACGTCTGGGTTCTCTATTTCTTCTACTGCCTCAAGTTCTTCTTCTTCCATTTCTGGTTCCTCTTCTTCGTCCTCTTCTACTACTAGAGGGTCTCTTCTACTACTAGAGGGTTAAGGGCACCTCCAGGCTGTAGAAGATGATTCATCTGTTCCTAGAATATGGCATGTTGTTGCTCACTTTCTAGGAACATATAGTAGCAGCAGCGGGCTTCGTTCCACATGTTAGTGAAATCTGTAGAAAATGACCGTAGTATCATTCCATCTGCTATCATTTTCATACTAGAGGCTAGGTGGATAGCATCTGATGAGCACTCTAGCATCCTTGAGATTGAGAATCCTGATAAGCCTTGAGTCCTTAGCTGAACTGGTGCACTGGAACTCCCAAGATCAAATCCTGGAAAGTCGCGGTAGCGAGTAGTGCTCAAGAAGGCAGCAAAGTGCGCCCGGAGCACCTGCATAGCATCAGTGGCCACATCCTGTAGGGCATCCCCAGGGTAAGGCCGGGATCTGGTGAGTTCTCTATGGAAGGTTGGGTCCATAGGGAATCCACTTAGGATCAGCACTATGCGCCTCTCGCCATGGTCCAGTGTTTCCTCCAAAAATTCTGGGCATGGTCCTCCAAGAGTCTGAACCATGTGCATGAGGAGCATTACTGACTGTCCACATACCCTGTCTGGTGGAACACTAGAACGTGCCATCCTGTACCAAGATTATGCAATTAGCATGGCTGTTAGTTACGTTATCAGCAAGGTAGTCGCTTCTAGGAAAACAAAGCCTATAGGAGCGTACAGTATAAGGCAAAGCAATAATGGACATACTGTACAGAGATGGACCAGGTTATTTTTTTTTTAACTTACGTCACCTAAAGCCTCTAGCTATTCGCATGCCCTCGCAACCATAGAGCTGATACCAGCTCTAAGACCCCGGGTTATCAATAGCTTAGATAACAACCCTGGCCTATGGTTTATTACTCAACAATTACATGATTGCCAAATAACAAACCATAATCAAACTCGGCAGCAGAGAATAGCTAGAAGGTGCCAAATATTTATTACAATACCACCTACGATCTTAAGTCTTTAAACAAGCGCCGCAAGGTTGCGCATTATTACAAGCCCAAATTATCGAGGTCCAACTAGATTACTAGGGAGGCAAGTGGTTCGCCCGAAAATCCACCTGCCCGTTCTGCCGAAACAAGTTGTCTAGGCGTCTCCACCTGGTAGTGCAGACCTTCCTCTTAGCTCTGCACCTCGTCGGAGGAGGTCGAGGATGTTTCCACCTCGTCGGAGGAGGGCGAGGATGGCTCCACATCACGCGTTGGTGGATGGCGGCAAGCATGACACCTCACCGTAAGACGAGGAGGATGGCAACAAAGACGATGGCGGGGGCAGCGGGGGCGATTGGTAGGTGCAGCTAGTGCTGTAGTAGTGAGTTTAGGCCGTCTCCAACAGCCCGGCGTAAAAAGTACGACCCAATTCACCTTCTCGGTACTGCATAGTGAACCGGTCCCCGACCGAAATCATCGGGCCTCCAACAGCAAACGCACATCCTCGCCCCTATCCTCATCGCGAGCCCCACGCACCGCAAAGCTCCGCCGCCGCGGCGCAAAGCTGTCGCTCCTGTGCTCCCCTGCCGCGGACCCGCCTCGCCGTGCCGATGCGCACCTCGGCGGCGCCGGGGCCTACCCGACGAGCCCGGCGGGCTCTGCTCCTTGGTGGCGGCGGCGTTTGGGCTGCGGGGGCCGGTGCTAGCGCCGCCGCGCCCGAGCCGCGTGGGGCTCGGCGCGGCCGTCTGGTGCTGGGTCGCGGCGGCGCCGGCCGGTGTCCGGGCTGGTGGGGTCGTGGCGGCGCCGGGCAGTGCTCAGGCGGGAGGTGGAGGCGTGCACCAGCGGAAAGGCGAGCGGGCCACCACCGCAGATCTCGCCGCGGCCACCGCTTCGCTTCCCCACATGGCCGCGCCGGCGCGCCCCCTTCTCCTGCTCATCGTCGCCGTCGCGGGGCCACGGCGCCCACCGTGGCGGCCGAGATCAAGGAGTCCTTCGGGGTGGACCCACGCCCGTCCATCATGTTCGAGAAGTTCGGCTTCTCCAAGTCCGACCGGGTCCGGATCATCGTCTCCGGCGCCGCCGTCTCCTCCCCGTCGCGCGGGCGGACAACGCGCAGCTCGGGTTCTTGCTTCCACCGCCCACCGCTCCCAATCGCGGGCCTTGTAAAAATGTAGAAAATGCTGGGTTATTCATTACTCGTTCAAATTGAGCCTTGTATAAATGCTTTTCAGACAATACAAATCAATTCTAATTCATTAAAAATGTCCAAGAAGCTATTTATTTCAACAAGGAAATCACAAAACAATAGTTCCACTTGGAAACTTAAGCCAATCAATCATCACAACATTTTCCTTTAGGAACTGCAATTATTCAAGGCACACTTCCCATAGTAAAAAGAAGTTACAAAATTAAAACATTTTGAGATGGTGACCTTGTGTTAGATTTGACAACCACGTGTAGGCATTTAAAAAACAAAAAATGATCAAGAAAAACATGATTATTGTGATTGTAAATCTAATATAAAATAACCAGGAAAAAAATTTAGACCAATTGGGATGGAATAATCCTTGAAGTATGATAGCTTAGAAATTTGCACTCTTTATATAAAACTGTAAATATAAGAAGCACATCACACCTTCTGCACAAAGTCTATTAATCACCACAAATTGTCTTTAGGGCAACCTACATAACACAATAAGAACCCATACATTATGTAAGACCCCGGGTTATCAATACCTTAGATAACAACCCTGGCCTATGGTTTATTACTCAACAATTACATGATTGCCAAATAACAAACCATAATCAAACTCGGCAGCTGAGAATAGCTAGAAGGTGCCAAATATTTATTACAATACCACCTACGATCTTAAGTCTTTAAACAAGCGCCGCAAGGTTGCGCATTATTACAAGCCCAAATTATAGAGGTCCAACTAGATTACTAGGGAGGCAAAGACATTTCGCCCCAACATACATGACTGAACTTAAAGGGGATTATTTATTCATCCCATCCACCATAGGAGGTGGCGGCAGCTCGACTAGCTTCCTCATAGTCATCCCAATCTGCATATGCATAGCCATCATCTAGAGACTCCTGAGCACATTCTTGCGGATCCTCGAAGGGGAGAGTTAACAAGAGTGAGTACAAGTTGTACTCAGCAAGCATATATATAACAAGTAATGCAATCTGGTAATCTCAAATGACCAATGACATATCATCTTATAGGAAAATATAATTTTATAGAAAATGTCAGATTTTAATTTAGAAAAACTCTACTATCACTTGTATCATGAGAAAGAGCCACCCATAGGTTCCCGTAGCCTCTAATCCAAGAGACATGACATGAATTCATGATTTTACCCTGCGCAGGTTTGTATCACTTTAGCCATAATTACCTTGACCAATTTTCCATCGCACTGCCCTTGGTGCGACTCATGGTCAAGATACCGAACTTTCCCCATGTTGTATAAATTATACATCCACATCCACATCCACTTACTTGCGCTAATATATGCGCCTGGGTGTACTTCATCCACACCGATTAGGGATTCTATCACCCAACCCTCTCCTTGCTTACCATAGGTATTATACAATAACTCCATGGGTACTAGAATCGGCCCGTCCCAAACGAGTTCATGGTTGACACGAAAATATACGGCCCAATAACACAAGTGAGAGTTGGTTATTAATCCTATCCACCCAAACATACTGTAGGGAATTAGCTGCTCCATCAGCTAACCCCATCTCATCAAATCCATATGCCATTCATCAGGCCATCATAATCAATTTCCAGAAAATAATGTTTTAATGCAAGTTGCATTTTATTTTCCCAAACTTTGTATAAAAACTCAAGGAGAGAATGGTCAAGGATTCTTGCCTGAGTTGTTAAGATCCAACTCGGGCTCAATTTGGTTCACCGGAGGTTCCTGCGCCTGACCTTGCTCGTTTCCTGTAATTCGTACAAATGTATATATACTAGGTTTTAGCAAGATAGAAATAAAGAGTGTATATATACACTTATACGTAGCCATGTGTTCATCCTACAGTCAAGAAATAGCTTCCTGTTACTTGTATAAATTTTGCTTTGATTTATAGAAATGATATTGCATAGCTGTGCTTAGTGAGCCATTAATTAATTAGTTTATTGTTAACTCCTTACTCTTCACGTGAAGCCCATCTCCTAACTGAAGCCCATCTACATGTACGATACTAGCACTAGCAGCCCAAAAGCAAAGTAACAGGCAAGTCAAACAGGCAACGCAACACACGCACTCTTCTATCTCCCTTCCTGCCTCCGTTTAATTTCCTCTTCTCCAGATCGACGCCATGGCTGTGCTGTGCGGTGCTTTTCCCTTCTCCAAATCGGCACCTATGGCTGGGATCCCCAAGGTTTCTACCCCAAATCGAAATCCCTAAGGTTCCTTGCTGCTATGCACTACTTTCCCCTGAGTTCTCCCTCTCTTGTGTGTGCAGGTCGGCGGCGGCGGCGGCGGCGGCGTGCTTCACCGAGGTGACGAGCTGGGCAGCCATGGCGCGCCCAGGCAGGGCCAAGGAACCCGTGGTGCCGCTGCAGTGATGGTGTGCTGGGATCTGGACTCTAGTAGCAACTTCCCCAACCTGGCAGTGAGTTTTCCTCCCTCACATCTTCCTATTGAGAAATTTTGATATTTGACCCGTTATTCGCGTGCCTCGGCGTTTTTGACCCATAATTCGTCGACCTTTTGAAATATGACCCATGTCCCCGCGAATTGCTTTGAAATTTGACCATTTCGGTTTTTTCTCCTTTTCTGTAATTCCAGGGGGGCTGTGTTCACTTTGTTTGAGGCATGGGAAAGGACGTTACTACCCCTCCCTCATTCCAAATAGCCTGGAAGCCTCCTGTACGCCCCTGGATGCCTCTAGACCCGTCGGTTGCCTTCCAGATTGCTTAAACACGTCAACAGGCAACAATATATTGCACGTAACATTAATATTTTGTGAAAAAATTATATATGACCAAAATAGATATAAACAAGGTGTCATAAATAATAAAAACAGCCATACAACTTCAGCATAAATAATCAAAATAAGCGTGCAATCACACCATAGATTTAATAAGAGTACATGCTCACACATATTTAATAAATAGGTTCACATCAACAACTTAGCCATCTAGCCAATCTGATAGCAGTACAGCAGGTTCGCATAGTTCACATAAAAATAGCCGTACAAAAGAGACAATCATCCATCCATCAGCCATACAAAAGAGACGGTCATCCAGCCAATTTAGGACTAAGTTCACATAGACAAAAGATGGCTGGGAATTTAAACGGGCCATAAGGAAGATTATTCAAGCATCCATGGTCTTCCCCTTCTTTGGAGTGAGCTTTTTCTTGAGACCTAGCCTCTTCCTTGGACTCTTCCTTGGAGTGGTCATTGTATTACTTGGCCCTTCTCCAGTTTCACTACATATCATAGGTAAATGGAATGCTTCAGTACATGAGTTAAGATGCACACTTTTATCACACACAGTGAATGATTTGTACCTTATTGTAACTGCTCTGGGGCTTATAGTGATTTGATTTGTCCCTCCAAATTCCCCCATTGTTAGTTGCAATTGGCTAAAAAATATCCAAGGTTGTTGAATTGTGTTCTCTATTGATTTGGCTAACCCTAGAAGGGTAGCTATATAGTGTAGCATACATGGGCCTCATGGGCCTAGCCACATGGGCCTAATACATGTATATACTCCAACACTCCCCCGCAGTCTGAACTACCGGCGCAGCGGAGTTCTAGACTGGACATCTAAAAGAAAGAGCACACACACATGTCCCCCCACAGCCACAACTAGCCACTGGTGATGTTGAGGCTGGAGCGGAAGTCGGTGAAGGTCGACGACGGGAGGCCCTTGGTGAAGATGTCGGCGAACTGGGAGGTGGTCGGTACATGGAGGACCCGCACCTCGCCGATGGCCACCCGATCACGGACGAAGTGAAGGTCAATCTCCACATGCTTCGTGCGGCGGTGCTTTGGACGGGGTTGGTGGAGAGGTAGGCTAACGGCGACGTTGTCGCGAGAGACGCGTGGCCCGGCGAAGGGGGCTATGGAGCTCGGCCGGGAGCTGCCGGAGCCGGGAAGCCTCGGCCACACCATTGGCGACGGCGCGGTACTCGGACTCGGCCTGGAACGGGAGGCCACTGCGGCGCTTGGAGGACCGGGACACCGGGTTGCCTCCGAGGAAGACGGCATAGCCGAGGTGGACCGTCGAGTGTCGGACAGCCGGCCCGGTCGGCGTCGGTGTAGACGACCGGCTACGTAGAGGAAGACCGTCGGTGCGGGAGCAAGCCATGATCGGCGGTGCCTCGGAGGTACCCGAGGAGACGCTTGAGAGCGGTGAGATGAGGCTCCCGAGGATCATGCATATGAAGGCACAACCGCTGAACCGCATAGGTGATATCGGGCCGAGTGAAGGTGAGGTGCGAAGAGCACCGGCAAGACCGCTAACGGTATGCCGTAGGATCGATCCTTTGGGGGCCCTCGCCTCGGACGGCTTGCTCGAGTGTCAAGCTGGAGTGGTGCGGGGCTTGCAATCCGTCATCCCGGCCCGCTCAAGTATGTCCGGAGTGTCTTGACGCCGGTGAAGAAGAAGACCAGGCTGGATGAGGCTCAACGGTGACTCCAAGAAAGTGGTGAAGCACACCCAAATCCTTCATCGCAAACTCCTGGCCGAAGAGAGGTGATGATCCGGCGAAGAAGGGACTCACTTGGAGGCCGTCGGGACTATGTCATCCACATAGAGTAGCAGATATGCAGTCTCGGCCCCATGGTGATAGATGTACAGGGACGTCTCTGACTTGGCCTCCACAAAACCAAGTGTCAGGAGGAAAGCAGCAAACCTGTGGTTCCATGCCCGGGGAGCCTGCTTGAGGCCATAGAGAGACTTGTTGAGCCGGCAGACCATCTCAGAGCTGGAGGAGTCCACAAACCCAGCTGGCTGACTGCAGTAGCAGCCCCAGCAGCATCCAGGCGGGAGGAGGAGGGCGGAGGAGGCAGCTCACTCGCTGGTGTGGTGGCGCCATCATCGGATTCGAGGGAGGGCTCCTTGCCAGCCGGGAGTTCTCCACCCGAGTCGCCTGAGCCGTCCGCCCCATCCGCGGCCGCAGCGAAGACGAGCGCAGATCGGGAGGGTCCGCCCGCACCGAGCAGAGTCGGGCCGAAGCCGGGCGGGTATGGAGCGCCCGCGCGGATCTCCGCACCGTGGCCGTGCAGATCGACGGCGGCCGGAGCTGTGGCGGCTCCGCGCGCGCCCGCGCGGATCTCCGCGCCGTGGCCGTGCAGATCGACGGCGGCCGGAGCTGTGGCGGCTCCGCGCGCGCCCTGGCCGGCGGCGGCCGGCGGAGGAGCTCCGCCCGCGATTTGCGACCAGGAGGTCGAGGAGAGCGGGGGAAAGGCATGGAAGTAGTGGGGAGGAGGTGGGGGGTTCGGCTGGCCAGCCATGGCCGCGGGCGGCGGCGCGCCGGCGGCCGGAATCCGCTGGCGGCGGCCTGGCGGCTGAACGGGAGGGCAGGGGAGGGAAGAGAGAGAAAACCTAGCTAGATACCATGTTGAATTGTGTTCTCTATTGATTTGGCTAACCCTAGAAGGGTAGCTATATAGTGTAGCATACATGGGCCTCATGGGCCTAGCCACATGGGCCTAATACATGTATATACTCCAACAAAGGTTATTAACTGCAATAGGTTATGAGACTAATGTTGATTTTAGTTTTTAGGAATCACCTTTGCCTCCTTGTAACAGGTCCAGGACTAGTGTTGATTTCACTTGTGCCTTCCACCACTACAACCTTCTGCCTTTTGGATGGACTAGGAGTTGCATCACCTTTGCTACTACCAGGAGGCCTTCCTGCCATCCCTTTCTTGGCCCGGTTTTTCCTATACATGAAAAATTGAGGTGAGTACAAAATATTCAGCAAAATATTCAGCAAGTAGGTATACACATTTACCTCTTCTTTGTTCCATTAAAAGGGCACTTTGGAGAGTCAGGCCTATGGCCAAGACCGAAGCACCTTGAACACTTAACCTTCCACATGCCTTTGCCTCTAGGCTTGCTTCCCTTGTTCTCTAGGCAGCTAGGTATTCTATTTTTCCTCACTCTACCAGCATCTCTCTTATCTAGTGGTGGCAGCACTTTGAATCCAAGTTCCACACGCTTCCATTGAGTTTTATCGGGCAGTGCTTTGATCACACCACCATATGCTAGTCTAAAACGGTACACTGAATAATAAGGATCCAAGTACTCTTCCATCTTTGCATTCCTAAAAGTGATGATGAATGCCAAAGCATGTGCACATGGTTTACCTGACACTTGCCACTCCCTGCAGGTGCATACATGGTCCCTAATATTCACCACATGCCTTATGATCTTGTGTGAAGAAGTGATGATCTCTGAGACTTGTGCTTCGTCTCTTCCACTTGCTTCTATGGTCAATTGTCCGAGCTGTCGAGTCATTGCATTTAGTTGGCGTACAACAAGTGGCAGCATCACATGTCCTTCAAATTTTTCACCTATTCTTCTCCTTCTTGCATAAAGTTCCATGAATTTGGACCTTAGCTTGTCGGCAAGGTCAGCCACAGGAAGGTCCTTAAGGTCTTTCACCCAATTGTTCCACACCTCTGACACATTGTTGGTGATATGATCACATTTTATTGCCTTTGAGAATTGGCTCCTCATCCACTTTAACTTGTGATGCTCTTTCAACCATGGCTCAACATTCTTGTTTACCTCATACATCTTCTTCATTAAGTAGTCATGGTATTCTGGTTGAAAAGTCCTGGCTGCAGGATACATTCTCCCAAATGCAGGCCCTTGAAACCTCTTGCTGAAATTCTTCATCGATGGACAAAACATTCTCTATGCTCGCCCATGGAAATACCTTCTTCACCGCATTCTCTAGGCCCTTGCAAGCATCCGAACTTATAGCTAGGTGAGGTAGATTACCAATTGCCTTTTGCGGTTGCTCCATAAACCAAGTCCAATTATCAGTAGTCTCACCATTAAAAAATCCAAATGCAACTGGAAAAATCCAGTTGTGACCATCTAGTGCTGTAGCTGAAGGTAGGTGCCCGTTCCATCTACCATTGAGAGCTGTAGAATCAATACTCAAAAATGGCCTACAACCATTAAGGAAACCATCTATGCTTGGCTTCAGACAACAAAAGAATCTATGGAAAAATACACCTTCCTCTGTATTTACAACATCTATCTCTACAACACTTCCTGGCATCCTCATCTCAATCTCTGCTTTAAAGTTGAACAAATAACCAAAACTTTCTTCCCATGTGCCAAAAAGTTCATCTCTTGCCAGCGACTTCCCAAGATGTACGGTTGGGTAACCAATTGTGACATTATGCTGTTCAAATAACTCTTTTTCAGTTTTGTTCCAGCCATGTTTGGATCCTTCTTTAGGATAGTGATTGCCTTATCTCTTACCCACTTGTAATTTGCCGTCTTGGTTATCAATTCTTTAGTAGACGGGCAATCATGCTTTCCTTTATTTACTGCAACCTGTCAAATTGAAACAAACATGTCAGCTATTGTGCAGCAAATGTTAAGTGACAAAACAACCATGTATATATACGGGAAGTGTTAGCATGCTGAATATGAATAGTGTTAGTACCCTGACTTGTTGATCACCACGAATCAACCTTGCTGAAATTCTCCATGTACAACGCTTATTCGTGCATTTGCCGAGGAAATAATCGGGACGAGATTTCTTTGTTGCAAGCTGAAATTGCCCCTTTATAGCATGTTGTCGCACTGCAGCCCTAAACTCATTCATACTAGAATATACTGTTCCAACTTTCATTGGAGGGTCTTCTTTATCATAGATAACAGAATCCTCACCAGGTACATTATCATGAACCAACAAGTCTGCATCTTGTTTCTCCACATCATCAAAATCAATTTCAGTCCTCTTTTCGGCCGCCATCCTAGCCTGTTCAGCTCTCTCATCCTCTTCTCTAAGGCCAAGAAACTCAAACACAGCCTCCTCATCCACCACAGGGATGTGCGGTACCAATGCGGTCTTCTAAGAGGAGTTATCATCAGACTCTCCCAGTCAATTTGGTGAGAAACAACTGCTGGATTGCTGCAATCTCCTTGTTCTATGGCATTGTCATGGCCTACATTACTTGCTGATATCTCCTCTGCCACTGTAACAGCTGAGTTGGAAAACATTTCTGCAGGTTTATCCACCACATCAACAAACAAGAACAACTTCTTATCATGCAACTTATCAGCAAATGCAAGTGACAGGTCTTTATCATCCACTATCTTCTTTTCTGCACCGCCACTCATGTCATATTCATGTATCACTGGCTGCTGCCGCTACCCCACTTCACCCTAGCTCCCAAATCTCCGAGTAGCATCTCTAGATTATAAAATCGAGAATCCACAGCCCATTCATCATATTTCCGTAGCACAAGAACAGGCTGCCATCATCCAACTTAGCTGTGAACCCCGAAAACTGAACACACAACCTAAATTCCCCATCCGGATCCGGATCGATTCTACCGGTACCAACAAAAAATAAAAGAGACACAATTTAGATTGTGCCCCCAAATTAACAGGAACCCTAAACGTGCAAAATAGATGAGGAGATTGGGGCTCTTACCCTGGAGCAGCCATGGAGGACGTGGAGCAGGGTCACGACGGCCCCCTTCACCCGCCGGCCTGGAGGCGCCAAGGGTTCGAACTGCCTGCTGCTGAACGCCGCCGGCCTTCCCAACCCTAGATAGCGTAACAAGAGGTCAAGCAATGGAGAAGAAGGCGCTCGGGCCGGAGGAGTAGGCGCTGGAGGGCGCGAAGAGGAGCTGCAGGGGGGATGCGCGAGATGCTGGCGGCGGCCGGACCTGGGAACGATGGCCGGCGGAGATCTGGCGGCGTTCGTCCACGAGCTCGGCCTCGTCTCCACGAACGGACACGAACGAGAGTCACGCTCGTGACTTCTCCAGGCACGGAACAAAACAAAATGAGTGAGGGGCAATTTAGTCCTTTTGCATGTCCTAAATAATACAAAACAATTCTAAATTTACAGAAAAGGAGAAAAAACCGAAATGGTCAAATTTCAAAGCAATTCGTAGGACATGGGTCATATTTCAAAAGGCCGACGAATTGTGGGTCAAAAACGCCGAGGCACGCGAATAACGGGTCAAATATCAAAATTTCTCCTTCCTATTTATCTCACATAACCTAGCCTAAAACTCTGTAACTCAAGGTTACAGCCTGAGTGCTCTAGAAGTGAAGTTGCTTGTGCTAATGCTTTGTCCTGGGATGAGATATTGTGTATGCCTGTGCTAAAAATGCAAGACCTTGTTCAACTAATTCATCATTTTCTTGCAGCCTGCAGTATTACTTTGATGTGGAAAATATTTAGGATAGCTGGCATGTGTACTGGCAATGGTTGGCATATCTCTCTTGGCTCCAAATATTCATGGGCACTTGGTTGCTGTGATGTTCTAGGACATATTAGAGGCTCTGGAGAGGTGCTTTGTTGTATTGGTACAGAGAAAGAAGTATTCTAAGATGTGTATGTGTATCTACCTTAATCTCACACACGTGCTCCTTGCTTTGCAGATCGTGGTGCTTCAAAAGTGCTTGCAGATTTGTTTGCAGTCAACTGGCTTCTTGGAGACTCCCCTTCCTGGTCGACCCTCCTCCCTACTCCATGGCACTCTTCAAGGTCAAGTCACCATTGTTGATGTGGGTGGCTGGTGGGGTTTCTAAAGCAAGGAGGTGGACGAGAGCTTCTCTAGAGGTTCAGACTAGAGTAGAGGGGGCAAGAGCAGAATGGTGAAAGTGAGTACTACTCGGTGGAGGCAAGCTCCTGAACTCCCTCTTCTACTACTACTCTCCACTTCTCCAAATATTTTACTCTAAGCTACAGTCAACACTATTGTGTGCTTTTGAGTTGGTGCTACTAGATTGGCTGGATTTCTTCTAGAAGGGCATGGCAGCTCCTTAATATATAATTTAGTACTAGAGTTGGTGAAATAGTTGGCACTATAGTGTGTACTAGCATGTACTCAAATATGTAAAGAAAGCATGTCTGAAAATTTTTGTTGGGTGAACTTGGTCTACAAAAGTACTTAAACACCATGAGAGACTATTAATTGATTTATGCATTTCAATGTATTAAATTTTCTGGTTTGATTTAATTGATTTGTGTTTGTTGTACCCTTAGCTATAATTAATTATGATCTGAAATGGTGGGTTGTTACATCCTACCCCCCTTAGAAAAGATTTCGTCCTCGAAATCGAACTTACTTGAAGAGGTCGGGATAGGCTTTGCGTAGATCTTCCTCTTTTTCCCAAGTTGCTTCTCGGATAGAGTGGTTCTTCCATTGCACCTTGCAGAATCGTATCTTTCTCCTCCTCAGTTGCTTATCTTCAACTTCTAGTATTTTCAGTGGACGCTCTTCATAGCTCAAGTCTGGCTGCAGCTCGATATTTAGATCAGGAAGTTGTTCGGATTTATCTCTTAGGCATTTCTTTAGTTGTGAGACATGGAATACGTCATGTATTCTAGATAGCTGAGCAGGCAATTCTAGTTTATAAGCTGTTGTACCTTTCTTTTCTAGCACTTTGAATGGTCCAACATACCTAGGACTTAGCTTCCCTTTTATCCCGAACCGACGAACTCCTTTCATTGGTGATACCTTCAGATACACCAAATCTCCAGGTGTGAATTCCAATTCTCTGCGCCTTTTATCAGCATAGCTCTTTTGCCTACTCTGCGCAATCCGAAGTCGCTCTTTGATCACCTTTATCTTCTCATCATTTTCCCTCACCAAACTTGGGCCTAGCAATGGTTTCTCACCCACTTCATACCAACAAATGGGTGATCGGCATTTACGTCCATACAAAGCTTCATATGGTGCCATCTCTATGCTTGATTGATAGCTATTGTTGTATTCAAATTCTGCTAGGTGTAGGTGTTTGTCCCATGAATCCCCAAAATTCATTGCACAACATCTCAGCATATCCTCAAGTACCTGGTTCACTCTCTCTGTTTGGCCATCCGTCTATGGATGATAGGCTGTGCTGAAGTTGAGTTTTGTCCCTAAGGCTTCGTGGAGACTTTTCCAAAAACTTGAAGTGAATACTGATCCTCGGTCCGAGGTTATGGTCTTTGGAACTCCATGGATAGACACAATCCTTTCTAGATACAATTCAGCCAACTTGTCAAATGAATCTTTTTGGTTGGTGGGAATAAAATGTGCTGACTTAGTGAGCCGATCAACCACAACCCATATGGAATCCTTCTTGCGTAAGGTCATGGGAAGACCTGTGATAAAATCCATGCATATATCCTCCCATTTCCAATGTGGAACATCTAGTGGCTTTAATAACCCAGCAGGTCGTTGATGCTCGGCCTTTACCTTTTGACAAGTATCACACTTGCTGACATATTCTGCAATCTCTCTTTTCATGCCTCTCCACCAAAAATTGCCTTTTACGTCCCTATACATTTTTGTACTCCCTAGGTGCATGGTGTATAGTGTATCGTGAGCTTCTCTCAAAATTAATTCCTTAATTTCAGGAACATCTAGTACACAGCCAGAGAACACCTTCTTC
Source organism: Themeda triandra (assembly GCA_018135685.1). NCBI lineage: Eukaryota > Viridiplantae > Streptophyta > Magnoliopsida > Poales > Poaceae > Themeda > Themeda triandra. The sequence goes on along the minus strand of JAENPR010001344.1, from coordinate 110,657 downwards.
ATCCAACCTGAATTCTGATGGTTGATTTGCTCTAATTCTTCTCACCTCTTCTACAATAAATGCATCTGATTTCTGCTTCTCCTTGATTTGGTCCAGCAGAGTGGGATGGAATGTCATGGTTGCAATACTTGCTTCTGCGGTTGACAATCTGAACTCTATTTCCATCTTAGCCAATGCTGCAGTTAGTTCCTGGGAATGCTCTTCAATTGATAGCTGATTACTATGTGCCTTCCTACTGAGAGCATCCGCAACCACATTAGCTTTTCCTGGGTGGTAGTTAATGGTGAGATCATAATCCTTTATAAGCTCAAGCCATCTCCTTTGCCTCATGTTTAGTTCCTTCTGAGTGAATATATATTTCAGGCTCTTATGGTCACTATACAAGGTACACTTAGATCCATAGTGATAGTGTCTCCAAATTTTCAGTGCAAAGACCACAGCTCCCAACTCAAGGTCATGTGTAGGATAATTTTCTTCATGTTTCCTTAGCTGCCTAGATGCATATGCTATCACTCTACCTTTTTGCATTAGGACACACCCCAATCCTGACTTAGAGGCATCACAATATATGACATATTCTTCCCCACTCTCAGGTAAGGCCAATACTTGGTGCAGTGGTCAGCCTATTCTTTAGTTCTTGAAAACTTTTCTCACAAGCTGCTGTCCAAACAAATTCCACACCTTTTCTTAGCAACTTAGTGAGTGGTGCAGAAATCTGAGAGAAACCTTTTATAAATCTGCGGTAGTATCCAGCCATACCTAGGAAGCTTCGTATCTCAGTGGGATTTGTAGGTCGATTCCATGACATCACAGACTCAATCTTGCTTGGGTCTACCTCAACTCCTCTCCCTGACACCACGTGTCCTAGAAAGGCTACTTGGTCTAACCAAAATTCACATTTATTAAACTTTGCATACAGTTGGTTCTCTCTTAGAATTTGCAGTACAATTCTCAAGTGCTCAGCATGTTCTTCTTTGCTCTTTGAATATATGAGGATGTCATCGATAAAAACTACCACAAATTTGTCCAAGTACTTCATAAAGAGCTTATTCATGAGGTTCATGAACATAGCAGGTGCATTGGTTAATCCATAAGGAACTACTGTGTACTCATAATGTCCATATCTAGACATGAAGGCTGTTTTCTCTATGTCTTCTGCCCTCATTTTTAATTGATGATAACCAGATCTTAAGTCCAACTTTGAGAACACACGGGCATTTCTTAATTGGTCAAATAGGTCATCTATCCGTGGTAGTGGGTATTTATTCTTTATTGTGACGTTGTTTAGATCACGGTAATCTGTACATAGCCTGAGCCCTCCATCCTTTTTCTCTGCGAATAATACAGGAGCACCCCATGGTGACACACTCTCCCTAATAAATCCTTTTTGTGTTAAGTCATCCAATTGTTTCTTCAGCTCAACTAACTCGGTGGTGACATTCTGTAGGGGCATTTGGAAATGGGTGATGTACCGGGTACTAATTCGATTGCAAACTCTATTTCTCTATCGGTGGCATGCCTGGCAAGTCCTCAGGGAAGACATCGGGGAATTCTTGAACTACAGGTATGTCTTCTATTCTCTTCTCTTTAAGGCTTGCTAGAGTTGTATCTGAGTCTATCGGGATAGTCCGAACTCCAAAATAAAATGTTCTAGAGCCATCAGGTATCCTTATGCATGCACACTTTTGTTCACAGTCTATCATTACCCCATGTTCATACAGCCAATCCATACCTAATATGACATCTAATCCAGTCATATCTATCACCAGCAGGTTTGCTACAAATTTGATATTCTGAATTATTATGGGCTGGACTTTGCATATCCTTTCTACTTTTAATTGTCCACCCGGGGAATTAACCCACATGGCTTTTTCCAAGGGTGCGTGCACTAATCCATGTTTAAGCACAAAATCTTGAGAGATAAATGAGTGTGTAGCGCCTGAATCGAAAAGGACTGTACCAACAGCAGGTGGGATGAGTAATTTACTAGTGATGACATCTGTAGCTGCACCTAGTTGCTCTGCATTCACATAATTCAGCTTGGCTGTACCTCCATTTGGTCCACCGCGTCCTGCTCCTCTTCCTGCTGTGTTCACCTGTCCTCCACGGCCTCTTCCAAATGGTTGGTTAGTCACTTGAGTGCGCTGCACAGGCTGCACTGTTGTCCTTATTGGATTGGGACAATTAGCTCGTGATGGCCTTCTTTGCCACAACCGAAGCATATATTTGATCCTGCTAAACAGTCCTTGGTAAGATGCTTCCTTCCGCACTTCCCACATATGGGAGCTGCAACCTGGTAGTTTGGGGCTGGTTTAGATGGTGGCCCATGGGGACGTGCTCGTGTCTGTTGCATCGTGGGTCTTTGATCTAACCTTGCTTTCTTCCTTCTTTCTTCACCCAACTGAGAATGCTCATCTTCAAGCACTATGGCCCTGTTGACCAGATCCTGAAAGTTTGTGATCATGTGATGTTTCAAGTGCATCCGGAGGAATGGGTGTAGTCCTTCCATGAACTTCTCAACCTTCTTCTCCTCAGTGTTCACATCATCAGGGGCATACCTTGACAACTCAGTGAATTGATGCACATAATCTCCCACCCTCTTATTTCCTTGGGTCAAGTTCCGAAACTCTCTCTTCTTAATAGACACCTTCCCATCTGGAACAAATGCCAGGATGAAGGCCTGTTTGAACACTGCCCAAGTGATAGGTTCATTTTCAGCACGATTGTGCTTAAAGTTTGACCACCAAGCCCCAGCAAGACCCGTCAGTTGGTGGGCTGCATACCTCACCTTCTCCTCATCTGAGCAACCCACTGTCTCAAGCTTCTTTTCAACTTCCAACGGCCAGTCAAGAGCCTCAAGTGGATCTACGGCCTTGGAAAATGATGGTGGTTGAGTCTGCAGGAATTGCCTCAAGGTAACCCCGACTACAGGTTGTGCTATTCCACCTGGAGCAAGTCTGTTTATTATGGCCTCCATGAAGCGATTTTGATTCTCTTGTGACTCTCTTCGAGAATTTTCCATGAACAACAAGATATCCCCAATATTCCTAGCCTCGCCATTGGCATTGGATGTTCCGGCTTCAACAGATGAATTGCCTCCATTTCCATTGGACCCGAGGCGAAGGATAAGGTCCTCTTCACCTGGTTCGCGTCGGTCCATCCTGCAAGAAAAGTGTTGTTGAGTGATCTCTCTCTTCTTCTTTTTCTTTGTACATGTACATAGTATATTTAGTGCCGTTGCATACTGACAAAACGTAGGATGTTTGCCTGATTGCTGTACGTGCTGGACATTCTCATGTATGTAAAATATATCCATTGGCAATATGGCATCCAACATGTACACATGAAAATGCATAACACACTGATATTTAGCCACGAGTCTTAGATAGTCATAAGGATGCAATACATTCATCCTAGGTACTGCCATTCCTTACATAAGATCTTGATCTAGTTAACTATTACAAGCCACTAAACAAGATCCACGAGAGATCTTTACTCCTACAAAAGAGTGGACTACTGAGCATCACTTATATTACAGGTCACTACACTACATTAGTTCCTACAGCAGTCCAGCTAGTACTAACTCCAAAATAACTCCATCTGTTGCAGGGTTGACGATGTCATACACCTAGCTAGAAGTCAGAATGGCCTGAGCTTGACCCTGCCACATCATTGCTGCTACCTGTCTCATTTCCTCCCTGCAGTCCAACGCTTGATTCAGAAAGGTCCTGGTAGCTGCTGCAAAGAAGAGCGGGCGTGGCTGACGCGGGTCTTGGTTGGATTGTGTTCAAGTACTTGGGCCGCGTTTCTCGTGGGCCGTAGGCGTAGTGGGCCTGAGGCCGAGTGTGTGAGTGCGGCAATATAAGCTGATGTAACCGCCAGCGTGCGGCAGCTTTTGAACCTTTTCCTGAACTCGAAACTTGCTCGCCAAACTTTCATCCGAATTCAGTCACCTGCTTTTCGTGCTGTTCTTCCCCAATTCCGGTGCTCTTCTACCTAGAATTCCATCCAATTCCAGTTATCGTTGCGATTCCATCGCGGATCGTAACAACAACCAAAGTTCATCTTCCGTTGTCGTCTTGAGTCCCTTGCTTTCTGGCCTGTGGCCTTCGTCGAGGGACGAAGATCGTGTGATAATCGTGAAGACCAGTTTATGGGTAGAAACCGGCGGGAGGCATAGGAGGATGTCCACAACAGCGTCGGGGAACGGACATCGGGAAGAAGGTTGTGGATGCGGCGGCTGTGGAGGCGCCGGTCTGTAGGGCAAGGAGAGGGACGCGAGCGTGCAATGTTGGGGAGCGGATGCGGCGGTTGCCGGGGCAGGCGTTTTGGGCGCGCGACGTCGATCATAGTGAGGGAGGGGTTACGGGAGGAGATAGAGGGAGGGCAGCGAGATAATGTGAGGCGGGTAAACGCGGGCGGGTAACAACTTAAAAAGTTTTGCCGTCGACGCTAGTTTCTGAAGGGAAAACGCATGTTTCCTATGTCAGATGTCAGGAAAGGAAGGGCGGGTCTACCTGTCAGCCTTTGTGGGTAGAATGTTTTTTAGGTGACAATGGATTTTCAATTCCTTCACTCTTTTATATTATAGATTTTGGAATGTGCTTTTAATGAGGGCGCAGAAAAGAAGGCTTACGTGACCGGCTGTGTTAAAAACAAGTAGAGCGGACTGTCCGTTGGTTTTTGATTTTGCAGTCGCACAGAGCCAAAATCCACCAACAATCCACATGTGTTGGCAGGGCAGCCGAGTTTTTAAACTCGAGTGTGGCGTTCTACTCAGGGGCGGATCCACGGGGGTGCTGCCAGGGCTGTAGCCCCCCTGGGCCCTGGCAGCCACAATTTGCATGTAAACTACTGTATATTAGCTCCTAAATTAGCATTATTTTCTTAATTTAGCCTTAATCTCTATCATTTGGCCCCCCCGAGAAGCTAATCCTGGATCCGCCCCTGGTTCTACTTGCATTTGTTGTGGCATGTTTTTTTGTGGTATAGGAATCGACGACGGTGGGCTAGTGGCAGTTTGTAGTGCCAGAGGAATTGAAGTGCGCCTGGCAGAGGAATCGATTTAATTGACTTGTTTAGTTGATGCAAAAGGTTGAATTTTTTTCACTCTCTCTTCATAAAATTGAATCTAAACACGCATGCATGGACCATTATCCTTTATCGAAAAAATTAAATATAGGTAAAAAAATAACTAATTACATAGTTTGTCTCTAATTTGCGAGATGAATCTTTTGAGCCTAGTTAGATCATAATTGGATAATAATTATAAAATACAAACGAAAGTGCCACGGTGCTTTCCTGGCATGTGTTTAGCCATAAACATGGCCTTGGCAGAGAGGAATCGATCGTGGGAATGCAAGGGTGTTCTGTTATTGCTGGATGGGGAACTATGGGCCATGAGGTGACGTGGCCATGAGGTGACGTGGCTTCATGAGGATTCATAGAATCCTGTAATGGATTCCTTCTATTTAGGTATAGAAGATAAAAGCCGATCGAACATGCCAAACTGTATTTTTTTTTCAATTATTGTCCATTAACCTGTTTTTAGAACTATTTAAACATTCATTTTATTAACGCACTTCAAATTTGATGAAAAAGGTAGTATGAGTCATGAACTTTGCAGTGGTGCAAAGCCTTGACAAAAAAATGATCTTTAGAAAGTTTAAATTGAATCTCAAAGTATGATTTTTTTAATTGAAATGGACTAAGAAATTTCCAAGTCTATTAAAAAACTTGACACTGCTACTTTGGCATCACAAGCTCTCTAGATTTTCTTATGGAACATATCTATGTGTCGGTAGCAAAAAAACGTTTAGGCCTATAGAGAAGGCCTTTGATGTGGTTGAGAAGATGGGAAAACTAACTTTCAAAATCAACTTGAAATAGTGCGACTCACACCTCAATTAAGGAGAACAACAGAACAGAACAAAATATCGGAGTTGGAAAGCCATAATCAAAAGCAGTTTTTGCCTAGTACACATTTCACAGCTGCCTCCGCCCTGCTTTCACCTGCTTTTGCTCCCAAAAGTTACCCACCTGCCACTGGTTACACACATAATGCTTCATTCTTTTCCTTTCATTAGCGTCCGCATTGTCTCCTCGCAAGTCCTTCCGTCGTCATCGTTGCCCCGCCCCACGCCTGAGCCCGCAATCACCCAGTCCTCCACAGGGGCTCACAGACGCCATCGCTACTCGGTGGCCGGCATGGGAGTTGGCTCCTGCCACTGCACCAGCGGCGAGCCCCTGCTACTCGGCCGGCCTAGGCGCGAATTTGGCTCATCCTCGGTGTGGATCCAGAAGTGCCATAGAAGGTCTGCGAGCTCTCGTCCTCTCTTTCCCCTGCGCTCTGGCGATGAGCCCCCTCAGATCCATCCGCTGCCTCTCTCCTCGTCGCCTTAGCCGCTCGCCCCGAACTCCGCCGGACCCATCCCATGGCCGTGCGCGAGCGCCCTCCTCTCCGGCCAGACCCATCCCATGGGCGCGGGCGAGCTCCGCTGGCCGCATCCCATGGCCGAGCTCCGCCGTCGGTGAGCCCCGTCCCCTGTGTGTGGCCGCCGGCGAGCCTGTTTGTGGCCAGCGAGCCCCCTCACTACACACACAGGAAGAAGAAAGAGGATGACGTGCGGGGACCACTTGTTAATGAGAGTAGCGTTTGAGAAGCCACAGTTGCTGCACCAAAGGGGCTTTTGACTACCTTACAATTGTTGCACGAAAGCTACTTTTAAGAAAGTCATAGCCCACAGCTGATTTTTTCAAAAGTTATAGCTCAGCCAAACAGGGCCTTAAACAAGTTTAGTGCTTTCAACCACTGCTTTCATAAGAAATGTAAGAGGTGAGCCATCCCCAAACTTTAAACAAGTTCGCTCCTTTCAACCACTATACATTGATAAGAAAGGTAAGATGTCAGCCATCCATAGATTTTAAATAAGTTTGCTGCTTTCAACAACTACATTCATAAGAAGTGTTAGAGTATGCAGTGGAATTCTTCCTCGCTCGCTATACCCATGAGTCGGTAACCCTTAGAACCAGGTCCACTGAAGCCTAAAATATACGTCTTGTGCCTAAGAGCATCTCCAACAACTCTAACTTGGTATTCTTATAAACTTGGCAAAAACACAAAAATCTCTCTCCAACAACTCCCTAAATCAACTTGGTATTATTCCAACTGAGTATCCAGGGGTCTCGCGCGCATAAATTTCCGTGCACGGATCGACTTGCTATCGCTGCGACCGCGCCTCCGCCCCCGCCTGACGCCCCCGCCCGACCACGCCTCCGCGACGAGTACGACTGCATCGCCGCCACCTCCTCCGGCGCCGGATCCTCGCACACCTCCCGGATGTGCTGCTCCTCCCAGAGCGGGTGGACGGGAGTAGGACGCGGCGTCCGGTGGCGCCCTCGCGCCGGCGAGCTCGCGGCAGGTGGGGCGGCCGGAGCGCTCGTGGATCTCTGTTCCGACCGAAGCCCAGGGGCAAAAACAAGATTTTATTACACTTTCCGGATCTATTTGCAAAAATGCCTAGACACTGGAGTTTTTATATCTGGCCTCATTTGCTTTTAGGAAAACGCAGGGCCTTTCTGTAAAGTCCCTGTCTTTATCTGAGTTCCGCCCAGCCCCGCGTCCGGTTCAGTTTACCAAGTTGAAATAGCAAATTGTTGGAGAGAGGACTTTTTTCACATGCCAAATAAAATAGCAACTTGCTAAAACTCAAGATTTAGCAAGTAAATTATACCAAACTCAACCCAAAAAACTATCCTAATGTGTGAGAGGTACCATTGTCTCTCTTATATGTTGTGCTCCTTCACCATATCAATTACTAATGTGAGAATCAACCTAACAAGAATCGAACAAATAAGCTAGTTAATTAAAAAGAACTGAACAAATAAGCTAGTTAATTAAAAAATTAAACATACCGTAATTGACCACGGAATGTGCCAATATTTTTTATTTTCGAGGAATTTTAAGGGGCCGCGGCCCCTACAGTTGTTTTATAACAATAAAAGGAGGGGTTCAAAGATATACGTAGAAACATTCAACGGTAAAAAAGGGGTTCAAGGTCACTAGCACACGCATCCTAGAGAGGTGGCATGTGGCAAGTAAAACAAAATACAAAGAAACACAAAAGATTCAAGAAACAAAAAAAAAAGGAAATAAAAAACAGACGGCGGCTACAACAGACTGATCCATACATCAAACAAGGCTGCTATACTAATATAAGCTAAGCCGGTACCAACGTGATCATCCATGAATTTCCTTGAGCTACTGCAACAAACATCCACCACCGATCCGTAGTACTGCCGACGACAATGACAAGACTTTTGTCATACCTTGTCACCCTGATCTTCCCCGTATTCTTGCTTTTGCTCAGGGCCGCTGGCACTGCATCTGACACACTCAGCAGCAGCAGCAACATCACCGACGGCGAGACGCTGGTCTCATCCGGTAGCACCTTCACCCTGGGCTTCTTCTCCCCGGCCGGCGTCCCAGCCAAGAGATATCTTGGCATCTGGTTTACCGCGTCCCCTGATGCCGTCAGCTGGGTGGCCAACCGGGACACCCCACTCAACAGCACCTCGGGCGTACTGGTGTTCGCCAGCACCGGGAACCTTCGCCTTCTTGATGGCTCTGGCCGCACCGCATGGTCTTCCAACACGACCATGAGCAGTTCCGCTCCAGCTTCGGCGCAGTTGCTTGATTCCGGCAACCTTGTCGTGCGCGAGCAGAGCAGCGGGGACGTGCTCTGGCAGTCGTTCGATCACCCGTCGAACACCTTGCTTGCCGGCATGAGAATTGGCAAGGACCCGCAGACTGGCGCGGAGTGGTCCATCACGTCATGGCGTGCATTGAACGACCCGACGACCGGGGACTGCAGGTATGCGATGAACTCCATGGGTCTCCAGGACTTGGTCACATGGCAAGGAAATGCCAAGAAGTACCGAGCGGGGCCCTGGAACGGCCTATGGTTCAGTGGCATCCCGGAGATGGCGAGGTTGTCCGACTCGGATCCGTACACCAACCAGGTCGTCGTCCGCCCCAACGAGATCGCATACATCTTCAACACCACGAGCAACGCGCCCGTCACCCGCTTCGTGCTGAATGAGGTCGGCGTGCTGCAGCTACTGGCGTGGGATCCAACCAACCTGGCGTGGAACGTCTTCGGGCAGGCGCCGAGGGACGTCTGCGACGATTACGCCAAGTGCGGCGCGTTCGGCCTGTGCAACGTGAACACGGTGCCCACGCTGTTCTGCAGCTGCGTCGTGGGGTTCAGCCCCGTGAACCCCTCGCAGTGGTCCTTGAGGCAGTACGAAGGCGGATGCCGGAGGGACGTGCCACTGGAATGCGACGGCAATGGGATGACGACGGACGGGTTCATGGTGTTGTGGGGAGTGAAGCTCCCTGACACAGACAACGCGACGGTGGACATGGGCGCGACGCTGGAGCAGTGCAGGTCGAGGTGCCTTGCCAACTGCTCATGCGTCGCCTACGCCGGCGTCAACATTCGAGGAGGCGGTGACGGCAGTGGCTGCGTCATGTGGAAGGATAACTTTGTTGATGCCCGGTACGTAGACAAGGGGCAGGATAATCTCTACCTGAGGTTGGCCAAGTCTGAATTGGGTATAGGTAAGCACCAATTTTCATTTGCATTAAAGAGAAATCCTATATTTTTCTTGGTATATTCTGCATAAGAAGAATCGTTCAACATCCTAAAGCTGCTTTCTGGCTCCGCCACTTCCTATCAGCAGTAAACCTGTTTCATCATCTGTTCTTGGACAAATTTCTGCAGCTCAAAGGAAGAGGAGGGGTGTAGCAAAGATCGTGCTTCCGGTCACAGCATCTCTGCTAGCAGCAACGGTTGCTTGCCTTGTTTGGATATGCAAGCTTATAGGTACAAACACTTTCACTAGTCAGTATAATTTAGAGTGCAGTGCATATAATTTATCCGTGTCGACTACTTACTATTATCTCTCTGAGGTCTCGTTAATTCTTAATATTGAATTCATTCTAATAATCATAATTTAGATACAAATTAACTAAGCTTTTATGGTTGTTGTATATACAATATATAGAATAGAATATATATTTATATATTACTGTAGGCCCGAGAGATATTTAAGCATGCGTTTAATTCTTGGCCATGTGGGATAAGTTGGACATGACCCACTATTTTGGGTTGGGTTAGACCTACTCCCTCCGTTCCAAAATAGTTAGTCGCTTGCACTTTCCAAGAAACAATTTTGACTAAATATATATTAAAAACAATAATATTTAGGCTAGTCTCAATAGGGATTTCATGGGCAATGTCATGCACATTAAATAGGGTGCCACATCAGCTAAACGGGAATCTTTGCATGAAATGGGGAGGCGAGAGAAGGAAAACGTTTCATCCCGGTAAAACGGGTGAGCGCTGTTTCCAACCACTCGGAAACTGTGTGAAACTCGCATTGAAACGGCTGAATTGTTTCATTGGCTAAAAATAGAGAAGTGAAAACGTGGACAAGAGAGAGGGGAGAGAGACGGTGGAACCCATGCAGCTAAAAATAGCAAGTGAAACTATGCAATGAAATGGTGCATTGAGAGAGATACCCGTTTCATTTGTAATTTCGTGTTTTTATAGAAACTGGGAGATGAAACATGACATTGAGACTAGTCTTATGCTATATAAGTAGTATCATTGGAAAAGTCTTTGAATCTATTTTTTAACAAATTTATTACATGTATTTTTTTATAAAATGAGTTAAACTTGTAACACGGAAACCAAAGGCGATGACACTCAATTTAGAACAGAGGGATATCTCATGTTTGGTTGATAGGAATAGCTTCAACCCTATTTTTTGTTTGGTCTGAGGACCAGAGGAGTCATTCTATCACCGTTACTATTGTTGTTCATTCATTCATGGGCCCACATGCTAGATGTTGTTCACCTTCTTTCGCCTCCAGTTCTTGTTCTAAAAAAGGAAAAAAAAAAATCCCGTAGTAAGATCGAGCTGGGCGCTGCCCCAACGTTGCGGCCCTGCACAGCCGCTGAACGCCGCCGCGCGCTGTGCAGCCCCACGCCAGCGGACCGCATGTCCCCGCGCTGCCGTGGCCGAGGCTCGACCGCGCGCCGCTGTGCCTAGCTAGGCGCTTGAGCTCGCCCCACGTCGCCATGACCATGGCTAGGCGCTCGAGGTTGTATCACACCGTCGTGGCCGGTTGCTGTGAAGCAGCATCTCAGGGAATATTCGCTCCCAGAGATGAACCTAATTTACCAGCTTTGCAACCAAATTCTTTCTTAGATATAAGGTCCGACCTAACCCAACCCAATTCAGTTGGACCTACCAACAAAACACATGCTTAATGTTGCATTTTTAAGGGAGTGAGTTAATGTACCATATAGTCGCAAAAAAAAAAAAGAGTTGTGGTCCCGAATGTAACATATTATAAGTTGCTAATTAGAAACATAGCACGGTGGTCTATAAAATCAATTTCCATCTCTCACCGTACAAATTCAAGATGGCTTATACGTGAACTTTTAAAAGTTGTGGAACATCAAATTCCAAACCAAATAGTCTAATTCATTAAATATATTCTAATTCCAAAAATAAAAGGGTCCAAACGGCCTAATTAATTGGCTAGTGCAGTGGAGGTCTCTTTCTCACTCTCACTCTCCCTATCTTAGTCAACTTTTCTTATTAGAGTGTACATATTTACAAACTACGCTAAATCACTAATACAACTTTCTTGAAAGGCCCACGTCGAGACAATGGCAGCACGAAGAAAATAAAGCCAGGTACGGAGAGCCTATCAAATGAATTTGGCGATGAAGAAGATCTCGAACTTCCATTTGTTAGCTTTAGAGATATTGTCTCTGCAACAAATAACTTTTATGAGGGTAACATGCTTGGACGAGGAGGCTTCGGGAAGGTTTATAAGGTAACTACATTGAAAAGCCTACACAACACAAGTGTCGTAAAAAATTGTCAACATTTCCTGAATGATGAAATCATGTAGGGTATGCTGCCCAATAATAGAGAAGTTGCAATCAAAAGACTTGATAAGGGTTCTAGACAAGGAGCAGAGGAATTCAGAAACGAAGTTGTTCTAATTGCTAAACTGCAGCACAGAAACCTTGTCAGACTTCTTGGTTGTTGCATGTATGAAGACGAGAGGTTGCTGATTTACGAGTATTTACCAAACAAAAGCTTGGATTGCTTCATTTTTGGTAATTAATCTCGTATTTTTGAGAAATAAATAAATGTTTGCTAAAGCTACCATGTAAAACTTGTGTGCTTACTTATGTAGTACTACTATTGTACATATAGATCCTACAAGTAAAAGAGTCCTTGATTGGCCAACAAGATTCAAGATAATCAAAGGAATATCTAGAGGACTTCTTTATCTCCAACAGGATTCAAGGTTGACTATAATTCACAGAGATATCAAAACAAGCAACATCCTATTGGACGCAGATATGAGCCCAAAGATATCTGATTTTGGTATGGCAAGAATCTTTGGTGAAAACCAACAAGAAGCAACAAATACTAGTCGAATTGTTGGGACATAGTGAGTAATCCATGCATCATATTCTTGAATTTGGATATGATTTTTTATTATTTTTCCATATTTCAATTTTTTTATACTTATTAGTGGTCACTTCTTATGTAGTGGTTACATGTCTCCTGAATATGCAATGGATGGCGCCTTTTCAGTCAAGTCAGATACATATAGCTTCGGTGTTATACTCTTGGAGATTATAAGTGGTTTAAAGATTACTTCGACTAAGTTCACCATCTTCCCTAGCTTATTAGCTTATGTGAGTATATATTGTGCTATTCTTGAAATTTCCACAGTTCAATAAAAAAATATTTGACATGTTCAACATGCTAATATCCTATGAACTTGGTTCAATTGGTTCAGGCATGGAGCTTATGGAATGATGGTAAGGCAATTGATCTTGTGGACACATCAATTGTTGGGACTTGTTCACCAGTTGAAGCTTTGCGATGTATCCACATTGGACTCTTGTGTGTGCAAGACAATCCAAATAGCAGGCCACTTATGTCATTGGTTGTGTTAATGTTGGAGAGCGAAACCACATTACGTTCCCTGCCAAAGCAGCCCATATACTTCTCCCAATGGTATTTAGAAGCCCAAGGAATAGGAGAAAATAAAAATACCACTATGAATGACATTAGTATCTCAGTGTTGGAGGGACGGTAATAAGTGGTTAGTAACATTTGTCTATTCATTGGGACAAGAGTTGGACGACCACTAACACAGTAGGTTATATTTTGGAACAGTCACTATACATGGTTTTTAGGATTTAGGACACCTTCTTATTGCATGGAAATGGCACTATGCCAGAAAATGCTATCTGTGACGCGTCTAGAGGGTCATCCGTGACACGTACAAGACGCGTCACCCTTTTTGCGTCAGAGATAAGGGCTTATCTGTGACGCGTAAAAACGCGTCACCAATAACCCTCTATCTGTGACGCGTGTATCCACGATGCGTCACTAATAATCCTCTATCGGTGACGCATCCTACCAACACGCGTCACAGATAACCGACTATCAGTGACACATCCAACCAATATGCGTCACGAATAACCCTCTATCGGTGACGCGTCCAACTAATACGCGTCACGAATAGCCCCCTATCTGTGACGCGTCCAACCAATACGCGTCACTAATAACTATTTGAGAAAACAAAAAAAAATTACGATAATCCTATATATATATATATGCAATGATCCTATATACATCAGACATGATCCCATATACACACATCAGACATACCACCGTTTCTTTACAAACTTTTTAGATACATGTTATATTACAAAATGTGTTATCAGCCGTGGGCTATTGTTTACAACGTACAGCCAATGTCCTTGATGAGAATAAAGACAAGAAAAAACACTTAATAATCCTAAAACAGGGCATAGTGCAAATCTGTATAGTCCAATGTGTGCAAATCTGCATGGTCCAATGTGTGCATATCTGTAAAAAAACAATATTCACCAAGAATTATCTCGCACTACTTATGGCTCAAAGTTGCGGCTGGAAATTGATAAAGAAAGGAGTTAAGAGTGGTCTGTAGCAATATAGAATTTCTTTCCAGCAAGATCAAGTTCCCTAACAGCAAGTGTTTTAATCATTACCTAGCACTCACTTGCAATAGAAATGATAATTAGTTGCCATATATAACTACATAAACAAATAACATTTCTCCTCCTTAATTTTGCCAAAGACGGCTAGAAGAACAAGCACCATTCAGTCTACAGCTACATCAACTCAGGAAAGAGAACCTCTTTCACCATGCATACTACTGCTGCACATATACAGTTAATTATGATACTAGGAATTACTAGGATTCAGCAAGCTATTTTTAGATAGAAACGCAAGATAAAGGTTATAAATAAATTTCAGCAAGACATAATGGTTTGTTCCTTTTTTTGCCCTTTAGGTAGATGATTAGTGCAACAACTGACACAAACTGGAGAATCTGTTAGACAAAAACTGTTTGACTAGCAAGCAAGGCAATATAACACTTAGAGGTAGCGCTCTCCTCCTGTGCTATGTAGTACAACACAATAGTAGTTACAAAGACACAAGCTGAAGTTGAGAGATTATAACAATAAAAACAAACTTTATACCTGTAAATGCTAATATGCATTCCAAAGATAAGGCATACCATTTCTTGACAAGGGTCAATGCTCGTGTAAAGCCTACATTCCCATTTCAGGCTCCACAAGTTGAAATTTCTGAAAAGGCAATTGCTACATCCAGTAAATGACATGGTTCTGATTTATGAAATTAAACTGTAGTTCAGATTTAGAATAAAAATGGACATGCCTAAAAAAGGCCAAAGTCTAGGATATTCTCGACAAGAAGTGTACCCAATTAGCTCGCACTCGGAAGGATCAGTTCAGCTCAGTTACCTGTAGGCGCCCTCGCTGACTTGCAGATGCTTGTTGATCCAAGAACCCTAGTCTGCCTTCTTCCTAGGTAGTTGTGGGCAACCGTGATCTCAGCCCGTGCACCTCCAAGAACAGAATTCAGAATATAATTTAGTCAGACAATAAGCATGTTCATAGTTCGTCTATTCAAGATAGATATCTTTGAGAAAAAACTAACAGTTTTCCCCACTTTGGTGTGAGAATATATGACGATCATCAAATTGTAGAAAATATATGACAAAGAAACAAAGAAATATGAGGATTCATCTCCACCTGCATTCCTGCAAATAAAATTGCACACCAAAGAAAGGATTATAGATGAATAACATCTCATATCAAACTAATCAAACATTATGGAAATACAAGGGGATAAAGTAGTCCCTTAATGTTGTCTGACCAGGACATGCAAACTAGTTTTGGGCTGTTGAACAAAGACCTGCTGAAATGATTAGAAATTGATGCAAGTAAATGTCCCAACTGGCCGACTCCCAACCATTTTGTCCTCTACTAAGAAAATTTCATCACCAGATAAATATTTCTTCTGTTCTCTCGCCACTTCCATCATCTTTGTACTGGCATCGACATTTATTCAAACAACAGTCAACTTACAAGTAGTCGCACAAATAATGGGGAAATAGATCGATGCAGGTCTGCTCAACAACCTAAGCAGCACAAGATATCAGAAGGTGATTCTTAGCCGAAGTTATTATACTCTATACTTCATAGAATAACTTCAGAGTTCAGAAGTATTTGCAATTCAGTTAGCAAAATCAACTTGGATCATGATTCCTGCCTGACCAAACCACTTTAAAATGTTGGCTCTCAAACAACATGTAGCAATGGTATTTAGAAACAAATAACCTTCAGATTATTAGCATAAAAAGTAATCAGATCATAGAAGACAAATAATCTTGAAACAAATAATCTTCAGATTATTAGCACAAAAAGTAATCAGATCATATCATCATAGAAGACAAATAATCTCAAACAACTCATTGGTATTACTAGAGTTTATAGAACAGATTTCACAAAACGGTGTCATCCAGTCCAAGCCATTATTCCCATCAGCAATGTGTACTGTAAATTAGCCCAATGGAATAATAATATGTTTTTACACTGACTACTAATGAATGGTGCATCCAAACAAACATAAAGACAGTGTTATCAAAGATAAATAGATTGACTGCATGCATTCTAGAATGCACTCATGTTTTACTGGAAGTTAACAGATTAGGCACCTGACCACAAAAAAATAATGAAGCAAGTGATTTACACAATGAAGCAACTCTGACGGCAAAACAGAATTTCGCAAATTCTTCTGGCCTCCACAGCAGAACGACAAATTACATAAATCCAAGACTCGAATTGCAAACAACTGAACTTCTAGGACTAGTAAATTTGGATCCGGTAGGCAAGTGATGGAAGAGGAGGAACAGGGGAGAGATGTATCCCTTACTTCATCAGGATGTCATAGTACTTGGACCCAGGGAGTAAGAGTCGCGCCAGGGACCGCATCGCCCGCGCCCGGCAGATCCGCTAGTGGAGGGAGAGAACATCGCCCGCGCTCGCCCGCGCCCGCCACCGGACGAAATCAGGGAGCCGCGCAGCCGTCCTGTGCCCGTCCGCCCGCGGATCCAAACAAAGGGCGCCGTTCGGGAGGCTCCGCGCACTGCTGCACGCGTGCACCGGCGAAGTGCCCCACGGCGGCGCCATCATCTCCCCACGGGTGCCGCCGCTAGGGTTTGGGAGAAAGGGAGGAGCGGGCGGAGAGGGGCGGCCACCTGCGGCATGGCTTGCGCGTGCTACAGAGGTGTGCCGAGGTGAGGGTGGGGGCGGGGGCGGGGGCGACTGAGCAGAGCAGTGGCGGCGGCGGCGGCGAAGGAGAGGACGGTGGCGGCGGATGCGGGATCTGAGAAGAGAGTGGAGTCCGGACCTTTTTCTTATTTTGTTTAATTCAAACAAAAACTATCCAGACTTTTTTTTATTTTGAGGGCACGATTCTACCAAACGTCTTGGTGTGGGCTTGGTATGAAACAAAAAATGCATTAAGATTGGTGCCATTGATTGTGACGTGTCTCGTAGAACACGCGTCACATTTATTATCTGACTCATGTTGTCAAGACGCGTCACGTATATCCTTTATTATCTGTGACTCATGTTGTCGAGACGCGTCACGGATATCCTTTCTTATGGGTGACGCGCCCAGCAAAAACGCGTCACATGCCTTATATGTGACGCGTTTTGTTAACCAGTGTCACCAATATGATCATGTATCTGTGACGCACCTTGACAATACGCGTCACATTTTTTATCCGTGACGCGTCTTGTTAACGCGCGTCACGAATACATCGTTATTAGTGACGCGTCTTGCTCCTGGGGGCATGGGCAACAACTAATCGGTGACGCGTCTCGTGAACCCGCGTCACGGATAGATTATTGGTGACGCGTTTTGTTTTTGTGTCACGAATCGTCGCGTCACTGATAGCGTTTTCTGGCATAGTGTGGAATTGTATATTATTATTTAAACAAAGCTAATGCCAGCTTATTTGCTGGCATAATGGTACAAGGACGTCTTGTGCAGTTGTGCCAATTTCCATTTACAAACATATACATAATTCTTCTCGCAATGCCTTGGATTATCGTGAACCTTGTCGGCCAGTGAAGCATTCGCTTTCTTGCCGAACCAAGTAAGAAGGTATCAGATGAAGCATTATCATAAGGCATATACATGCATCTATTGGCTTGCGGTGTGATGAAATTGGAATTGAGTAGTACCAAAGAGGAAGTGATCCAAACTTTTGTGGGGCATGTATTCATAAACCAACATTTTCTCATCTTGATGAATGCAGTAACCAACTACCTTAACTTGGTTCTTGTGCTGCAATTTTGCAATCAAGACTACTTGGTTTCTGAATTCCTAGGTGCCTTGACCAGAACCCTTGCTAAGTCTTTTGACGGCTGTTTCCTTGGTAACCTTCCAAAGTTCCCTACATGACTTCATCATTGAGAATGAACAGTTTTGTTTTCTAGCAATGAAAACACCTGTTGGGGGCAGGAGTGGAATTGGCCACCCTGTCCCCCATACTTACACGCGTCGCCTAATATGTTTGATTGCAGGCAAAGCCGAAAGCGCGGGCTCCACTGCACTTTCGGTGCCCGGAACCCGGCGACCGCCGATGGCGCGGACAAGGCAAAGCCGAAAGCGCGAGCTCCGCCGCCCATTCGGTACTTGGAGCCCGGCGGCCGCCAACGGCGTGGGCAAGGCCAAGACGAAAGCGTGAGCTCCGTGCGCATCCGGTGCCCGGCGACAGATGGCCATCAGTGGCTCGGACAAGGCCGAAAGCGCGATGACCACAACGCTATCGGCCCCAGGTGTGGGGCGCTCGCAAGCGGGCCGGTGGGACCGGATGTGTGGGGTCTGTCATGCATTCGGGCCCACGACTGGGAAGCGAGCATCGGAGGCTCCCCGAATGCGCATCCTCAGGCGCCCATTCGGGATCGATCTCCGGCGGGTCTATGATGGTCGGTAGTTGGCCGACATTGGCGGGCCCCTCTGACACTTTACGTGTTTGCCCTTAGTCGGACGCCCGCGTATGCTGGGAGCGGGAATGTCAAGGGTAATTTGGTCTTGTACAGTTCTTGGGTCCCTATAAATACACCCTTGATGGGACATTGTAAATGGGTTGGCTCCATGCGATTTAGTCGGGCTGGCAAGGAATATATGGTTTGTGCCATTCGCTGTGTTCTGTCATTTCGTGTTTCCCGTTTCGCCCCTGGTGGGGGTGTGATCCCCGGGGCTGGAACAACAACACCCAGTGACTTTACATTTAAAAAATCAGATAAATTAACCCCTAAAATAGTTTAGAGTGGTTTTGAGTCTTTTGACTGACGTGACATGTGGGCCACACCAATTGTTGAGGTGACTAAAGGTGTGGCAACCTGAGGACAAGCTATTCCCTGCGGTTGTTGAGTATCACTCAGGCAGCTCCGATCTAGTGCAGGTTGCTCTTGTGATTGTACAAGAAAGGAGAGTCTAAATCTAAACAAAATGTAGGGTCCAAGTTTATCTTTGGATACCGGCACTAAGATAAAAACGTAGGAATAAACTAGAAGAAATTAGAACATTCGAATTTATGCAGGAGATTGGTCGCAAGCATATACACAAGAAATTAAGACATGTCGATCGAATAGCTAATAAAGAACATAGCTCCAGATCAATTGTACCTCATCCATTATTTATTTGCAATCTATATGTTGATCCAAATCCAGATACGAGACGCATGCATGAGGAAGATCAGACACAAATCCATCTCCAATGAACTCACACGAGAAAGAAATCAGCACCAAAACTAGATCTTCTGTAGCACAGGACTTTTTCAAGTTAATTCTTGGGCGTGTTTGGTACACTGCACCTGGCCAGCCAGGCCTGGTGACCACGCCCAAACAAGCCACAGACCGGTGACTAGGCCCAAACTAGGCACAGGCCGCCTATACCATGGTGCAATGCCCCTTGTTTGGTTTGAAGCATAAACTCTGGCCCAACCGTAGCTGTGTTTGATTCCACAGGCCTTAGCTTGGCCCAACCCCAATTGCCACCAACAGTCAGGCCGGGAACATGTTTGATTCCCAGCCCGGCCATCAACCACCAATAGCAACCACCATGAACACAAGAATATGAACATGTTAAGATGAACAAGTGCTGAAGTGCCAACAACTTAACAGTAATACTCGGCGACCTCAGACAGTTTTAGTACAAAAGCATGGAGTCATAGCTGCAAATTAAGATCAGTAAGAGGTTCAAAGGAGACAAATGAACAACGACAAAAACCGAGTAAGTTTGCAGCAGCATAAACTTAACAGAAATGAGCATCACAGAAATGCAGCTCGTCCATCAGGTTGTCATCACAGGCCTAACTACCCTACTGCATCCAGAGTCCAAGACCAGGACAAGAACAAAGATGATTAACAACATTTTCCAGCCTCCACCATCGCCAATGATCACCAGCTTCAGAAGTGACAGGAAGAAAAGGATGAGAAGGCATAGGTTCAAACGGGATTGCAAGTGCTGCTCCAGGAGATGGGTTCCTCCTGTATCCCTCCAGTGCTCTAACAGCTTGATCATGGTTGTTGAACTTCTTGTGCACAATACCCTTCTCCCCTAGCAGTGGGCAATTTTAAAAGGTGTTACTATAGCTGTGATAGTAGCCGTGGCAGCACGCTTCCCATGGCCAGCCTTTCTTTGCGGAAGTCATGTAGTATTTGCAGCTAGGAGTAGGTACTGTTGTACCAGTTTTATGTCCTATCTTTTCTACTTTCCATGTAAATTACCCTCCAGATTGTAGTCAATTCCTATTCCCAGTCTTTCGAGGCAAGGTGGGGCAGACGCCCCGTTTCACCCCTACAAGGCTCTGCCCGTGTCCCCTGCTCAGGTAAATGTCTGCATCCTTCTCATTGAAAATGACATAGTAGCCAGTCATGCTCTCTGAAAACAGACATGTTTAGCCTCAGTCCAACATGTACATTCAAATCAGTTCATAACTTGTACAATGACATCACTGGCATAAACTCAAAATGGTAGTGGCCTCAGCTTTGAAATGAGGTGGTTTTCACCTCCCAATTCTGTGTCTTTCTGTTTTTTTTAAAAAAAAAAAACTCTTTGTCTTTCTGCGTTTCGTGCCAACCAGAGAAAGTGATTTTACTAGTACTCGTATTGTCGCAGCTGATATATACTGCCGCGCACAAAGGAAACAGCAGTGACAGCTGCAGCCGCAAAGTCTATAAATGGCATCCCACCCTTCAATCTCCATTCCCCGTCTCAGCACACAAGCTAGAAAACCGTGGAAGCACTACTAGCAACAAGCTAGAAAACCATGGAAGCACTACTAGCGCAACTGCTCCTGACGCTTGTGCTAGCCGTTCTGGCCTTGCTTGCCTTTTTCCGAAGCACCAGCGAGCACTCACGTGGTGGTGCTCCCACTCCCACCCACCGAGAAATTGTAGTCAGCGACCCTGCCATCGTCCAGCTCACGCTGGTTGAGCATGCTGATGGGTTCGCCAGCCGCCCCGCGCGCAGCGATATTTCCCACGGGCTTGAGCGGAACCCATAGCATAAACAGTGTGCCCTATGGAGCGATGTGGCGGGCGCTTCGGTGCAACCTCACCTCTGAAGTCATCGACCCCACGCGCCTCCACCCGCTCGCGGCACTCCAACAGGAAACCGCTGCGGCCCTCGTCGCTGACCTCTCTGCCCGGGCCCGCCGGCGTGGTGCCGCCGGTGAAGTGATGGTTGTCCGGGACAGCCTCCACGCTTCCGTGTTCGCGCTATCTGCGCGTTTTTGCTTCGGCGAAGACGGCGTTGGCGAGCGCGACGTTCGTGCCATAGAGCGTGAGCTGGTGCAGTTCGTGTTCACCTTCGTGCAAGACGGTGACTTGTTTCAAGGCTCAAGTTGGTTGACGAAGCTCCGACACTGGAGGCGGTGGCTACGCTGGTCCGGCTCATTAAGCCGCGTCTACAAGCTCATCCACCCCATCATCGCTGCCCGGAAGCAGTCGACAACCTCCGGAGGCAGCACTGGCAGTGGCGGCATCCGCTCTTACGTTGACTCGCTCCTCGACCTCCAGATCCCAGCTGACGACAGTGACAGCGGTGGAAGCAAGCTCCGGCCGCTCACTGACAAGGAAATGGTGAGGCTGGCGTATGAATTTCTCAGCGTTAGCACCGAGTCTGTCATGGCATGTGTCGAGTGGACGCTTGCTCACCTCTGCATGGATCCGGAGGTCCAGAACAAGCTGCACCGTGAGATCACCACTAGTATTCAGCAAGACGATGGTGTAGTGGTCTCCGAGGAGCGACTCCATCGTCGTCTACCATACCTGCGGGCTGTGATTCTGGAGAGCCTCCGGCTCCATCCACCGGTGCCCGTTGTGCTGCGCGATGTCAGTGCCAAGGACGCGGCCATCGCTGGAGCACCGGCGGCAGCATCCACCGACGGCACGCCAGCGATCGTCGTAATGGACATACACAAGATCGGTAGGAACAACAAGGTATGGACAGACCCTGACGAATTCCGTCCGGAGCGGTTCCTCGCGGGTGGCGAGGCGGAGGGAGTTGGCCCTGTGCCAGCGCCCAAGGACATCAGGATGGTGCCGTTCGGAGCCGGACGAAGGTACTGTCCCGGCGTAGAGCTCGGCATGGTTCGCGTAGGGTGCATCCTCACGGCGCTCGTGCGTGACTTCGAGTGGACATTGCCGGCGGCAGACGGCAATAGCATTGACCTCAAGGAGTCTGACGACGCCTTCTTCACGATGATGAAGACGCCACTTAGGGCACGTATCACGCCACGCACGCTGTCGACTATGTGATTCACCAGCACTTACGTTCACGTTTGTATTTTAAAGATTTATAGTAACTACTTTAAGCAAGTTCTGTACACAGCAGCGTAATAAAGTGCATGTATTGGTGCCACCATTGTGTATGAGGTAAACTTGCGCTTGAATATGATGCATGTGAAAGCAGAAAGCAACTTGTTATGAACTTGTATGAGAGCCGATCTCTAAGCAAATCGGTCAAAACAGTATCAGTTAAGCTATTGGTTTGCGAAATTTTGCTTGGACCAAGATCTTTTGATAGCACCTTGACGACTTCTTTGCCTTACTTATATGTAAGGTATCAGCTTCTCTATGTACGGATTCAGAGTTCCACATCAGCCAACCATGCATGTGTTTACATGTTCTTACTTGTTACTATATTTTACAAGAGTAACTTATAATTCAGAATGGAGGAAGGCCTTTATAGTAGTGATGGATCATGCAACTTGGTAAGTCTTCTCTACACGGTCCATGGTGAGAAATAAGAACTTTGATCAGGTCAGTACATGCCAGCTCATTGCAGGCGTAGGTTCTGAACTGGCAATACTTAAATATGGTATATGTCAGTTTCGTTAAAGTACAAGTTCAGTTTTCCATGCTATTAACCAGCTAATCACATGTACATCAACTAGGAACACATATGGTATATACTAGACTGACTTTGCAAAGTCTTTAGGAAGACTTGCCTACTTGTTTAACCAATTCACCGCAATAACTTGCTTAGAACAAACAGTATAGCTAAGACTAGTCAAGGCACTTGAATTGTTTTCCATATTAGAGCAAGTTTAATAATTTATAGCCGGCTGGATGTAAGCCAAAGCCATGTCATTTCTAGCCAGTTATTTAGGGCGTGTTTGCTAGCGGGCCGGGAGGATGGTCCGAGCCCCCTAGCTGCAATGGCCTGGACTTGGGGCATTTGGACCGCCTCCTGGCCAGGCCCGCGCAATGCAAAAGGGGCCTCTCGGCCAGGCTCCCTAGCAAAGCTCCCTCTACCGTTTTTCTAGGGCTCGGCTCCTCGTGGCTATGTCATGTCGATTTCGGGGCTACCGGGCGCAGCTACGGGTGGCTCGCGCGAGAAGACTGAAACCTCCGCGCGCGCTTCGCTCCGGTGAAATCCGTCGCCTATACAGGCAGCCTCTCCTTCCCCGAGCTCCCCTCCTTCACCTCCACTGCTTCTCAACAAGATCCTGTGAGAGAATGGTGGTGTGCGGTGGTGCGGGTGTCCGGCGAAGCGGCCTTCCTCCCCGGTGGGCTTCCTCTCTGTTCCCCCCGCCCGGATCTGGTTCGCTGCGACGCCGCACCTGCTTCATAGTTGGGACTCCGGGAGGCGACGATCTTCTTCCTCGTCTTCCTCAATTCTGGAGGTGCATGATGTGGTGTCATGTACTGAATCTGCTTCCTCTCCATCAGGATATGCTTCCGCTTCGTCCAGATCTGCTTCCTCTTCGTCGCTGCATCTTCTTCTTCTCCGTTTCTTAGTTCTTGCTAGCTCCATCGACCACCCCGAGGTGAAATCCACCCCAAAGGCACCTACTTTTTGCGCTTTGCATGATATTTTTGCCTAGATCTTGCTGGTGGGTGCTATGGTTGATGAAAATATTGTTGGTTTATGGGTTATATATGGTGCATGTTTTTTGTACTCCGGTCAATGATGATGCCCACTGGCACTGGGAGGCATGTTGACTCATGCAACTGTGAATTATTTTCTTTAATATGCGGGTGGATGCTATGTTAGAATATGGTTTATGCTTTCTGTTTACCTTAACTGCGATCGATGATGATGTCCACTGTCACTGGGAAGCATGTTTATTGACGCTCAATGTCAATTATAGACCATCAACTAATGCACAATTTCACATAAAATGAATTATAAAGCATAGTTGTAGGGTTTGGTTCAAACGAGTTCCTTGAGTTTTGGTGATCTCGATCACTTGTTTTGCAGGATATGAATATTTTGTGATATAAAAGTACTCTAAATGATGTATTAGAGTGCACCATTGTGAAGAGCTCATTGAGACGATCAAGAAACACATATCATTTGCTATATTTAGAGTCTTGAGAAAGAAAGTCCTCGATTGATACGACTTGGAAGACTCTAGAAGACCCTAGAACCATCACCACCATAAGTCCAGGGACTAAACCGACAGAATTCCATAGCTTTGTGAAACATTATTTTCCAAGGATTTATCCAAAAAGCTAAGAAACGAAAGAATCCAACCATAGTACGACTACTTGCGCAAACATATCAGAAATTGGCACAAGAAGGATCCAGAAGTCACAAGAAGGTGACCAACCAAAGGAGAGGCCCACTTGGCATTGACCCAGGTCGGCCGGCCTTCCCCTAGATCATCCGACCTGCCCTAGCCCACCTGTAAGCCGTCTTCGAGGGTTGGCTTTCCACTTCCATTGAGGTCCAATCTACGCCGTTGTTCAAGGTCGGTTTGATCCAAGGGCTACGGTTCATCCCTAGGGGCTATATAACCAGACCCAAACCCCCCTGAGGCATTCATTCAATCATAATTCAATTTTCATAGTTTAGTGGTGTCTCTTGAAAGGATAACCTTAGAGCTCTACCAATTCTAGGGCATAGCTAGATAGAATAGAATTAGAGGAGGCAAGCATCGCATGGATTTCGTATCGTGTGATGAGGAGGCACGATAAAGCCTTGTACCTCTCTCTTGTATCAAACATTATTGATCTATATCATTATTTGTCTTCTAGTTCATCTTATTCTTGTTCTATTTCATATTGTTCATCTTCTAGTTTGTTTATTTCATCGTCTAGTTCTAATTGTTCTTGTGTTCGAGTTCTAGTTCGTATTGTTCTCTTTAGTATTGTTCTTGATCTAGATATGACTTCGATCTTAATATATAATATGTTCTTAGCTACGATGTTTATGGTCTACTTTGATTATATATTTAGCATAGGAAGATTGCCTTTGTATTCAACGGTGAGTGGTCAACATAGTGTAAGCGTGGTGCTTATACCTTATTTACCTGTGGATGTATGTTATATTCCGAGCCAGCAAGTGGTATATTGCGAGTGTGACATTCCTATTGAGTCCTATGTAGCCCACTCCCTGAATATAGGACAAGCAAGACCCGTTTACATGATGGACCATTGAACTTTGATTTCAGTACCACCCTCGTAATGTCTCTTGAGTGTAGATATGTAAGTCTAACAATGTTTGCTAGATTGCACTAAACACTATATTGTGCGACTTGTAATTAAGACTACTGAGGAGTTATTCTCTAATTGCTAGTTCTAGTCAAGGCTATGCCATGATTTGGAATGCTCTAGGATCTTTCTAGGATGATCTTTTATTATTTACCTTATTATCTTTATATATTGTGATTGATTCCTGTTAAGGAGTAAAGATCCTAGTCTAGTTGATCTATTATCACATGTGTGTGTAAAAGTTATAGCTATTATTCTTTTTACCCTGAGTCCTTCCCAGTGGTAAAGTATAAGTAACGATATTCGTAGGTTGAAATGCTACAACGGGTGTATTTTATCTATGTACTTGTGGATAACTTTTATTATATCTTTTGAGTAAGTGTCAGGATCATAAGTACAACCACATTTATAGCATCATGCTAGGAAGGACAACCTAGCTGAAGCGACATTAGAGATGTCAACAATGTTCACTCATGCAGCCATGACTTTTTTTATGATTCTTTGTTACACATCCATGTTGATGCCTATTAGGGTCAATTCAATTTATGTTGTCTTCAATTATCCATGCAAGTAGATGTATCTTACCCAGAAAAGAGATGTGTTGGCCAAGAAAGCTTTTGCCTTGGTAGTTATTATGGTTTCCTATATGTTGCCAGTAGAATTAGGAGGCCTATCCTTGAACCAGACCCACTAATTTATCATCTAAGGAGTGATGCTGAGCAGCATAGGCAGTATAACCTACAAGCCATTTATAGGTCCATGATAGAGAGTAATAAGGATGACCAGACCTAGGGCCAGCCGACCATCCTATGATAGGTGGGCCCTATCTCCTTCTAGAAGGTTGTCCCACTTGTCATAGATTGTGTTGGTGCCTTGGACGAACTTGAGTTGTCACATCGGTTTCTTCGTTGTGGGCCCATGGATCCATGTGACTTGATTGTGAGCCATTGAGAGATAGCACAAGACCTTGTGCTACGTGACAAGTTTAAATATAGAGTGTCTTAATTTGATAGCTTGTTGGAGTAGTTTATATTTTTAAAGAGAGATTCATTTTACAAAATAGCACAATCACTAAATTTAGCTATTATTTTTGACTAATCTGTTGGAGATGCTCGAAGGGCCTCTCCAACAGTTTTGAAATCACTAGCTAGCAAGTGCACATGCAACCAATCAGTTGGAAAGAAGTCACCGCGCTTGCGAGTGCTTAAGCGCTTAGCTCGCACACTGTCCAAGATTTTCTTAGTCACTGACAGTTCCCACTCTTGCGGCACCATGCGTTTTAAATTAATTTTTCTGCCCACGTCAGCTAGCGATTTGGAGCTGCCGTTGCCGACGCCCTAGTATGCTGCTCGATAGCGTTATCAGTGGGCTTCGTGCATGGTTGGTCAATGATAGCCCTATTTAAGAGCATCTATGACATTGGTCTTTTCACTATTCATCAAACGAGTCGTTCACACAGCGATTTGGATGTACAGTAAGACTCGTCTGCGACGTTTCATCTCACAGTTCTAAAAATATAAAATTATAAATGAAACAAGTATCTCTCTCAATGCATTGTTTTATTGCACGGTTTCACTTGCTATTTTTAGTTGCATGGGTCCCATCCTCTCTCTTCTCTATGATTTCACTTCTCTATTTTTAGCCCATAAAACAATTCATGCGTCTCAATGGGAGTTTCACAAGTTTCACACAGTTTCCGAGTGGTTGGAAACAACGCTCACGCGTTTCACCGGGATGAAACATTTTCCTTCTCTCTTCTCTCCATTTCATGCAAAGATTCCCTTTTGGCTGATGTGGCACCCTATTTAATGTGCATGACACACCCATGAAATCTCCATTGAAACTAGCCTAACAAATGCGGTCCCATATTTAATACTCATCAGAGCAGCAACAAGAACGTATCTATTGATCAAAATTTTGAATGACTTTGTATCGTCACCGTATATTAATTAATAAGTATATATATACGTTGTCCATACACTATTATACAAATGTTTTGTAGGTCGGCTTCTAATGTTTTTCAGGGGAGGTTTGTCTAGCCGCCCCTTAAAAACGTGGCTATAAATCTTTGATTTATAGGGCATGGGGTTATATAGAAAACTTACGATTTGTAGGGGCGGCTGCCGCTCCTAAAAAATCCATTTTTTAAAAATCACTAATATGAGCCAATAAATACCAAAATTTTCTAATCCCATGAGCCCCCCATGGGTCATGCACACACCCATAGGCCGCTCATTTTTCATACGCTTCGTGGCCACTAGGATTCAAACCCACGACCTTAGGCTTATGCATTACCTCTCTAACCACTCACCCAACACTCACTTGTGTCTACTCATATTGTGCTAAACCAAACTTAAAATGATTGTTTAGGACTTTAAACAAATTCAAATGAAAAATTGTCAACTAGAAATTTGCATAACTTCTCAAG
Source organism: Themeda triandra (assembly GCA_018135685.1). Classification (NCBI taxonomy): domain Eukaryota; kingdom Viridiplantae; phylum Streptophyta; class Magnoliopsida; order Poales; family Poaceae; genus Themeda; species Themeda triandra. The sequence goes on along the minus strand of JAENPR010001344.1, from coordinate 82,745 downwards.
ATCTACAATTATATTGTTTTGTTGTTTCTCCATTCAAAAATGTTTGAAAAATTGAATTTCAAATGTTGAAAATTTAGACCTAATTATTCTCAACTTGATGATTACCAATGAAGTTGTCAACTCTAAAATTGTCTAACTTTTTAGTATCTACAACTTTTGTTTTTCTTGTTTCTATACTTGTGCTCATTTAAAAAATTTAAATTTCAAATATGAGAAATTCGAACAAAGTTTTTCTTGACAAGATGATTTTAAATGAAAAACTTGTCAACCACAAAGTTGTATAACTTTTTAGGATTAACAACTTTTCTTTTGGTTGTTTCTACATCTTAGGTCATTTCAAAAATAAATTTCAAATTGAGAAATGCAAACATAGATTTCCTTAAGAAAATGATTTCAAATGGAAAATGTTGTTAACTACAAAATTCACTTTTTGATACGTACAATATTTATTTTGGACATTTATGTATCCAAGGTTAGTTAAAGTGTGATCCAAGCATGTGAAACTTCACATGGATTCTTCCACCAAGACAGGGCCTGAAGTGTACATGGGGAGGTCACCCAACCTGTAATTAGGGCCAAATCTGCCCATCTTCTACAGGTGGCCTCTAGAAAAACATTGCTCATGATGATTGTGGAGTTTGTTTGTCCATTTGCCACACTTGTGAGGTCAGAAGACGCCTATCTATAGCCTTCAGCCACTTGGAAGTGCCTGTTTTGTGTACTTACAAGCAAATAATAATGTGTACATGTGAAACTAAGTTATTTGTACCTAAGTTATTATGTCTTCCCTTGTTACCTCCCATATAAGGTGTTTTGTTGATAGTTTTGATGAAGTTAAAACATGGTGAATTTACCATCAATAAAGGGCAGCCCATGTGGTCTAGTAAAAGCTCGACACGCGGATGAACTTGTGCTCCACACGTGCAATAGCCAGGACATGACACGTGGGCTTCTAAATATCCAACAGGGGGTAGGAAGTCATCTCGCCCCCACATGGCCAAATTTAAAAACAAAACATGAACGGACACCATAGTAACAAGTGGTCGAATGAGAAATGACCACGTGGACAAATAAAAGACTGACAGGTAATCCCATGAAGCTCAGGGGCGTGGGCTAACGACAACAAGAAACAGTGGCCAATTTTCTCTTAGAAATTGACACGAGGTACAATGTTGACCAAACGCGTGGAATACCCAGAGCACATCATGCCAGCCAATCGACCATCACGTCAGCCTAATGGCCATCTAGGCACCTAACGACCCCCTGGCTATCATGTATATGCATACATATCCAACATGTACGCATACGAAAACACTTCTATAGTGGCCACCTTTTGGTCATGGAAATGCAAACTTCTATGACGGTTTCTTAAGATTCATCATAGAGTTTTGTATGTGACACAGCTTCCACGATGGTGGATTTTGGGTCATAGATTCGTCATCGAAGTGAAATAGTGATGAATTTTGCACTTTCCACGATGAAAAAAGATTGCCATAGAAAGTGAAATATGTACTAGTGGTCATTGTGGACACTTACAGATTCGTACATCACTGCCCACCTAATCACCGCTGGAAATGGCTAAACCGGCAGTGATGACTCATCACTGCCGGTGCCAAGGTCGACGGAGTCTGACACACGTGTGGGGGGAAAGACTGTACGAGAATTCATAACCGTGTGGTGCTGAAATGTCCATCCATGGGTCACTTATGTGTCGTGCTGATATTTTTATATTTAGTTTTGTGTTCTAATGTGGATTCTTGAAGACTATGGCACCGGTAACTAGAGCATGTTATGGACATGGAGGAACTATTAGATGCATCAATATTAAATTTGGTGAGCTTCACGATGAGGAATACAAAGTGATTTAAAGTTCACCCAGAATGGAATTTTATTTTTTTGTTAGGACGGATAGAACGTTGATTCCATATGACATGGACTGCTCAGAGGTACATGTCATCGATGCCCTTATATTCCTCTTTCACAAATCAAGAGGGTGTCTCCATATGAACAAGCCTTACTATCTTTGTTATGTACCCTTGTTCATGGAGTCATTAGCAGAAAAGTAAAGGTGTATTTGTTGTATTTCTTCATTACAACATGTCTTTGTTCAGGTACAGAGTTGTTTTGATTCTTTATATAGGCCAATTTTCTCTTAGAAATTAAAGGATCTGCTTTGTTTAGGTTGTGGAGTCTAAGTGCTTTTCAATAATTTTACTGCAATGGATAATATATGAAAAAGAGGAGTTTCATGGTGTATGGGCTACCAATTCGAAAGTTGCCTTGCAAGCATGAGTGTCACATAGGTGGGCCAAAGCTACGCCACTTTGTTATGTATGTCTATAGAGACAAGTACCTGGCAAGGGCGGATTCAGGCCCCAACCCTACCCAGGCTGCAACCCGGGGCGTGGCCCGTATTCTTCAATAGTAGCCTTGCTATGTAGCCCAAAATAGCCTAAGCAAATAGTCCTTCAGCCCTCTCGATGCTGCCAAAACCTGGACTCAACGCCTCCAGCCTTCCCCAACAACGAGAAGGAACCACGATCAATGCCAAAATTTCTAAGCTTCTAGAATTTAGCCCCCTTCCTAACCAATTTACGAGCACGCTCATTAAGCGTGCTCATAAATCGGTTCATTTCTCAACCAAATTGGTTCTTGACTCTCCGTAGAAAAAGTTCTCACCAGTTCTAGGTAACTTGCATTCGGTCTGCGTAGGATCGTTCATCACTGAGATTGACACCACTTCTAAGAAGCCGCAGTCTTTCATAGTTGGGGATTTTAGCTCTCGTTCTTCTCAGTCAATTCTTTCTTCCTCTGGGGTTCATGGTGTTGATCATCTAGGTTTTCAGTTTAGCATGACAGTCTTGAATTCTTAGGTGGTTGTGATTAGTATGATCGGGCAGTTCTGAACTCCTCTAAACAAGATCATTCAGTTTCATCAGGAAGTGCTACCATGTCAGATTGCTCATCACATTCGCTTCATTCAGTTCAGTCAGTTCAGCCTAGTATTTTTGCTAATTCAAATTTTGAAATGGCTCAGTCCTCGAGATCAGAGCCGCCCCTCGAGGCTCCCATGCTATTTCTAGTGAGTGATCAAAGCCGCATCAGTATTCCAAGCAACAAAGATTTATTTCCCGCTGCCGCTGCCCTTGACTCAAGATGTCTACGGCAGTTTGCATGGACGAATAGAGGAGGAACAAGCTAATCAATTGGTGAATTATGAGCCAGTCGAGGATTTCTCTTTGTGATGCTCGTGGTGTCTGCGATGGGGCCATCGTTCTGGTGGTTGTTAATCTCATATTTCTATTATGTTTCAACTATGTCACTGGGACCAGCAGTGCATATCCAAGACCACCAAAATTTGTCAGTGGAGGCCCAAGCTTGCTAGACCTCGTACTACAACCGCCAGCCCAAAATTAGTTTGGAGGCCCAAGTCGTTGATTCGGACCTTGATGGATGCTTCGACTCCTTCTCATCAGGTGCACGGGCCTGATGACAATGCGTCTACACCCCTTCGGCTCCATCTATTTAGGTGCACGGACCCGATGACAACGTGTTCGCACCCCCTCGTGAAGCACAAGAGTCAATCAACTCGAATATTCTGGTTGTTATTGTTCAGCCTCGAGATATCCCCACTACCATTGCTACTATTATTTGTTCTTGTTCGGTTGATCAAGAACACCATTCATGCCCCTCCTCGCTGTTGGGGGTCCTTATTGCACATCTAACCCCGCCAACTTAGGTTCATAGTTCAGCAAAAACCACCTAGATAGGAGATTTATACTAATGAAATTCCGTAGTTTTGGTGAACACTTGTTTTGCAGGAGCATTCATGGAATATATATGTTTTGGACCAAAAACTAGAGAAAAGAGAATAAATATTTGAATTATAAAATGGGCCCAAAAGCAAGACAAGGAGAAAAGAAGAGAAAGGCCAACCCGACGTGCCAACATGACGAAACACCACATGGGCCAACTCTAGGCCCAGAACCAAGCCCGCCAGCCAAAGTCGGTGGCCGGGGGCGGTTCACCTGGCGCTAGCGTGCCAGGGGCGCGGGCGCGCCAAGGCACCTGCCGCCCGACCCCACCTTCCTGGAGGCAGTACAATTAATGCCCCTGAGGGCGGTGCGGGGGTGTTTTGGTCATTTGGACGCACGGGAAACCGACCATCTACACATATAAAAGCCCTTCTCTCTTTCATTTCACACATTCACTTTTCATTCTTCATTCTCATTCCTCCCTCTCCACTTCCACAAGTCTACACTAGAGGAAGAGAAGAGCCATTACACCTAGCTTCTAGCTAGGATAGAAGTAGAGGAGTGAGAGAGGTCAAGAGCGGAGTAACTCTTTTCGAGCACTCCCGGAGGCTAGTCTTCCACGAGGTGGAGTGCCGGATTTGTCGGCTCCCTCCTCACTTGTACCTCGGCGACTTCTTACGCTTGAAGTAAGATGTTCGTGTTTATCTATTCGTACGTTCCATCTTGCAAAGTTATCTTTGTCGTTATTTGCTTGTGGGTTCGTCGACCGTCCTTGTGGCGGTAGTTCTAGTAGAGGACTCCTGATAGAGACGGATATTCCTGGCCAACACTAGAACTGTAACGTTAGCGTAGACGTCGTGTCTAAGTTGATAGTTACCTTCGTTTGCCTCGTACTCCACGGTTGAGCTGGTAGGCGGCAGGTGGTGACAGCCCTGTTCGTCCTTTGTAATCCCCCACGTCCGGGTACGGCGTAGAGCTACAGGCCGGCATCACTTGGCAGACCAGGTGCGATCCGGTGCCCGAAGCAAGTGAATAGTGGTTGAGTTATCTTTCTCCAAGGATTCGTCCTATAGAAAACCTCACTTTCCCAGTTATCTACTCTCTCCTCTGGGCAACCTAGCTAAGACCTAAACCCGACCATACCGTTCTTCGTGAAGCTTACAATACCCTGTTCATCACCGGGTGAAGTGCTACAACGGTCTTTCCGTGCGCTTGCGGAATTTCTCGCTTTCGCTAAGAAATACCAACAAGCATTTACGGCGCCGTTGCCGGGAATGGTTGTCAAGTTTATCTCCGAACCTAGTTGCCCGTGTACCTTGTTCTACCTTTGCTTCTATTTTATTTTTCCTTTTTACAAATGGAGCTACCAACCATTGCCAAACTGTCAGCTCCTAAGGGCGAGCTCGTTGAACCACCACAATCCTCGAAGCCAATCACAGCTTGTAGTTACGAGCTCCGTCCTGGCTTCATAGCCATGGTTCAGGACCAAGCCTTTTTAGGCTTGGATTATGAAAATCCTTATCATCACCTAAGGGAGTTTGAGCAACTCTGTGCATGCCTAACCATTTGTGGCATGTCACAAGAAATGTTGCGTTGGAAGTTGTTTCCCTTCTCGCTCAATGAGAGGGCGAGACAATGGTATGACCAAAATGTAGGAAAGGTAAATGGAGAGTGGGAAGAACCTTGTGACAGTTTTTGTGTCGCATTCTTCCCTATATCTCGAATTGCTTCCCTGCGACAAGAGATTCTCAACTTTCGACAATTGGAAAATGAAACTACGGTGCGGCGTGGGGCCGATTTCGACCACGACCGGGTCGGAGTCCCGACTTGTCTATCCCAAACCACGTGCTACTGCAGCATTTTTGGTTAGGGCTTGGCAGAAGAATCTGCCCTATTGCTCGATGCGTCTGCCGGTGGATCTTTTACGCATAAGACCACAGCAGAATGAGAAGCTATCCTAAATCGTATTCTAGAGAACACTCCCCCGCTAGAACCCATTCGGTTTGAGCCTGAGCCAGTTATAGAGGAAGCCTCTTCGGCAATTGCCAAATCCGTGATAGAGACTACCTCTCCCGAACCAGAAGCCACAGAGGAAGTTTCCAGTCAAACGGAACTTCCTGTATTCGAGGATGAGTTTTTCGAAGATTTTGAAAATGCCTCAAAATACGAATGTCATAGGAGACCACCAATCCCTGTCACTCCTAGCGAGCCTCTTGATGAATTATGTCTCAGAGAATCCGTTAAGGAGTTGATTGCTATAATGAGCTCAGAATGGGTAGCAGAAGGAGAGCACTCGCCTGAAGAAATTCAGATTCGTGTTCCTTCTTCGCCCCTTCGATGCAAAATCCAAGGAGATTGGGTGGATGTTCTATACAATCCCACTGTTGGAACAAACATCATGTCGAAATCCTACGCACTCATGTGCTTAGGAGAAAAACCACGTACTGCAACAGTCAAATCCTTTAGAGTAGCACCTCGGTCTACTCTTAACGGACTTGGGATTCTGCACAACATAACTCTCCACCATCAAGAAGTCGAAATAGCCCTGGACTTTCACGTCTTTGACATCCAGGATTTCGACATTCTAATCGGTCATCCCCTAGAAAAACTCGTTATAAATCCACCAAAAACAGGGGAATTGGATGTGAGACTAGGGAGAGAATGATTTTCTATTCAAGTCACGCGAGCTGAAAACTCAGTGGCTGAACTTCCCCCTAGTAAACCCCTAGAGGTCATGTCGGTAATTCCTTTTGAAACCCCAGAGATGTCTTTAGAGAGCGATGCTCCTCACTTTGTAGAAGAGGAAGACGAATCGGGGAGAAACCATAGAATTACCCAAGGAGGAGAAACCGACACGACCTCCAATTGAGCTTAAACCCTTACCTGTGGGACTACGCTATGCCTTCTTGAATGGCGATTCGCAAACTCCTGTCATCATAAGCGACAAGCTTAGCGACAAAGAGACTGTCGAACTCATCGCCGTACTCGAAAAGCATAGAACGGTCTTCGGGTATTCCCTAGATGATCTCAAGGGTATAAGCCCAACCTTGTGCACACATCGCATTCCCATTGACCCCTCGAGTACGCCAACTCGAGAACCTCAGCGAAGGCTGAATAATGCGATGCGTGAAGTCATGAAAAAGGAGGTTTTGAAACTTTTTTACGCCGGGATTATCTATCCCGTACCACATAGCGACTGGGTTAGTCCCGTCCAAGTGGTTCCCAAGAAAGGAGGTATGACGGTAGTTAAGAACGATAAAAATGAGCTTATCCCACAGAGAACCATCACGGGGTGGAGAATGTGTATCGATTACCGAAAACTCAACACGGCAACAAAGAAAGATCACTATCCACTTTCCTTCATTGATGAAATGTTGGAGCGATTAGCGAAGCACTCTTTCTTCTGTTTCCTAGATGGGTATTCGGGTTATCATCAAATACCCATGCACCCCGATGATCAAAGCAAGACGACATTCACCTGTCCTTATGGAACATATGCCTATAGAAGGATGTCGTTTGGGTTGTGTAATGCACTCGCATCCTTCCAATGGTGTATGATGTCTATCTTTTCAGACATGATTGAGGAAATAATGGAAGTTTTCATGGACGATTTCTCAGTCTATGGAAAAACTTTCAGTCATTGTCTTGAAAATTTAGATAGAGTCTTGCAAAGGTGCCAGGAAAAAGATTTGGTACTTAATTGGGAAAAGTGCCATTTCATGGTCCGCGAGGGCATTGTCCTAGGCCACCTGTGTCAGAACGAGGGATAGAGGTAGATAAGGCTAAGATAGAAGTTATCGAGCAACTACCTCCCCCTGTGAACGTAAAGGGAATCCGCAGCTTTCTAGGCCATGCAGGGTTCTATAAGAGATTTATCAAAGACTTTTCTCAAATCTCTAGACCCCTCACGAGCCTACTAGCTAAGGACGTACCTTTCGAATTCACGAGATGAGTGCTTGCACGCATTCAATACCCTTAAGAATGCACTCATCTCATTTCGATCATCCAACCTCCCGATTGGACCCTACCATTCGAGATCATGTGTGATGCTAGCGACTATCTTTGTTGGTGCGGTCCTTGGCCAAACCAAAGATAAGAAGAATCATGCAATCGCTTACGCTAGCAAAACGCTAACGGAGCTCGGCTCGATTACGCTACCACGAGAGAAGGAGCTCTGGTGGTCGTTTATGCTATCAATAAGTTCAGTCTGTCTTAGTGGGAGCAAAAGTCATTGTCTACGAGACCTTGCGGCCTTGAAATATTTGCTCACTAAGAAAGACGCAAAACCCCATTTGATTCACTGGATTCTTCTACTCTAGGAGTTTGGGTTTAGGGTTTAGGGTTTAGGGATCTTGAAATAAAAGATAAAAAGGGAGTAGAAAATACGGTTGTGGATCATTTGTCGCGTATGCAGGTTACTAACATGCAGGAACTTCCTATAAATGACTTCCTACGCGATGACATGCTACTAAAGGTGACAGATAACAACCCTTGGTACGCGAACATCATCAACTATATGGTTGCCGGATATGTACCGCCAGGGGAGAACAGGAGAAAGTTGCAAGTCGAAAGCCGACGTCACCTTTGGGTTGACCCATACCTGTATCGGGTATGTTCAGATGGTCTGTTGAGGAGATGCGTACCAGCAACAGAAGGCCTACAAATTATTGAGAAGTGCCACTCTGCACCGTACGGAGGCCATTATGGAGCATTCCGCACACAAGCAAAAATCTGGCAATGCGGATTCTTCTGGCCAACGATGTACGAGGACACCAAAGAGTTCATTCGGAGGTGTCGGAAGTGTCAGTTCCAAGGAGGCATCACAGCTCGCAACACAATGCCACTACACTACAACCTTCAAATCAAGATATTTGATGTGTGGGGCATTGATTACATGGGACCGTTCCAGAAATCCCAAGATTGTGAGTACATCCTAGTGGCTGTTGACTACGTATCCAAGTGGGTGGATGCTATGCCCTGCAGAGCAGCTGACGCCAAGCACGCCAGGAAGATGTTTCATGAAGTAATCTTCCCTCGCTTTGGAACACCATGCATGGTGATCAGCGATGGAGGATCTCACTTCATCGACAAAACATTTAGAACATTCTTGAAAGAGCTTGGAGCCAAGCATAACATAGCTACCCCCTACCATCCTCAAACTAGTGGTCAAGCAGAGACCTCCAACAAACAGATCAAGAACATCCTGCAGAAAACGGTCAACGATATGGGGAAAGGCTGGAAAAGTAAGCTTCCTGATGCACTCTGGGCATACAGGACCGCTTACAAAACCCCTATCGGCATGTCACCATTCCAGCTCGTATACGGAAAAAGCTGCCACTTACCCGTAGAACTCGAACATCGAGCTTATTGGGCTATCAAGAGCTGGAATATGGATCTCAAATTAGCCGGCAGAAATCGATAGCAACAAATTTCTGAACTAGAAGAATGGTGAGAGAAGGCTTATCATAGTGCCAAGCTCTACAAAGAGCGAACAAAGAGATGGCACGATCATCGAATCAAGCTTAAAACCTTCAAGCAAGGCGACAAGGTCTTGCTCTTCAACTCAAAGGTGAAATTATTCGGTGAAGGGAAGTTGCGAAGTAAATGGAAAGGACCGTACACCGTCATCGACACATTGAATCATGGGGCAATCACAATTCAAGATGATGATGGTAATATCTTCAAAGTTAACGGTCGGCGTCTCGAAACCTTTCCTTGAGTCTTCCCGCAATTTAAATTTCAGCGAAGAGCTAGAACGAATAGATTTAATTATGCCTAGATTTTAAAGTGCTCTCACTTTTTTAGGCTAGTTATTCTATTCTTTCTTATCAAAAATATTTTCAAAAAATATTTTATTTATCATAGAAATATTTTAGCATTTATTCTCGACTTCCCATCTTTTTATAAGTGCTGGATATTTCAAATAAATATTTTTACAAATTATTCCCTGAAAATCCCCTTTTGATCCATTCAAAAATTAGAGTGCGCCGTAAGCCTCGATCACCCAACCGGTCAAAACACCAAATTTTGGTAACAAACAGGACCGTTAGGGGCCGCCGGACGAAACACAGGATCGAGCCGTGCCGCGATCGGCGCGCGGCAGCGCCTGCGCGCTCGCGCCGAGCGAGACGTTGCTCCCCAAATTTCGTCCCCTGATCCTCAGCCCTTCTCTGATGCTCACCATATGGAGTTTGATCCTGCTGCATTCGCGAGAGACAGAGATGTCACCTCCACCTATAAATTGAGCCATCTCCTCCTCTCCTCTCTTCACAAAAGCTCAAGCCATTCATCTCTTCTCTTCTTGTTCATACTCATACACCAGCAAGATCATCCTCTCTCAAGGCCCCTAGTATGGCTAGCCATGCCCTTGCTCTCTATGAGGCCTCCCGTACACCATACAACCTTGATGGTGCTCCGTCGTTCTCGCAAGAAGATTTGGAGCAAGAGGAGCCCATGATCATGGCGCCACTTGCCGCAAGGCTACCATGGAGCGAAGGGTCCAGCAAGGGCGATAGCATCAAGTCATCGGCAAGATCAAGGCCGCCGCTGACCGGTGCCAAGATCAAGCCGGCGCCACCAAGGAGGCCGACCACCAGCACACTTCGCCTCAAGGCAAACGTCGGCGGCGCGGGGAAACGTCCCATGACGTCTTCCACGGACACCACATCCTACCATACGCCTTCGAGCAGCCCTTCCCTCATTGTTGTAGGGAAGGACAAGCCAAGTGGTGGGCGTGGGAAGGGCGTAATGCCAAATCCCGCTAAAACTCCTAGGGCCAAACCCGTAGGAACCTCTTCTAGCGCCCCCAAGCGCAATGCTAAGAAGGCTCCTACTTTGGTTGATAACAAGGGTGACGAAACCTCGCCTAGGTTTTCCACTCTAACTTTTCTTAGTAAGAGGGTGGAAGAGCTCTACAAAATGATAGACAAACTAGAAGCGGAGCTTGCGGATAGGAAATTCGCCCATAGGGACTTAGTAGAGAAGGTTAGGAAATTTCGCCTTGCCTTCTCCACTAAGTTAGAGAGGGTGGCGCGTGCAGCCAACGTCACCCATGCTCTTAGAGCTCCTCGCTAGAGCCTTCCGCTCCACCCAAATAATTAGGCGCGCGCACTTCGTTTTAATTTTCAGCTTGTTGCATTTCCCTTTCCAATTTTACTTTGTAACCGTGCACCTATTTGTAATTTTCAGTTTTATAATTGAATAAATATATATATTCTCTCTCTTGTACACACATGTTTTTGTCCTATGTGTTGCACAAAAATTCAAGAGACGGGTACAAAAACAAGTGTGGGGGAGGCCATCCCAACCTCTCAAAAGAAGTGCACAAAATTCGCGCATTAAAAATCATCGGTTTGTGCATCTTCTCGCTCCCTACAAGTACTTTTATTTTTTCTAGAAATAATTCAGTTTTATAACTAAAAATTGGCTACCCTACCTCTGTGTTCACTGATCGATTGCGACTCGCATACTTTTTATTCCTCGCCAAAATCCTATCTTTACGTGAGCAACTATTTTGATTTTAGGGACCCCATGAATATCTAAGTTATTGTGGGATGAGAGATAGTAGGATGATATGATACTTGTTTATCTCTTGCGTAGACTTGGGTTTTTCCTTGCAAAAATTTTAAAAACTTATAGCATGATTCTCAAGTGATGATTAAATTCCTACCAGAGCCAAATATTAGTGCTATATGTATAAACCTTGCCACATAGCTGCTTATCCTTGCACCAAAGTTGTGTCCCGTTTTATCGGATCATTGCGAGAGAAGTTTCATATCCCCAAGATCGAATATCACACACACCCACCAAATAAAATTGCCGACTTTTACCCTGAAAGTCGCGCACAACATCCTCTCATCCATCCACCAAAAATCACTGACTCTTACACTGAGAGTTATGCAATCATCTTCACCACAAATAAAAATTCCATCCATTGCACTCATGATTTTCTCTCTCAAGTATCATCTACCTGCAAAAATATGGGCATCATTAGAATTAGTATCCCTGTAAGAATAGAAAAAAATATATATATAATAGAAAAGAAAAGAAAAGAAAAGAAAGAAAAAGATCTCCCCCATACTAGTTATCTAAAAAAACAAAGAAGGAGGAGAATAACAGAAAGAAGTGTCTTTTTATAGGGAAGCCCATATTTTCCTTCAAATAAAAAGAGAGAAACATGACAAAGGAGTTCCACCCACATATATTTTCCACACACTAGCGCAATTCGATTGAAGGCTATGTCCTTCCCTCCATTGATCCATGTTTTTGACACAGCAACACACGCAAGGAAAGCATGCACCCCATCCATACCTATAAACTCCAGATATCAGCCATTGAAGGTAGGATGAATAGCAAGGCAACAAAAGCTCTCTAGTGAGGATCAAACACCCACAAAATCCAAAAATAGTGACTTGAGAGCATCACTTGAGGAACTCATTGCTATCTTTTTCTTATAAAAATTACAAAACCCCAAGTCTTGAAAGCAGGGAGACACGAGTTGACTTGAAAACCAGGCTGTTCCATCCCTCAATAAGCTCAAAAATTACTTGGTAGACACCATGAATGCTCACAGATAATCAGTGAGGCTTGGGATAATCTGTATGCAGGTTAATATCTCAGGAAGACAAACCACCTTAGTGACTTTTGCTTCACTCGAGGACGAGAAAAGCGCTAAGTGTGGGGGAGCTTATTGGCGGTCCTTATTGCACATCTAACCCCGCCAACTTAGGTTCATAGTTCACCAAAAACCACCTAGATAGGAGATTTATACTAATGAAATTCCATAGTTTTGGTGAACACTTGTTTTGCAGGAGCATTCATGGAATATATATATGTTTTGGGCCAAAAACTAGAGAAAAGAGAATAAATATTTGAATTATAAAATGGGCCCAAAAGCAAGACAAGGAGAAAAGAAGAGAAAGGCCAACCCGACGTGCCAACATGACGAAACACCGAGATGGGCCAACTCCGGGCCCGGAGAACCAAGCCCCGCCGACCAAAGTCGGTGGCCGGGGGCGGTCACAGTGCGAGCGGGCCAGGGGCGCGGGCGCGCCAAGGCACCTGCCGCCCGGCCCCACCTTTTTGGAGGCGGTACAATTAATGCCCCTGAGGGCGGTGCGGGGGTGTTTTGGTCATTTGGACGCACGGGAAACCGACCATCTACACATATAAAAGCCCTTCTCTCTTTCATTTCACACATTCACTTTTCATTCTTCATTCTCATTCCTCCCTCTCCACTTCCATAAGTCTACACTAGAGGAAGAGTAGAGCCATTACATCTAGCTTCTAGCTAGGATAGAAGTAGAGGAGTGAGAGAGGTCAAGAGCGGAGTAACTCTTTTCGAGTACTCCCGGAGGCTAGTCTTCCATGGGGTGGAGTGCCGGATTTGTTGGCTCCCTCCTCACTTGTACCTCGGTGACTTCTTACGCTTGAAGTAAGAGGTTCATGTTTATCTATTCAAACGTTCCTTCTTGCAAAGTTATCTTTGTCGTTATTTGCTTGCGGGTTCGTCGACCGTCCTTGTGGTGGTAGTTCTAGTAGAGGACTCCTGATAGAGACGGATGTTCCTGGCCAACGCTAGAACTGTAACGTTAGCGTAGACGTGGTGTCTAAGCTGATAGTTACCTTCGTTTGCCTCGTACTCCACTGTTGAGGTGGTAGGCGGCAGGTGGTGACAGCCCTGTCCGTCCTTTGTAATCCCCCACGTCCGGGTACGGCGTAGAGCTACAGGCCGGCATCACTTGGTAGGCCAGGTGCGATCCGGTGCCCGAAGCAAGTGAATAGCGGTTGAGTTATCTTTCTCTAAGGATTCGTCCTATAGAAATCCTCACTTTCCCAATTATCTACTCTCTCCTCTGGGCAACCTAGCTAAGACCTAAACCTGACCATAACGTTTTTCGTGAAGTTTACGATACCTTGTTCATCACCGGGCGAAGTGCTACAACGGTCTTTCCGTGCGCTTACAGAATTTACTACTTTCGCTAAGAAATACCAACACTCGCCTTGCCAAGAAACCATGGCCAACTTCCCTTGTGATCCCAACCTGTACCTCCCATTCGAAGCCCTGTTGAAGTTGGGTGGATGCGTCAAGCAAGGACACGACTAGCTCTAGGCGGCGAACCACCATGACGCCATGAGGAGTACGACATTGTCTCACCGGAGCCACCACCGTTGCCCAGTTCACGAGGGTGACACTGACGAATGCCGTCAACTTCCTGGAGGCTCACTTCCCGGTCAGGGTATTTTCGCATTTCCTTTCACCACTGGGTTTGGGGCTTGTTGAGTTCGGTTCTTCAGTCCAGAGGTAGGGTTTGATTGACATCAGTCTGATAAATTACAATGTCAATTCTATGATCCGAGTAGTGAAGCATGATGAAGCTGGCAACCTCAGGTCATGTTCATACTCTCATGAATGTTGGATCATGGTTGTGTCATTCCCTTTGGATTATCAGCAAGAGGCGTTCATCGACGTGGTTGTGGCTCCCTTCAGAAGAAGATTGTACTGGCACTAGGGCCCAAACAAGAGCCAATCCCTAGTGAAGTGCCTTGTTCTGACCCCTAAAAGAATGTTGAGGAGTGTTGTCATCTTGCAGGGCACCCCAATGGGGGGCAATGGACACTCCTTGTTTGTTCCAACAATCATCCTTGGAGGCATTCTCCCTGACAAGCTGTTGGGTGATGAAGTCCAATTCCTCCAGACGGCAACCTGCACCCACCCCAAGGTGCTCCCCTGATCGACAACCCCAGCAATTTTCAGTACTGGATGCATGACTTGGCTAGGGCTAAAGCCTAGGTGCTTGGAGATGCTAGGATCGATGTTTAGATGATGCAGGATGTGAACATGGAGATCAGCCCCAACCTGGGGCATGGCGTGCAGGGTCAGGGTGACAATGACATTGAGGGTCAGGGAGATGCTATTTATGAGGAACAATTGCAATGGAAGTGGAAGGAAACTGGGTGCCTCAACGCACTGATCAACCTCAAGACACTATCTTCTTCAATGAGTCTAGAAGCACAACCAACTATCTGCATGCAAATGTCCCTGACATCCACTAACAATAGAAGAAGTTTTGGCTGGCATTCAAAATAGTGGCAACTTTGATATCTCTGGGGACTCGAGGGTGGTGTCCTACATCAGAATCAACATTGTGCTCATTCCACCATTCATCATCTATGCTTGCAAGAAGCTACCCCCTAGTGGAGTGCCATTCCTGTCACTGAAGTACCCTATCCAGCAATGAAAAGAAGACCTTCAGAAGGCTCTTGTTCCAGTTCAAACCCAACTGGGCCCTCACCTCGTGAAGCTCTAGACTATTTTATTTGGAAACAAGGCTACCATAGGCAAGGCACAGGCTATTGATGGGCCAATTACCCTCCCCACGGTGGTCTCTCATAGGCTGGGCTCCAAGATGCCTCTGGTGGACACTATGGTTCACAGAAACACTCGTCTGAACCCCTCGGCAGTTGACGGTGTTCAGATTGTCAAAATTCATGAACCTAGACTCAAAAGGAGGAAGAAGCAGCAGATGATCAACCTTGAAGCCCCCCAAATCTGTTGATGAAGTTGTTGATCTTGTCTCGCTCGGCATCCTCCACGAGCGGCCCATCAAGTGTGGAGTGTCTCCTACGAAGCTCTCCGAGGACATGCTGATGAAGGGGCAGGACGAAGACATGGAAGAATGAATCAAGAAGCCTCAAGTTATCTGCAATGGGCACTGTTTATAACCCTAGTTATCTATTATAGTTATTATATTTGCTTTCTTGGTCTATGGAACAATGCTATATTTATGCATTGGATGTATCAGACTCTATTTTATATTACTACCGTGCTACTTTACTTGTATCTTGCTGGGTTTGTGGCTTTTTGGGAGGGCCACATTTACTTTGCCTATCTTATTATGTTTATAAATGAATAGATCATGGAACATACTTTGTTGGAATGTTAGAGGCATTAACGAGTTGAAAAATGGCCACTCATTGACAACAAGATCGAGGAAAGTAACTGTGAAATCTTGTGTTTCCAAGAAACCAAGAAAGAGTCATTTGATCTAGCCTATATCAAGGATTTTTCCCCCAAGTGGTTTGACAAATTCATTTTCTCCCCTTTAGTTAGGGCTTCGGTGGCCGGAATAGGAATGCTTTCCATGGCTCTATCATTGAAGTCCAACCTTTTGCGATTTCTACTAGCTTTTCCTCCAGGGATGGACATGAATATTTGGCACCTTTGTATTGTCTATGGCCCCTGTCTTGAGCCTACTCGAACTACTTTTGTTAATTGGCTAAAGAACTTGGATATTCAAGACGACTCTAACTGGTTATTGATTGGGGATTTCAACTTCTATAAATCCACAGTAGAGATAGAGGTGGTAGGACACCTGATTTTAATGAGGTCATTGATCACCTTGGTTTAGTATAACTGCCTTTGAAGGGAAGATCATACACATGAAGTAATTTGCAGGTTGAGCCTGTCTTGGAGTAGTTGGACTAGTTTTCCACTTCTGTGAATTGGACCTCTCAGTTCCCAAACTCCATGGTCTCTCCTCTAGCCAGACCCACATCTCATCATATACCTTGTAGAATTTCTATTAGGACAAAAATCCCAAGAGCGGCAATTTATAGATTTGAGAACTTCTAGGATTCTCATAGTTCCTTCCTTGGCATAGTTCAAAACTCTTGGAGTCAGAAGGTTGCTTACAACAGAGACAACATTGTAGCAGTCTTATTTACTAAATTCAAGAGGCTCAGGCATGATCTTTAGCATTGGAGTAAAATTATTTCCAACATCAAAACTCTCATTAGTAATTGTAATAAGGTCATCTTCTATCTTGATACAATTGAAGAGTTTAGGCATTTGCAAACTACTCAATTAGCACAATGTATATTAGAGACAGAGAAATACCATCAACAGGGTAGAGTTTGGAGATGAATGCACCAAATGCTTCCACTCAATGGCTATTGTATCCTACAGAAGCAACCTGATCACTCAAATTTAGGATGACTATGGGGTCTCTCTAATGCATCATGAGTATTAGGCTAGCAACCTGTGGTGTTCATTTAAAAATAGAATGGGTATCTCTGACAATGTGACCATGGCCTTTGACCTGAGCTCACTCATTCAGACTCCTATAGATGTTGATCTGGGTGACTTGATAGAGCCCTTCCTTCTCCCTGAAATTGAAAACATAATCAAATGTATGCCTGCTAATAAAGCCCCTAGACCGAGATGGTTTTAATGGGGTGTTCATTAAAAATTGTTGGCAGATTTTAAAGTATGATATATGTAGTTTGTTCACGATGTTTTTCATAACGAGTTAACCTTGCTCCCATCAATGGGTTGTACATTGTCTTAGTTCCCAAAGTCAATGGCCCTATCACTGCTTCTGACTACAAATCTATCTCTTTACTCAATTGTTGTGTCAAGCTCATAACCAAACTCTGGTGACGGACTTGAAGTTGATCTGAAGATTATTCATAAGAATCAATATGGGTTTATCAAACGAGGACAAGTCAAGACTGCTTGGCATGGAGCTTTGAATAGTGATCATCAATCCAACAAAGAAATAGTAATCATCAAGCTTGATTTTGCCAAGGCTTTTGACACCATTGAGCACTTAGTCATTCTGGAGATGCTGCTGCACCTTGGCTTCCCTGCCCAGTGGATAAGTTGGATTCAGTGCATCCTATCTTCAGGTTCTACTTCTATCCTCTTAAATGGCACTGCCGACAAGAATTTTACTTGTAAAAGGGGATCGGGCAATGGGACCCCCTCTCTCCTTTGTTGTTTGTTATTGCTACTGAAATTTTTCGGTATGTGATTAATGGTCTCAAGTAAAAATGGATCTTAAAGTTTCCAATCCCCCAACCCACCTCTGATTTCCCAATTGTGCAATATGCCAATGACACCTTGCTGATTATGCAAGCTGATGCAAAACAAATATTCTGCCTCAAAGTTATCCTCAATACTTTTGCCTCATCCACTAGATTAAAAGTTAACATTGGAAAATCCCTCATGGTCCCTATTAATGTGCCTCAGGAAAAGCTGGTTGTGCTTGCTGCCACATTGGGTTGTCAAGTTGGGTCACTGCCTTTTACTTACCTTGGCCTCCCACTAGATACTTCTAAACCAAGAATTGAGGAGTTTGCCTTTCTGCTGGATACGGTTGAGAGGAAATTGTCTGCCTCCTCCGCACTTTTATCCTACTCGGGAAGGGTTGAATACATTAACTCTGTGCTGACCCCAACAATTAATTATGCAATGTGTACCTTCAAGTTGCAGAAGGGTGTGATTGAAGGCATTGACAGAATCAGAAAGCAATGTCTCTGGAGAGGCAATTCTAACAGAAAGAGAGGTGGCAACTTAGTGGCATGACCTCGGCCCAAAGACCGAAAAAGAAGGGTGGTCGAGAATCAAGAATCTATACGTCCAGAATGATGCTCTCCTTATGAAGCAACTGCATAGATTTTATAATAAAGAGGACATTCCTTGGGTGCAATAGGTCTAATTCAAACACTATCCCCATAGTGTTCCCCACTCTCAGAAAGCATCGGTTCATTTTGGTGGAACGATGTCTTCATCAAGCTCAATGATTTATACAGAGAGATCACCAGAGTTCGAGTTGGGGATGGCTCCTCCACTCAGTTTTGGCAGGATAATTGGGTCCATGGCTCCCTTGAGACCAGGTTTTCCTCTCTTGCTGGTTATATTCGGGACCGGGACATCTCAGTTAAGGAGGTGACTGAAGCTACATCCTTGAGTGATCTATTTGAAATCCCCATCTCCCAACAGGCTTTCTCTGAACTTGAAGACTTAAGAGAGCTATTACAGTTTTATAACCTTGATGAGAGTAATAAAAAAAATATTTTGCTGGGGTAGCAATGACTACAGGACCTTTAATCTTTATAAGCTTGCCTTCTCATAGCTTGAGTCCCCCACAGTGCTATGCTAGGCCTGGAAATGCAAAGTTAACCCCAGAGTGAATTTTTTTGCTTGGTTCATTCTGCTTGACAGGCTTAACACTAGGAGCATGTTAGAAGGATTGAGTTAAAAAAGGCAAGATCTAATAAGTCCCTGTTTATAGAGGTCTTTTTAATTGTTGTTGGGAGCTTTGGAATGTCGGGAATAGGCATATCTTCCATGGGGTCCAAGCTACCTAAAACAGATGGTTACAAAATTTTAAAGACGAAGCCACCCTCCAAACCTGTAGAATCAAAGAGCCTAATAGGCCGGTTGTCTCCTCGCTCGTCCTTCCTCCCAGAAGTAGTTCTCCGTGGTCATGTCTCCTCTTCTTGCTACCTTTTGTAAGTCTCTCTATTGTATTTTGCCGAACCTTTTTATTTATAAAAAAATTTTAAGACCATAGGGATCTCCCCCACGGTATTTATGATGTTAGCATGAACACATGGGGATCATTAACCACCGGTGGTGGTGAGGTTATCGACAGTCGGTGTTTAGCTGACCATGATGGCTAGGACTATAATCATCGAGTGGTTACGGCCTAAGCCTAAATTTGACTGCGAAAGGGGGTTACGACGTCGAGGCGATAGGCATGAATCTGTGTAGTATTATTGTAGGCATGAATTACGCGAACATGGCCTTGGCGTTTTTGAGAAATTGGCTATTATAGGATTCTAATCATAGTGGCTTCTCCAAAATAGGACTCCAATCGTTTCATCCTTCCAAATAGGACTCCAATCGTTTTCCATAAGCTATTATAGGATTTAGCTCCATTTAACCATGTTTTAATTTCTAAATACATGTATTTGGCCTTGACATGACCCTTTTGCCCCTGGCTCTTCAAAACGTGATTTGCTGTTGTTGGCCGCTGGGCTTGGGAGGCTGGCCGCTGCCTGCCCTGGCTGGCCGTGGCCTGGCCGTGGCTTGGCATCCCGTTCCCACCAATCGATCGATCGATCAGGCGCGCCGGACGAGAACGACGCGCCCGCGAACGAACGCATTCATCGGTGCTACAAGTTTCCAAGCACGCATTCCAGATCTCGTCTCCTCGTTGTGCACTCTGCTCGTTGATGATATACTACTATAATGATGAAGTGATGGCTACAAACAATGGATAAAACCATGAATTTTAGCACAAGTATGATAAGATTCTAGCAATTACAAGTTCAACTCACAAGACAATAATTTAGTTCCAAACAAGATCAAAGCCAAAGAAAATAATTTATGAGTTTACATCTCATCACAACTAAAAGCCATCTCCATCCCTAGGGCGTCCGTCGCTTGACCATCTACAGCTTGGCCGGCCTCCGCCAGCCCTACAACCACCATCGACGTCGAGGGCGGGTTCAGATGGCCCCTCGACGGCTGCAGTCGGTGGTTCTCCGGCCGACGAGGGATCACCGGGGAGAGGAGCCTCCATGGCGGATCAACGGGCGGCGGCGGCGGAGTCAAGTTTCAGCGCTGCGTCGAACAGGAAGAGTCGCGATCGCGCGCGCGGGTACAGGCGCGGCGTCGAGTATGTGGTACAGGTGTCGATCGATTGATTGGGTACAGTCATTCTAGGCAAGGGGCAATACTGTCTTATTTGAAAATACATGTATTTAGATTTACCATATTTTGATTAAAAGGGCTTGGAATCCTGTAATAGCTTACGAAAAACGATTGGAGTCTTAGTTGGGAGGATGAAATGATTGGAGTCTGATTGGAGTCCTATTTCGGAGAAACCACCACGATTAGAATCCTATAATAGTCAATTCCTCGGCGTTTTCGATGTTATTTTTTTTTCTTCCCACAATTGTTGACTTCAGGTGGCAAACAGTCACGCGCATAGCAACAGAGATCACCAACCAGCGGACCACGAGCACCGCCTCCACCGTCGCCTACTCGCCCGTTTGGGCGGACGCGCGGCCACCATCTGCCCGCCTCGTCCAGACGGCGACGGGGATGGCCGGGGCTGCAGCGTTCGCTTCCGCGGCGCTGGAGCGTGCGATCGGGACGCTCTCCTCGCTGCTCCCGGGCTTCTTCCCTTCCGCGAGGCACGGCGAGGAGGACACGGCCGCGGCCGCGGACGCGGAGGAGCTGGGGCGGCTGGTGAGGACGATGCGCCGGATCCGCGCCGCGATCGATGACGGCTTCCCGAGCCGCGCGTCGGCCAGGCTCCGGCTCAGGGAACTCAGGGGCCTGGCCTATGACGCGGAGGACGTGGTCAGCGAGTGCGAGTACGAGGCCGTCCGCCGCAGAGCGGAGGCCCTCGACGCAGGCAGCGACGGCGGCCGCCGCGTCCTCAAGCGCGTCCGACGGGAGGTACGTGGCGATCGTGTCGCTACTCTGACGTGCACGCTGTGCGCTCGATGAAATGCCAGTGCGGGTTACCTTTACCGTTTTACCGTTTTACCTTTACCATTTTTTTAGGATAGCAGCTTATTACATCATGAAAGTTTGATTACATCGCAAAACAAACACGTCCACACCACCTCTAAGATAGTATCAGCAAACAAAAATTAAACTGCAACAGCAAAATGATAATAGTTAACACCTTAAGACTACAGAAGCCTATGAAATTAAAAGATCTTCACCAGGTCTTGAGGCCATCATGCAGCTTCATGATAGTGTGCTCCATCTCGCTCTGCTCCTTGGGCTTCATCATCTTCTTCCACTGTGGCAGAAATCTGACGACTTTGTGAGCAATCACCTTAGGGGAAGTTATTAGGACATTGTTGAAAACCCAATCATTTCTATACTTTCAGACTCCAAACAACACTAGCTATAATATACTCCCTCCATTTCAAATTATAAGGCATTCCAAGAATCTTGGAGAGTCAAAGTTTTTCAAGTTTGACCAAATTTTTATGAAAAAATAATAATATTTATGAGGACAACTAAGTACCATTAGATTCTCCATTACTTATATTTTCATTGCATATCTAATTGATGTCACAAGTTATTATAGTTTTTTCTATAATTTTGGTCGAACTTGAAAACTTTGACTCTTCAGGATTCTTGGAATGCCTTATAATTTGGAATGGAGGGAGTAGAAAGGACTCTTATCTCTAAGAGACCCCAGCCCAATGCCCATCATGTCTTGATAGTGTTGGACAGAAGTAGCATTCCATTTCCACCTCAAGCTCTCTCTGACCCACACCCAAATAACCTGTGCTATATTGCAATTAAAGAAGAGGTGATTCAGAGTTTCTAGCTTCCCACAGTATTTGCACTTCTCAGATCCTTTACACTTCCTCCTTCTCAATGGCTCTCCACAGTATATGCGAAATTTCAGTCCTCCCAATCGGCAATGGCAAGCGGTGGCCGCTTTTTGGTTTCAGGGTTGCCATGTGTCCAGACTCAGAAAGAAGCTTGTGGAAGGTCTAGGACCTGTGGAGGAGACGGGAGGTGGAAGGAGTGGTGAGGTAGGGTGCTGCCGGCCGCGGGTTGAAGGACGGCTGGTGGGCAGTGTCGGGTATAGCAGAAAACAGAATGGTTATCACGGCAAGTGGTGCTGACCGGTGAGTGACCTGCAGCAGGGACATAGCCGGAGAGTGAATGGATGGTAAGCAGAACTGATGAAATGGGAGGAAGAAAGGGAGCAGTGCCTCGTGTGCTGTTGATGGTTGGATGAAAATTGGATGGGGGTCATTTGTCGCCTAAGAACAAGGCACATGCCTTACCATGAACTGCATATAAGCAATAAACAAGTGGCTAGTTGTTTTTGAGTTATTAATATCATAAAATAATGTCCAATTGATTAGAAAACAAACTATTTTTTATTTTGTTTGCCAGGAAAAATAAGTAGACAATAATGTGTTTGCTATGAGCAGGTGCACTGACATGTGATCCCTGGTCTGATTTATGTTTGCATCCACTATTCAGTAGGTCAGGATAGACAGAAATTAAAGTCCATCCTTCTCTAGTTGCAGTTTTTACTGCTCAATGGACACATGACATGGGCTTTTTAGGTAAACTGCATCTTGTAATTCAGATTCCCTCTTATATTAACTAATCCGCTAGAACATTTTCTTTTTAAAGGTAATTGATGACTACTTCGGTGATATTGATATGGTGCCTGCCGTACATGATTTAGCTGCAAGAGCAAGGAAAATTAGAGTTAGACTCAATGAGATAATCAAAGAATATGAAGATCTTTGCATGACTGATAATGATGGAGAACAACAGATTGACTTTGCTACACAAAGGTCGCAACGTTATACTAGTTCTATTGTACATGAGCCAAGTATACATGGAAGAGAGGTAGATAAAAATAATATTATCAAAATGCTGTTTTCAGAAGTGAGGCCTATGTCTGTTCTGGCCATTGTTGGCATGGGAGGACTTGGTAAGACAACACTAGCTCAACTGGTGTTTAATGATCAAAGGGTGCGACAATCTTTTGACAGACTTGCCTGGATATGTGTGTCTGACCAATTTGATCTGAAGATAATAACTAGAAATATTATAATTTCATTCCAGAAGCAGAAGTGTGAAGCATTGGAATTGAATGACCTTCAGGAGGCTTTGATAGAGCAAATAGAGAGGAAGAAACTTCTAATCGTATTAGATGACGTATGGAATGAGCACAGAGCCCCTTGGGATTCTCTTTGTGCCCCAATGATGACTACAGAACTCTGTAGGATTATTGTTACTACTCGTAGCAAGAGTGTTGCAGGCCTTGTACAAACAATGCCTTTTTACTCCTTGAATTGCTTGACTTCTGCTGCTAGTTGGGCCTTATTTGAACAAATCACATTTGAAGGTCAAGATCCTGCTGCTTATGCAAATTTCATACAGATCGGTGGGGAGATTGTGGAGAAGTGCAAAGGTTTGCCACTTGCTATCAAGACCCTGGGAAGCATGTTGCGTTATGAAACTGACGAGGAGAGATGGAAATATGTCTTGGATAGTGATCTGTGGGACTTGGATCCACAGCAGAATGACATTATCCCAGCACTGGAACTTAGCTACATCCACATGCCAGTTTACCTGAAAAAGTGTTTTATGGCCCTATCATTGTTTCCTAAAGATTATCATTTTTCCCAAGATAAGTTAATTTTCCTGTGGAAGTCACTAGATCTTCTTCATATTGATGATGTATGGGATAAGGACAGAATCGGAAAGTTATATCTTTCTGATTTACTTAAACGATCTATTATTCAATGCAATGGACATGCATACACCATGCATGATCTTATTCATGATCTTGCATGCTGTGTAGCAGGTGAAGAGTTTCTTAGACTTGAGAATGATATGCCAGCTCAAATATCAAAGGATGTTCGGAATATATCCATATTCTTACCATGGACATGTGTGACTTCAAAATTAGAACATTTTCACGGGTCTAGTGCTCTAAGGGCTGTCATGCTGAGTTCAATGGAGGGGCATGGTGGTCCAATTGAAATATCTGAAGAGCTATTTGTTTACTCCAAGCAGTTACGTACTATTGTTTTGGATGGGGTTTCACTCGCAAGACCGTCATTACATGATTCAGTGGGCAACTTGAAGCATCTACGTCATCTGGTTCTTCGAGACATAGGAGGATTAGAGCTTCCTATCTCCATATGCCAGCTCTTTAACCTGCAGACCTTAGATGTGACAACTTCTTGTAACTTGAAACCAGCATGCATTCCAAATGGAATTGGACGTCTAATTAATCTACACACACTGCCTGTTATCACCGTTAAAAGAGGCACTTGGCATTGTAATCTGAGGGACCTGAAGGACTTGCAAAATCTTAGTGGAAAGTTATGCTTAAAAGGATTAGATAATGTGACCAGTATCGATGAGGCAGAAGAAGCAAGTTTGTGCAGTAAACAACATATCCGAGCTTTAAATTTGATATTTCCTGATGGAGATTGGCAATACTGCAAACATGGCCAGGAGCCTGCACCAACTACAGCTTCTCATGAGGATACACTAGAGAACTTGCAACCACATAGTAACCTCACTGAACTTTCTATAGAAGCTTGCAGATCATGTAGGTATCCTAGTTGGTTAGGTGACACTTCCTTTTCAAAGGTAACAGTGATAAGATTGGAATATTGTCAATTTGAATGCATGCCACCACTTGGTCAGTTGTTGGCCTTGCAGTATCTTACAATTGCTGAGATGTCGAGAATAAAAAGTATTGGACCAGAGTTTTGCAGCCTCAATCCAAACACAACAGGATTTAAATCACTGGTGACCCTGGAATTTGACAGTATGCCCAGATGGTTACAGTGGTCCGGAGTGGGTGATGGTTCATTTACGTGTTTACGCACTCTTAGCATTCAGCATGCCTCTGAACTGAGATCCCTGCCATGTGCACTTTCTTCATCTTTGGCCCAATTGAAACTGCGGGATTGCAAAAATCTTGACAGAATTCCTTGTCTCCCTTTGCTCTTAAAACTGAATTTACGTCATTGTGATAGTTTAACTGAACTCCCTGCATTCCCGATGCTTCAAAGACTGGACATAGGTCAGTGTTCCAGCATGGGTCGACTTCCTGACCTCCCACTACTTCAGGTTTTGATACTACGAGATTGCCCAAACCTGACTACTGTTGTTCAGCTCCCATCACTTACTAGCATCCATGTGAAAGGAGGATTCAGAAATGAGCTGCTGTACCATTTGACAAATTGCCACCCATCTTTGGAAAATATATTGATTGTTTCCGATTCCATTGAGCGCCTCTACGTGGAGCCCCAAAATCTTCCATCACTAGTTTCATTAAAGTTGAGCTGTCCTAACCTGCAATTCTGTGATGGACTTGCTGGACTCACATATCTAAAGGAACTGAAGCTATATGGTTGTCCAAAGCTCAGTGTTCCTAGTCTGCATTCAGGTCAACTCTGAAGTCGGAATTTAGCTTCAGCAGCAGCTTCATGGAGTTATTTTCCAAATTTGGTATTTTCGTATGCATTTTTTTTCTTCAAGGGTGGACAACCAGGTAACTTTTTTAGTTTCTTATAGGTTCTCGGTTCCTGTGTTTTCCTGGGTTTTTCGCTGCTGTGTTTACTCAGCTCGAGTAAATTTTGCATTCTGATCGTTACAGGAATGCACCTTGATGGATTTGGTTATTTCTACTACCTGACTTCATATTGTGTGGGCACATCTTTGCAGGTGATGTTTATGACTGTCAACTTTGGTAAATCTTCTTATATGTTCAATTCTCGATGAAGTGATGAATAGGCGCTTGTTCATTGGAGATTGGGCCATTACTGATGAGCACGGGAAGTTGTCGGCCTAATTTCCCCCATCTTTTTCACGGTACTATTCATATACACAGACAGAATTGTTGATGAGAGTATCTGCTTTGTTTATAATTTTGTTGTTTTGCTCGTGCTGGGCAACGATGACCTTCTTGGCCTTAGAGAACTTCGGTCTTGTATCTTTGGGTTGTTGTTTCTCTCGGTTGTGTGGCGTAGGGTGTATGGTTTTTGGGCCCGGTTTTCCTTATAAAATGGAAAAAGTCTAGATAACCCCCTGAACTATCACACAGGGTCTAATTTATGACACGAACTATAAAACCGGGCATATTATACATTAAACTTTGCATTCCAGTCTAATTTACCCCCTGGGCGGTTTTCGAGGGTGGTATTGGCTGACGTGGCGCCCATCGTGGCAGCCGTGGCCACGCTGGCCCATGGCCCATGCGTCAGAAAGCCCTTGGCCCACACGTCAGAGAGGGAGAGCGAGAGGGAGAGGGAGAGGGAGATGGATTGCCACCAGAAACAGAGTGTCGGCGTCGAGGCACCATGGCCGGCCATGAAGAAACAGAGTGCCGGCGTAGAGGGCACGATTTGATGAACCAATTGCACTGGGGGGAGAGGGAATGAAGGCTAGTTCGGCTACAGGCTTGGCGTGGCCGCAGGAGTAGGCCAGCGCGGTCACCTGGCACTGGTCGCCGAGGTAGAGCTCCTTCGCCGGTGCGTAGAGGTTGGCGTCCGTGATGGGTGTCGCGCCCGGCGGGGAGCCCGGGAACGGGTCGCCCGCGCCCAGGCAGTTGTCGGCGTCGCTCACCAGGTGCGACACCGAGTACACCGGCCGCCCGTGCTCATCGGAGCTCGTCTCTGTGGAAGAAAGAAAGATTCAGCCGTGGAATCTGTCGTCGTCGGAAAACAGAATCGTTGAATCTTGATGGCATCATGGGAAGCTGCGCGGCGCACACGGCGGCCTACCGCGGTGCGCGCGTGCTGCTGCTGGAGCGGTTCGACCGCCTCCACGTCCGCGGCTCCTCGCACGGCGAGTCCCGCGGCACCCGCACCACCTACGCGAAGGCGCACTACGCGCCCCTGCTGTGCCTGGCGCGCCGCCGCCGAGGCCCAGGCCGAGGCGGGGTACGCCGTGCTCACGCCCACGCCGCACCTCGATTTGGGCCCGCGGGACGACCCGACGCTCCTCGCCGCCGTCAGGAACGGCGGCGCCATCGAGGTCGGCGACGTCGAGGGCTCGATCTGGCTCCGCCACGGGGAACGAGCGCGGGTCTCCCTCGTCGTGGCGGGGCGCCGCGCCTCCACCGCGCGCAAGACCTTCTCCACCTCGTCGTCGCGGGCAGCCGCGTCAGCTCCGCCTCCGCAGCCTCCTCCGACCTGCTCCGGTCCATGTGCGCGGGCTCCGCCGCGGCGGCGACGCCCTCCTCTTCTCCGTCGGTCTCTCAGCTTGAGCTGGAGCGCACCGGGGGTGGGACGCGGCTGAGCTCGCCATCCTCCGCCCGCGGCGGGTGAGCGGAGCCGGACCTCCGGCGAGCACGCCTCCGCCGTGCCGTCGCGGCGAGCCAGAGGATTTGGGAAGAAGGTGGAGGATGGACTCGGTCCCTGTGGACCGTGAGGCTGACAGTGGACCCTGCAGACTACCAAGGTGCCCCACTGCCAAGGTGGAGTGCCACATAGCCAATACCATCCTCCAAAACCGCCCAGGGGGTAAATTAGACTAGAATGCAAAGTTTAATGTGTTATATGCCCGGTTTTATAGTTCATGTCATAAATTAGACCCTGTGTGATAGTTCAGGGGGTTATCTAGACTTTTTTCCTTATAAAATGGGTCAATTTTCTTCTTATATTAATATATGCTGGAACAGTCTGTTTCTGGATCTTTCAAAAAAAAATAATTCTGTTGTTTTACTCAATTATTAGGTTCATTTTTTTAATATAGGACTCCGTATTAGGTAACCGTGGTTGCAGCTGCACTTGTTGCCGCTACAGTACAGGGAGATGAGAGGTGCGATCAACAGTGTTGTTCTAAAAAATTTTAGTGCTTTTGCAGAACATACATACTAGTTTTGTACGATTGCCTTTCGGAGTTCAGTTAACACTGACAGGCATACATAACACAGCGAAATATAAAGGTTGATGAAGAACAACACACAGGAATCCAAACATCGATCACAATAGGCAACCGACAAAGCAAAATCCTGTGTGTTTTCAGGGTAAAAGGTTTCTCATCTGCAGGTAGTGAAAATGGACTGCTGATAGCTTATCCAGGAGCTTGGTAAGTGGGCAAAAAATTGCCATCTCTATCTTATGTGCAATGATAAACTCAAGGGAGAACATTATGGCCATCTTAAACTTTGTTCCTTCAAGAAAAGTAATACTCCCACAAGGAAATTAAAGATAACGAACACTGAAAAGAACACTATGGTTTAATTGATTTTGCCCCACGCCCCTTCTAATAAACTCCCTAAAAAATTGCAGAGTATCTGAAACTTCCCTTTCTGGAAAAGCATTGTTATGAAATTATTTAACTTGGTGACATGTTTGGTTGTGAGCTTATATTGTTCTGGATAATAATAGTAAGAGTAGCAGACAGGCCATGGTGGCTACATTACAGGTGAGCAATTAGTTGTGCTGATGGTGATAGTGTATATTAAGTAGTGGCTCATGGAACGTTCTAAAAGCATCTTAGACTATTGATATGATATATCTGTCATTCTTTTGTGCTGTTTTACCATTTGCCTACATTTGTGCTGTTTCATTCTAAGGCCACCAGTAAAAAGCTGTGCCCAATGATTTCCACAAGCCCTTATCGCTTTCCCATGTAGCTGCACATTGCCCTTATATGATTGAAAAAAATAGTGTACAGAAAGCTTAGTTGTTTTTTGAGTTGATAGATAGGTACACAGTAATAATAAGGTTAATAGAAGGGTATAGAATTTTTTTTTCCCAAGGCTATAGTTCTATACGTCATGCCCAGGTTCATTCTGCATGCTTTGTATGTTTAACACTTAGGCACTTAGGCTTAGGCAACCACGTGGCTTGCACTTCTTGCTCTTTTGTGATCGTTTTTTTTTTTCAACTCACTTAGAAAGAAAAAAAACAGAAACAATCACACAACAGTGTACTCGACATTTGTCTTCTCTATGGAATTGTTCTCTAAGTCTCAAAGTGCCTGAGCTAGACCATAACTACTTAATTCTGCTCTTTGTTTCAGAAAAACTTGTGGCTTTACCAAAAATAAGCACTAAGCGTCGAAGGCAAGACGCAAGATGTTTTCTTGTGTCCCAATTTGCTTTTATAGAACATAAATTCCTGGCTAATATATTATCTTTGATTTAGCCACTAAACCTTTCTATTTAGGGAGGCAAGATGCCACTGCCTGGTGGCATTGTGGATGCTCGACGGCATGGCAGGACTGCCAGGGTCACTCTTTGCGAAGGAGGAGGATGTCACCGTACTGCATAAAGTTGGATTTAGACATTTAGTTGATTATATATTGCACTAAGTTTCCTGTATATATTGCTTCATTTTGTGGTTTGTTGTCTTCCATCTGCAGATATATGCCAATTTCAATCAAAGTGTTGTCTGATGCAAAATGTATGATGAAGTTAGTGATATCTGTCTTAAGTTGTTTCAGATTGTGCAAGAATCTTACTTTATGTATAAATGAGAATTGTATGTATTTATAATAAGCCAATATAATCATTGCCATAACTTTAGCTAAATAGACAAAGTAGTGTAAATGGTCGCCTTCGCCTAATGTTCTAGTATATATAAAGGTTGATGAAGAACAAATAGCACACAGGAATCTAACATCGAGCACAGTTCACAACCAACAAAGCATGGCTGCATGGGCAGATATTTCACCTTACAATTTTTTCCACGGACATGGTGATCATGTGGGTACTTGATACTCCAGCTGACGGCCCTCGTCCACGCCGAGCACCAAGATGATCATGGCTACGAACCCCATCACGAGCACGAGAGCAATGTTGCCGGAGATCCACAAAGCCCTGCTGGCCGCCCCTTTCCCTTCATCTATCCTCGCACGTCCACCATTGATGTCCAAAGAAAATGGGGGCACTGTGGTGCCGGTGCACGAGGAGCTGGTGGAGTAGCCGCCGCAGCAAAGGACGGCGCACTGGCTGGGGCACGAGCACGAGCACGACGAGGAGTAAGTCGCCACGCCTTCCACAGAGCAGACGCTGGAGGCATCTTCAGTATCGCAGGGGCCTGCTGCTGGGACGACATCGGCGCTGCCAGTCTGCTGGAGCGACGCCGACGAGACGAGCCTCCTGGGCGAGCGCCGCAGGAGAGAGATATGGAAACCATCGTCCGGCGCCACGACGGTGACGGCTGAGGAGGGCAAGCTGCCGGCTGAGCGGCTCCGGCGATGGCGGGGGACACCGGAGCGGCCGGTCTTGTAGGCCTCCCAGTACCGTTCCAAGTCCTGCAGCCGCATCTCCAGGTGGCCGCGCACGGCGGCGTCGGAGCTAGGTGGGACGCGGCGGCGGCGGCTCTCGTTGCCGTGGTGGGTGCTCGTGGCGGTGCTGCAGGTGCTCATCGTGCTCGTCGCGCATAGGCGACGTGAGTGGACGGACGCTCAAGGGCGCCCAGGGCGGCGGATCAGAGGATGGGAACAATGGCGAGCGCGCGGCTGGAGAAACGCGACAGATTGTGGAGGAGGACGGGGCGTAGTCCTCGCGCTGAAATAGAGACGTGGGGGAGTTTGTGGTTCCGCCGGCGGCAACCGCATGCCCCACTCGCCACCTCCACGTTCGATGCGGCGGCACCTCCAATTTTCGAAATGGTGGGCGTGCGTGTGTTCATCCAAGAGACACTCTGTGCTACAGATGTGGCCGTTGCTAATGCAACAATCCACTCCAATTTTGGAAAATGCTAATACAACATTTGGATTGACTATCCAACGCGACAGATTGTTTATCAGGGTCACACAATGATATCAATGTTCTTCATCGCTCCTATCTATTTTCAAGGCTAGCCGAAGGAAATGCCCCGGAAGTTAATTTTACCGTTAACGGTAATAATTATAAAATGGGGTACTACCTTGTAGATAGCATCTACTGGGCGACATTTGTGAAGACCATAACAAATCCTCAAGGGAACAAGAACAAACACTTAAAAGTCTTGTGCTCTGACTTTTATGGATGGTACCCCAACGGTGTGAGAGAGAACTGATAAATGAGCTTCTCTTGGCCCTCAATGCGTAACGAGATTCCAGCATAACAGAGGCGAACGATGGTCGATGGCCAACTGATTTTTTGTGGAAACTGGAACGGTAAGACTATCCGCAGCGGGTACGCAAAACGCGTACTGGACGCGTACTGGAGGACGCAAACCGCCGCAGCGGGGTACGCTGCCCCTTCCGGAATCGAAGCGCACGGGCGCGCGTCCGGGAGTCCTGGCGTATGGAAAAGGCGAACGGTACGCGCCACGCAAGCGCGGGGCCCGCGCGGCGTCGTCCTCCGCGCGCCTCGGAGGAGGAGGCGAGCTCGCGAATCCGGCGAGGTCGCTCCGCCAACACGCTCGCCCGCCCGGAGTCGCGCCGGTGGGGGAGGGCCGAGGCCGCGCGCGCGTCGGTGGAGGGAGCGGGCAAGATCTGGAGCTCAGGGCTGGAGCTCGGGACGGAGGAGGTGGGCAGCCCTCGTGCCGGTGGACAGCCCACCGCCATGGCCGGGAGCTCGAGGAGGAAGACCACCATGGCCATGGCCGCCACGCGAGGAGGAGCTCCGACGCCGGATCTCGAACCGCACAGTCGGCGCTGCTGTGCTTGGCCCGCCGCGCACGCCCCGAGCCCGCCGGGGAAGCCGCCCTCTGCAGCACGCCGGCGCCATGGCCGGGGGGCCGAGCTCGCCCCACGCCGCCATGGCTAGGGCTGGGGCTCGCCTCGCGCCATGGCCGGGGGGCCGGAGCTGACCGCCGCCGGACGGAGCAGGGGCCAGGCCCGGGCCGACGGACGGAGCAGGAGCAGACTAGAGGAGCGCCACTGCCGAGCTCTGAGCCCGCCCGCCGTGCTCTCCGGCGCGCCCATCCGCCCACCGAGCCGCCCCCCACGCACGTCCTCTTCGCCACGGGCTCGGCGCGTGCTCCACCGCCGTGCCGTCACGAGCGGACTCCGCCAGGGCGCGAGGAGGAACGCCTTGACGGCGGCGAGCAGGACCGCTGCGCCCTTCTGCGCCTTGCTGCCGGCGGATGGAATAGGAAGAGAGAGAAGGAGAGAAAAAGGAGGGGAGAGAAAAGAGAATGGTGGGCCCCGCAGCTGTTGAGTATGGGTTTTTGGGGATGACGAGTGCGGAAGAAAAGTGTATAGAGTATAGAATCTTGATGACTAGGACAGAATATTCCTTTTGGGGATGAAATTTAGAGTACCACGAGTGCGGATAGTCTAATGCTCTGTGTAGAGCGTTCCACATGTCGAATGACCTTTTGTGGGTCAGGCATGGGCCCAACAGCTACCTTCAACATCTGCTTCTATTTCGGCACGAGGATACGCCGAGTGAAAAAAGGGGAGTTCTATAACAAGTATAACGACGACCTAGGTATATTGTGAAGAAATTAGGCCAACTCGGGCCCGCGAGGCGGACATCGACGTCATGTGCCGTGGCTAAGGGCGCCGCCACGCCAGGAAGAAGGAAGGGGTGTCGCCTCTCACTCGTGCAACGCGCTTGGGCACCGCCTCCACCTCGCTACGCCATCATCTCGTCAAGTTTTCTATAGCTAGGGAATGTAAAAATAAGGAAAGTGAATATCCGCAGGAATTCTCTAAAATTACTTAGGGTCTAAGCTAGGTCGACTAGGCTAAAAATACTCCCCAGGTGTAACTAGAGTTTTCCCTATCTCTCTCTCCTCCCCTGCCCTACCCGCGCTGCCGCCCCACCCCCTCGGGTCGTGCCCCGCCACACTGCGCAGTCGCCGCCGGACGCCGCCGCTACCTACTAGC
Source organism: Themeda triandra (assembly GCA_018135685.1). Taxonomy (NCBI): domain Eukaryota; kingdom Viridiplantae; phylum Streptophyta; class Magnoliopsida; order Poales; family Poaceae; genus Themeda; species Themeda triandra. Next base: position 49,895 of record JAENPR010001344.1, on the reverse strand, counting down.
GCTACCTGCTCCGTCTCGTCAGCTCCCGAATCGTCCTCCACGTGTTACCAGATTGCCGGACCTCTTATACTGTTCAATGCCTTTTACTTATCAGGGCCTTCCTCTGGGAACCACAAAACCCTCCATCCAAGATTTTAGCCCCATGACCAGTAGAATTGAAAGAAGACTTTCAGAGGTAAGCAGACTTCTATATTACCAAGGCAGACTGATCCTTGTTAACTCAGTTTTTAGTGCACTTCCTACCTTCTACATGTGCAGCCTCCTAATCCCTCCTGGAGTGATCGATCAAATAGACAAATGCATGAAGGCCTGTTTATGGAGTGCTGGGGACATTAACATTAGGGGTAAATGCCTTGCAGCTTGGGATCTTGCTTGCAAAACCAAAGATGAAGGAGGGTTAGGAATCATTGATCTTTTTTTTTGACGCCTCTCATCTGGGTACAACGGTAGTATCTGTTCGTACATACGCATGCCCACTCAACACACGCACACAACTACGGACACCACCCGTGTACAAACAAACCTACAACTACACTCAGATCTCGAAGAACGCGTCCTTCTTGAGATCACCGGAGTCCTCCGTAGACGACGGGCATGTCGTTATCCCATTGTAGCTCCACACGAGAGAGGCAGACGCTTGAAACTTAGTAAAGCGGAGACTGATTAGGGAACATACTGTTCCCGGTGGGAAATCTTGCGTTCGACCAGAGTCGAACTCAAGACCGGTGGCCTCCCAACCGGAGCGCTCACCAACTGGGCTACGCCTAGTTCCCAGGAATCATTGATTTGAAAACTCTAAATAATGCTCTATTACTAAAATATTTGGACAAATTCTATAACCATGTCAACATTCCATGGGTTCAGCTCATTTGGAATAAGCTATACAACAATCAATTCACTCCTCCTCATGCTAGAAGCCCGGGTGGGCTCTTTTTGGTGGAAGGACCTGCTGAAATTAACCAATAACTTCAGACAGATCACACATTGCATTTCCAGAAATGGAAACTCAATTATGCTTTGGCAGGACAAGTGGGCAGACGATACTTGCAGCTCAAAATTTCAAGCATTGCCATGAAACCAAAATGCTTCATAAGATATTTTGTAGAAAAGGATACTGAAACAGTTTTCTTCTGCCCCTGTCCACTGAAGCAAACAACCAACTTATGAGTATCAGCAATGACATTCAGAATCTTCAACTTGACCCGACTGAATTATTGTTAAAGATCTTTTGGCCTTTTTGTTTGGGCATTGGTTGCCTTGTGATCTTTTTTCTCTTCTTCTGTAAGTTTTGTTGTACTCTTTTTTCCATATCTATAAAATACCAAAAATACAGGTAGGAAACTCCCCTGCCGACTTTGCTAAAAAAAAAAAGTCTCTCGCGCATAAGCGCTTAGAACCTGAACTGCATGTTTCTTATAGTTGGATGTGAACCTGTCTCTCGCGCATAAGCGCTTAGAACCTGAACTGCATGTTTGATGCCTTTTGCAATAAAAAGCAGGGAACATTTTTCTAAAAAAAAAAAAAAAGACAGCTGTTGGCTCAGGGCAAGAGATGCTGACCAACGGAATGAAACTAGTGTACCCTGCAGAGGAGCCCAAAGCAGCAGTGCCATCTCATCCTCGAGTCCTGTTTTCTTTTCCACTCTTGGCTCTACAGAAGCATCCAGGCGTGCGCGACGTGTCCTGGCCGGTCATACGTGCCCGCCGCATGCACCGACACGTACGCGCCTGCCCACGCCCCCCAAAGCTCCAAGAAGCCAAACACCATCTCGGCTTCTTCGATCGCAGCGAGTAGATAATCACACCGCCTGCCCCTGCTTCGCTTCGCTATTCGCTAGCTAAAAATCCGATCTTCTCCTGGTACGTTGTTGCTGTTCTTGCGTACTGTTACGTTGTGGACAGCTCGTCGGCTCTCTCATTCCCTTCGGAATGTCGGGGATCTCGCTGGCGGTGGCGCCTCGGTCGGACCCGGACCACGGGTCGGAGCGGCAGCCGACGGCGATGCTGGGCGGCGTGATGGGCTCGCTCCGCATCATCGAGCTCCAGCTGGTGGCCTTCATCATGGTGTTCTCGGTGTCGGGCCTCGTCCCGCTCATCGACCTCGTGTTCCCCGTCGCCACCACCATCTACCTTTTGGCCATCTCCCGCCTCGCCTTCCCGCCGCTGCACTCCAAGCTCGACGCCGCCCGCTCGCCCGCCGCCTCCCCGGAGATCTTCCGCGGCAGCCGGCTGTTCCAGGCGTACGTGGTGGTGGGCACGACGGTGGGTCTGTTCCTGCCGCTGGCGCACGTGCTGGGCGGGTTCGCGCGCGGGGACGACGCGGCGGTGCGGTCGGCGACGCCGCACCTGTTCCTGCTGTCGTGCCAGATCCTGACGGAGAACGTGGTGGGATCGCTGAACGCCTTCTCGCCGCCGGTCAGGGCGCTCGTGCCGCTGCTCTACACGGTGCGCCGCGTCTTCGTCATCGTCGACTGGGTCTACGACGTGTGGGCCAACAGCAGGGCGCCCCCCGCCACCGCGCAGGAGGCCGCGTGGATGTGGTTCGGCAGGTACCTCGCCGCAGCCAACCTGCTCTACTTCTCCGCCAACCTCTTCGTCTTCCTCATCCCGAGGTTCCTGCCCCGCGCCTTCGAGAAGTACTTCCGCATGCGCGACGAGGTGTGCGCCAAGACGGCCGAGGACAAGCACGCGCGCGGACACCACCAGTCGCCGGCGACGGAGCAGCAGCGGGATGGTACTGTCGGCGGTGCGGCCAAGTCGGAGGTGTCCAAGAAGGCGGACTGAGAGCTCCCGGCTCTGGCATGTGGTTTGCGTTGGTCAATTCGGTAGTCTGTGTGTGAGCCGTGGCTTGTAATTTCTAGTAGTACCTTTGTTTCTTTCATTTCAGAGGACCGGACATGTATCTACGCACATGTTATCGTCATCGCTCAGACCATCTTTCAACCATAGTCGTTAGTCGACAGGAGACCTGGGCAATCAACCTTCAGTTTCCACAGAAACTCAGTGTTCCATTGACCATCGTTGGCCTGTGTTTTGCTGGAATCTCGTTACCAGTGTGCGGCTCATTTATTCAGGCAGCGAGAGACCCGAGCAAGAAAAGTTCATTTCTTCAGGACAATCTTGCCGCAGAACCTTTTTTAACGTCGCAGAACATAGGCTGGGCTCGCATGTTGGCCCAGGCTTAGACAGAGCCCGCTAGATTTTAGGCAAAAATAATTGGTATGACTATAAACCAGGCGAGGGACTTAATATGAATGGTTTTAAAAGTTAAGGGATGCATTTTACCTGTTTTTTGAGTTCAGGAATGAAAAAAAAACTTCTGCGAAAATTGAGGGATCAAAAGTCGATTTTTTCCTCATGTATACATTACCAAAAATGGGTATATTATATTGGAGGCCCTGGGCTTCCAATGCCTTACTGGAAGCCCTGACCAAACCCCTGACCAAACCTGTGTTTTCTGGTGGGAAAAAGTCTACATAACCCCCCTGACGTATCTATAGTGGTCTACATCACTCCCTGAACTATAAAACCGAGTATTCTACACAATAAACTTTGTGAAACTGGACAAATAACCCCCTGAGTGGTATTAGAGGGTGGTTTTGCACATGTGGCGCTCCACGCTGGCTTGTTTCCATGATGGCACGGCCCAGTTTGTCTACTCCGATGTTGCTGATCGATTTGGCCGCACAGCTCACGGACCTCACGGACCCTGCAAGTGCCTGGCCTGTCCACGCTGCGGTCTTCTGCTGGCCGGCCCTTGCTCCTATCCGCCGCCACCTCGTGTCCCGTCTCCAGCCCTCTTCTGCCGCGCTCGTGGACAGCGCATCCCGCATGGCGGCATCCTGAAACGCGGCCGCCTCGTGCTGGACCGTCGCCGCCACGCGAACAAACTTGAGGGTCACCCGCGCTGTCAGGCTGGGCGTCTGCAACCTGGTGACCTCCGGCGGCGGCGGCCTCGGCGTCCTTCCGCAGCTGCCCGGCAAGGACAGCCCCACCGGTCCCTACGCGTGCACGGTGTGATGACCGGTGGCCGCGGCCGGCAGCGACGACTCAGCTCACGGCGTACCGGTGGTACTCCTCGCTCCTCGGACGCGGGAAGCTGGGGGCCCGGAAGCGGAGGTGATCGGCGACAGGATCGTCAGGACCCAGCTCGCCGTGTGACTGCACACCGCCATCCGCCGCCGTCGTGCACCACGGGCTCGTCGTGTTCTGCCTCGCCTCGCGGTGGGAATTTGCATGGATGCAGGCATCGTGGAGCCGGAAGTCATGCAGTTGGTATTTGCATGGATGCATGCATCGTGGAGCTTGCAATCTGTGGACCTGCAATCCCGGATAATCAGAATGTAGATGCATTAGTTTACGCGTTGCGTGATCTCCTGTTGTCCAGTTGTTGCGGCTAGTTGTGAGAAGGTTCGGAGGTGTGGGGCATTAATTAGCGCCGAGCCGAAATGAGGCGGCGAGAAGGAAGGACGGAGCAGAGAATGCGCGCGGCAAGTCGCGAGCTCGGCTTGGCACCAATGGCGATCGGTCACCGGAAAGCACGTCGCCATGTCCTCGCGCACTGGCTCTGCGTGGACTATGCCCGCACGTCAACGAGGCAATTCAGGAGATCGAGAGTTCGCCATCGCGGATGCCAGTGCAATATCATCGTCTATTGCACGAGGGCAGCGAGAACGCGAGCTCAGCAGTGTCGTCGTGCGGCACGAGCACGGACGTGTCGTCAAGCGGTGCGGACGCGAGCCAGCAATGCCGTCGGGGGAGCGTGATCTAGGCTGACAGGTGGGCCTAGATGCCACATCATCAAAACCAGCCAGTATGGATTGACACATCAGCAAAACCGCCTTCTAATACCACCCAGGGGGTTATTTGCGCCGTTTCGCAAAGTTTAATGTGTAGAATACCCGGTTTTATAGTTCAAGGGGGTGACGTAGATCACCATAGATACGTCAGGGGGTTATGTAGACTTTTTCCTTTTCTGGTGCCACCCAACCAGAAACTGGCCAGCCCACTAGCCCGCTTGCCCCACCAGCGGCCTACCAGGCCCAATTTTTCTGGGCCTCATATAAGTACTCGGCAACCCTAATTCCATCCTATCCTGGCCGATCCCAACCCACCCCCACCCGATCGGGATTCAAATCGAGGCGGCGGCGGCTCCCCTCGCTCCTCTGGCCGGCGACGTTGCGGCTCCGGCCCTTCCCGAGCGCAGCTGCGGGCCCTTGCGCCCTCGTCTACTCCCGGTGGCGCGGCCAGGGGCCTCGCCGACCAGCGGCGGCGCGGCCAGGGCCCCCCGACTAGCGGACGACGGCGCACGGTGGCGGGACGGCGTCCTCCTTCCCCGGCGCAGCCCCGAACATCCCCGTGCAGCGCGAGCACGCCCCACGCCCTCCCCGGCCGGCGACGGCGCGGATCCGCCCCTCCCTGAGCGACGGCGCGGATCTGCCCCTCCCTGAGCGACGGCGCGACCCTGCCCCTTACCAAGAAGTGGCGGCGCGGGTGGCGCGGTGGCTTGGGCCGGGGACTTACGGGCGGACCCAGGCGCGCAGGGGATCGAGGGCAGGTGCGCTGCGAGCTCGGCGCCGGCCCTCCCCCCCTGACTTCCTCCCCCACCGGCGTCCACGGGATCGAGCATGGTGGAGCTAGCGGCTCCCCACCCCGCACCACCACAGGCACGCAGAGGAGCACCGGAGCACCGTCGACGCCGCGGACCCGCCACTTCCTCGATCTCGGGGGACCCAGCGACGGCCCCTCCCCTGCACCGCGGTGACCGGCTGCGCTCCCTCGTCAGAGGCATGGCGTCCGAGCCCCCTCGCCTCCACGCGACTGAGGCAGGCCGGCGGCGCCTCCACCCTTCCACATCGGTGGCCAGCGGCCTTCCCCAGCGTCGTCAAGGTTTGTATGCATTTGCTTTTCGAATTTTTATGCATCTCCATGCTCTGCAGCTACGAACCTAAGGGGAAATGGCGTTGGGGTCAGCACCCAGTTTGTATGCAAGCAAGCATTGGCCTCTATACTGGAATGATAATGGTTCATATGCGACTAGAATCAGGATTCTATGCGCCATATGTTTGTTAGCTATTCTTGTATGCATGTTCTGGCGGTGAGTTGCTTCCCCATTACATGATTTTATGCCAAGCTACTAGAGGATTGTATGCGTGTTCTTGATTTTTTTAATCTAAAGTCAAGCTACTGGGGCATTTTTTTTATGCATTCTGGGATGTTCTTATATGCATGTTCATAGTTAGGTGGCTGGTTATGCAGTTTGAATCGCTTGATGGCCACTGCCTTTTTCCTTTCCCTCACTGGCCGCCCAGATCCTCCTGGACTTACCTGTTCTTTCTCCTTTTCAGGCCTTCCTCTGTAGCACCAGCAAGGCAAAGGTTGGAAGGCTACTCCATTCAGTGCAGCAAGGTATGCCACCTCCTTTTCATGTGTGAATTGTCTAGATGCATCATTTGGCTGTCAATGCTATCGGCTCATTTGTCTTTCCAGAGCAGTTTGTTGTTGCATCCTACCTAGCCTTTTGCACTACTAGCATCTTAGCTATATATGCTGATCTTCTACTAGATATCAATGCTTGTGCTCCTATTTTTCTTGATTTTATGCAAGTTGGTTCATGCTCAATTGCTCATGCAATGTGCAATGGATAATCTATGCAGTTTGTATGCACTGTTCCTTCATTACCTCCCTCGCCATTGGATCCATCGACGTCCCTCAGCCAGTGGCCAATGAGGTGAGAATGCAAGCATGCAAAGCTTTTTATGCATGAATTGAGTTTTCTGAGCAGTCCAATCTTCATCTTTTTTTGCGAGCTCCACTAGTCTATTTTGCTTTGGTTAATATGCATAAAACCTCGGTCCTGATTTTTATGCAATTTGGGCAGCCATGATGTGCGGCAATAAAGGATTTGCGGCTGCGTGACCCTCCTCTGTGAGGTGATGTGCTCCTCCCCTGCGACAACCTACCCTCTTCTCATGTATGTGCCCTTCACCATCGATTTGATTGGTTGCTGGTTGGGACGTCGGCCCTCCAGTGTCTCTCTAGGCCTCCCCAATGTGGTTGTGATGCCCAAAATCACCAGATCCGGTGCTTGATGTTGGAGCAGCCTTTGATTTTGTTTTTTCTATGCATATTTCTGATTGACAACATGCATAATTTTTTTATGCTTATTGAGCCATGCTGACATGCTGTGGCACGGTGAACAACAGCCTAGGCATGGTGAATAACTGTCTAGGCTTGATCCTGTAGAGGCATTAAAAAGATGCTTAAAAGTTTATATGTGCATTGAGTCATGCTGTTGTTTTGGGAGACTTTTATGCATTGTAGTACCAATTGTCCATGGATTGTTGGGAGACATTTTATGCATATTTCTTTTTGACAGCCATGCATAGAAGTTTTATTTGACAGCCATTGTTGGATTTTATGCATTGTTATGATGCTGGCCACTAGTTATAGAAATTCATTTTTTTTGTTCATTTGAACAGATCGAGGTACTGTCCATGGGGCTCACCGGTGAGCAGTAGCTGCGTTAGTGAGAATGTGTGTGTGTTTTTTTTTTTTTTTTTTTTTTTTTGCATTGAGAGCACTCCTTCCACGCGAGGATGTGAATTTTGTATGCATCTAGAGACTAATTTTCCCCTGTTTTTGAGGATGTTGCTCTGCCACAATGCAGTGTTGGATTTTATACACTATTGTAACATTTCTATGCATTTTAGAACACTTATACACATTGTGCAATGAAATTATTGCTCCAAAATTATCCGTAACTTGCATTGACACACTTCACAGTTCTATTTTTGGAACTAGAATAGTTTTTATACATTGTTTGAATGAGATTTCTAGAACTAGAATACTTTTTATAAATTGTTTGAATGAGATTTCTAGAGTTTGCTGTTACATATTTCTATACTTCTATATGTTGTTGGATACCATTTGTATACATGATTCTATACCTTTTGTCCCCGCATTTTGTTGGATACTTATTAATTCTTTGGTTGCCTTTTCAGTTTAAAATATTGATGCATCCATTTGGAATATCGGTGGACCTGGAGCTCGGCTCTGGCCACCCCCTCCCAGATCGGCCGACGTGACCTTCCTCTCGCACATTCTCTGTTGGATGTTGGCGCTGGTTCTCCTTGGATTCAGGTTCCCTGCCCTAGGTGAGCTCCTTTGTCCTCCTGTCTTCTGACCATCCATATGTGTAACCTATGCTAATGTGGGGTGCTAAGTCATTTTTTATATATTGTGAATTATAGAAATTTATACATGGTTCTATGCATTGTGGGATGGGGCTGTCACCATTCTTTGTACAATAACTGCCTAGAAGGTATGCTATTTCTTTCCTGTACAATAACCCCCTAGAAGGCATGCTATTTCGGATTCTATGCACTGTTTCTCCACTGATTATACGTCCCAGAAATGAGAATAATGGTTTGGGTTGGGGCTGTCACATTTCCGATAAAATAATCCCCCACAAGGTGGGGTTTATTGGTTGCTATGCATTTTCTTCTCTCAATTAAATATACATTTGCACAAGTGTGAGGCAAGGCATGCTTGCATGCCTTTTTTTGTCGCCGTAAGGTTTATGTGTGTACTAAAATATGTTTTTATGCCTTCTTTTTGGCGCTGTACTGTTTCTGCGTGTACTGAAACATGGTTTTGTCTTTGTTCGGATGTAGGATGCTTGGAAGGACTCCTCTCCATTTGGTGCAAAAGGTCAATGGTGTCTTAGACATGAGACACAACACGTGATGTCCACGGCTTCCTTGTCTTTGTGGTTTGTGGCGTCGTGTGATCTTGATGTAATTGATTGGTTAATGTAACCTCAATGTATGTCTTTGTGGTTTGTCTTGATTTTAAAGTTTTGGGTGAATGAGTTTATATGCGTGCTGTGAGTTAGGACCCAAGCCTAGTGTGTAGTGTTTTGTTGGAACCACTACGTAACCATTTATTCATTGTTTGCATGCCTGTTTACAGATATTTGAGTACAATTTTATGCATGGTTGGAGCAATCTTCTATGAATTATTAGAACACTTGACATACATTGTGTGCTTCTAAATGATTCAACGAATTGTTGTTAGATAATTATACACACTGTTGGGACACTAGTTTTGTTGTGGAAGTAAAATTGATTTTTATTCATGGAATGAATAATTTCTATGTATTTTTGTTCGTTCACGTGTTATGATTCAAATCTCAGATTTTAGAGGAGACTTTTTGTGCAACGTTGTCAAAAATTTCAATACGCACCTTGACAAGTGATTCTGTTCGTTCAACCACTAATTTCAATGCGATGTTGGCACGAAATAATTTTGTACGCATCTTGATAAGTGACTGTATGCATCTAATCGGTCATACCACGGCACGATTCAAATTTTAAATGTGTAAAAACATTTTTTATTCATACAACCAAATACTTTTATAAAACATCAGCGGTAAAAACTTTTGTAGAAGTCTTCACCAGTGATTTTATGCGTCAAAACGGTCATCACATGACTTATTCAAATTTTGAATTTATGATTTTTAAAAGTTTTCAAAAATAATATTCACAATGGATCTTGAATCGTACACAAAAATGTCACGAGTTCAATGGTGAAAACCGTTTTTGAATCGGATGCTTCCTTTACAAATTATCACGAAAAAATCGAAGAGAATTAGATGGGATGCATGCCTGCACGCGCCCATCAGTCTTGTCAGCCTGTGTCAGTGCGTCAGCATTGTCAGCTTGTGCCAGGTGCTGTCTGTTGGAACAGCCAGCTCCGCGAGAGGTTTTTATGTGTCGTCGGATTGACTTTAATTCAACCAACCACTAGTTTTTATGCATTGTCACGATAAAAACTTATGTACCAAATTTTTATGCGCCCCACTGGTTGGGGTCCCCTGCGCGTGTCAGCCCCATGTGGGACTGGTGGGGTGGCTGGTTGGGGTCCCCCACGTGTTAGCATGCATGGTAGGAGGTGGGATGGCTGGTTGGGGCTTCCCCTAAGCTATTTGAGACCCTGGGCTCTAAATAGTACCAGCCACAAAAAAAATGTACAATTGTATCGGCATTTTGTTTTAAAAAAACCTAATTTCTAGCTTTAAACCTGGACATGAGCTAAAAACACACAATTCCTACGTGTCTAGTTTCAAAGCTAATCTAAGAGGGAGTAAATTAGCGTTTTCTTCATGGAGGGAGTAAGTTGGTTCTGAGTTTCCGGTGGTGGATGTGAAGGGGCTATATATAGAAACGGAGATTGTGTGTATTCCTACTCCTATCTTGCAATATATATATTGTATTCGAATATTAAAAATTGTTCTAAAGGGCCACCTGAAGCTAAGGTCATGTTTATATCCATTTGCCAAGTGCTAAACTTTAGCCCCTAATTTTAATCCTTAAAGTTTAGCCCCTAAAGTTTAGCCATGGGTGTTTGGATCCATGACCGTAAAGTAGTAAAGTTTAGTTCTCCAATGAAGAATGGCTTGTGCCCAACAGTTTTAGCACCGTTTAATGTCTCCTTGGGCCCCAGAACTTTTACCATATTTTAGAACTTAATACCTTTTATTAAGTCCATCTGTTTAGATCCTCATTGCTAAAAAAGGACCTAAAAGTAAAGTGGTAAAATTTAGCATTAGGGCCCAAATAGAGCCTAAAGTTGCTCTTAAGAAAAGTTGTTTAAAAAGGATTAGCAAAATAATTTCTCAGGGACGATAAGAGATTAGGTTCTCATCTATCCAATTGACATATAACCAATCTATCAACTCCTTCTGCCCCTTTACCTCTCTTCCAACCCTCATGATGTTCATCCCTTTGATCCGACGATCAAGGATGGTTCCCTAGGCTTGCTTCACCATGTAAGAGTGATACCCTCGCTACGTTCTTCGATCTGTGATGGCCCGAACGTCCAAAGCCTTGTTGGTGTGTGTTTTCCGGACACATTTGACATAAACAATACCCTAACTAAACTCTCCTTCAGTCAGGGTATCATTCCATCTGTTATAAATTATAAGACGATTTAGATTTTCTATATACAATAATCTTATTGCGTATTAGACATAGTGTATATTTAAGTGCATAGCAAAATTTTAGTATTTTAAAAAAATCTATATGATTTGGAATAGAAGTAATGTTCTCGGTAAGCTTCCAACCGATCCCACTCAAGTTCAAAATCTTAAGTGTTTGGTGGATCTTCTCCCTTAGATCCATGACATGGTAGCAGATCTAGCGGAGCGTGTGATGAAGAAGGACACAATAGAGGAGGCATAGTCGTGGAGATCAAGAAGCAGTCCTACAGAAAAGAGCACTACATGATATATGAAGGCAGGGAGGGCACTGTGGCAGAACCTCCTAAGTAATGTGGCCCACATGCACTAATCCTTGTCTCAACAGACCTCGGATGATAATGCATGTGTTCCACAAGACTTAATTAGCTCGTCGGGTTAAACCCGAAACATCCACGATTCTCCGAGCATGGATCAATCATTACAAGAGACATTGCGAAGTGTACAACGGTTTTACAATAAAATAATATACATCGAGTGAAAAGCGGAAGTCTTACAAACATAAGTTACAAACCTATAAGTTTTAAAGATTACAAACCCCGAGTTAAGTTATTACAAACCATAAAGTAGTAGATAGCATTACGATAACTTTATACAACACCTCAGACGTGATGCTTGCCCAAGGCCAAACACACTATTCGTCGTCACTCTCCGGAACGACCGTCATGCAACAGGGTTCGAAGCACACCTGTGCATGAGACTCACCTGCAACAAGGGTTTAACAAACCCTGAGTACAAAAGTACTCAACAAGACTAACCCGACGAAAAAGGTGGTGAAGACTCAAGAATGCAGGCCAGATAGGAATTAAGGTAAGGTCCAAAGCAAGAATCAATTCTTTTGCAGAAAAGCCACTAATAGTGAGTCCTTAACCTCAAGTTTTACTTTCAAGTTAACCTGTGGGGTTATTTATGCTAAACTAACTCCTAGATAAACCAGCAGATCAAGATAATTCATACAACTCTCTTTTATCTCTATCATAAAGTAGCCACCACTTTTATCTACGATGCAGGTGCGAGGACCAAGTCTCCTTATACGTGGAGCAAACGACGGTTCGAAGCGATTTTACTCACTGAGGATCCCTAACACACACGATATAAGTGGGACTCTAACCCACAATTATATCAACAATACCGTCGGACATTCTAGAACTAGGCTCGGCTTCCGTGCCATCCGAGAATACTTGTACACCTCCATTCCGGTTACGTCCCACGAGGGTAACTAGTATTCCCGCCATCTCGCCACTCCCAATGCACGGGCTCACCGTACTAGTCCTTAGATTATCCTAGGGTAAAGCTTTTCCGTAGATATGTGAGTAGTTGAAAAGTCTTGATCCAAGGGCCAACAACGGTACGGTCCTTAATTGACAAGTCGGAAACACTACATCAACCATATGATGCAAGTTGCCCGACCGATCTTACTAATCATTAGCTACCAACATTAAGATGCCACATGTGAAACCAACTTCCAACAGCTCTGAAGTAACTCAGTTGAAAACCTATTTACTAAGGCAAGACTAAGCATACTAAGCATTTTCGAAATAAACCGGTAACAAGGATGATATACAAGTAACAAGGTAGGTAATGCATCAATTAGGTTATAACGCAACTCCCGAGACTTAATGCATCAAAGCAAAAGCACAAATGGTAAAAGCTTTGTAATACAAGGTAGGGTTGAATGTAAACCGGGGCTTGCCTTGGTCGAGAGCGTAGACGAAACCGGACTCGTCAACACCGGAAACACCGAAACCCGACTCGGAACTGGTTCCTCCTTCGGGGTCAACGGGATTCTCTTCTTTCATGTAATCTACACGATATTGATATGTTTCAACATGATGGAATATAAATATGATGCTCAACGAGATGCATAAGAATATTAAGGACAAGCGCAATCAATTAATTAAAGTGCCGAAGGTCATTAGGGTTGATGACCTAGGGTCTTCACTCAAATCCAAAGTCAAACAATTAATTAATTAACTAAGGAAATTAAATCCTAAAACAAATGTTGTCAAATTGATTTCAAAAATTAATTTTAAGTAGCTTATATTAAAAACGATTGCACAAATAAATTTTCATGATTTTTGGATAAATAAATAAATTATTAAAAATCGAGAAGACTCACTTTTTAAATAAAAGGACTAATTTTTGAACATATCAAAACTACTTAAATTTGGCATTTTGAATTTTTCCTAGATAGAGGACATCACAAGGAACACACACAAAAATTTTCAGAATTTTTGGAGCTATACACAATTTACTATGAATTTTGAAAGAATAAAACATTTTAAATCTAAAAAGAAATGGAAAAAGGATTTATAAAAGAAAAAGGCTGATCGGGCCGGAAGTGGACAAAGCTCGGCCCGGACCGTGGCCTGATCGGCCCAAACGTAGCAGGCCGGCCCATCCAACTCGCCCGAGTTGGGCCGGCGGCGGCGGCGGGCTCGCGGCGATTCCTCGCGGCGGCGAGGTCCTAGGCGGCGAGGCCTAGCCCTACGTGATCCTCGGCGGCAAGGCGCACCCGCGAGCTAGCTAATGGGGCGGCTAGCGCGGCGGCGCACGCTCGCCGGCGGCCATGGCGGGCGGCGGAGCTGCGGCTCGGCGGAAGAGCTCGCCGGAGCTTCTCCGTGGCTTTAGCGCGCGAGGTGCGGCGAGGTGCTACGGGCGTGATGCGCGTGCCAAAGGACGCAGCGCGAGGCCCTATCGGCCTCGGCCTTGGACGCGGCGGCGGCGCATGGCAACGGCGGCGACGCCACGGGGGCCGGCTCTGCGTAGCCGCTCGGGCTTAACCAAAAGCACGGGCGCGACGAGCTCACCGCGGGCGGATGCGCTTGAAGATGGAGGCTCGGGGTGGCCGGAAGGGGAAGCTTGACGGCGGCGGAGATGGCGTCGGCGGCGGACCCGTGGCGAAGCCGCGCGTTCCGGCGGCAACCGAGCATCAAATCGAGAAAGGAGAGGAGCATCGGTGCGGCTCGTCAAGGCGAGCTTAGTCAAAGGAATTGAGAAAATGAATAACGACGACGACGAATGGCGGCGGCGATTCCCGGCGGCTCGGCTCACCGTCCGCGAGGAAGATGATGGGCGTGCGGGCGATGTAGCGGGCGCGAGGGAGCTTGGTGTTGCGGGTTGGCTGCGCGAGCTCACGGCGGACACGGTGGTGTGGTTTGCTTGGGCTAGAACGAGATGAAGACGACGGCGCGCGGAGGCGGAGCTTGAGCGCGGCAATGGCGTGGACGGCGCGCAGAGGAGGAGAAGGATAAGAAGGAGGAGAGTGGTTGGCCGGCCGAGTTAAGGCGCTGGGACGGAGTCGGAGACGGCGACACGGGGCGTCGAGAAGCCTCCCCTACGGCCGTGCGGCGGGCGACCTCGGCGGCCGGCCGGCATGGCCGCCATGGCTCGGGGCGACGAGGAGCGGAGGAGATAAAGTGATGATGACGTCATCAACAAAGGCAGCAAAAGTATTTTGCAAATTTCTCCAAATTTTTGAACTGAAGTTGAAAAATTCCAAAAAGCAACCCTAGCTAATTTTTCATTCTCTACAACTTTCCCAACTGGCACATTTTTAAATTTTGCAAGGAAAATTGAATTTGAATCAAATTTTGAAAAGGGGACAAAAACCCTATAATGAAATATTTGAAATTACTTTGGATTTTTCTAAAGAACTTGAAAAACTCCAAAACTATGAAAAACTCAACTTTTCAAACTGCACACTTTCTCCAAAAGATGTTTTTCCAAAATATGCATAGTTTTTGAATTATGGTTTGAAATTGAAAAGGGGACAACTGTCGGAAAACCGTATTTTCAAATTTGTTTGAAATTCTTTTTGAAAACTTGAAAAACTTTGTTCACCAACATTGTAGGTCTCATCAAGCCCTACAATATTGCTTTTTGGACCAACCCCAAATTCTTTGTAGATTTTGAATTAGAGAAAAGGGGGTAAAACGGAGTTTGTCGGAAACAGGGGTTTTCGAAATGAAATCGCGTTTGATCGAGCCGACACACCTCTAGGCTATCAAAAGCAAGAACAAGCATCATCTCGGGCACAATCAACCTAGAATATAAATCTTGTTTTAGTTGATGCGGATCGGGTTGACCTAAGCATGAATGCTTTGCGACTAAACATGATGACATGGCCGATTTTAGTTGATATAACATCAGAGATGTTACAGCCCTTCCCCCTTAAAGAAATCTCGTCCCGAGATTTAAAGCCTTGGGTTAGGTAATGGAAAAGGAAATGTGTCAAGCAACACATCTTCAAACAAGGACATAAGGAAAGGGGTTTTTACAACTCACACTAGAATAGTTATAACTCATAGAGGGAATTATAACTTAGATAGAAGCATAGAACTCTGGGAAATGTTCTGACAGATACTCTTCGACTCCCGGGTAGCCTCTCTTTCGAGTGACGATTCCACCGTATCTTGTACCACTTGGTTGTTTTGTCTTTGCGAGTAACTCGATCTTTCGATCCGAACTCGACGGGATACTCGAATAGGTTAGATCGGCTCAAGTTCAATTCCTTCAATGTCAACAATTTTGTCGTGTGGTTGAAGACATTTCTTGAGTTGTGACACATGGAACACATTGTGTACCGACGATGTTCTCGTAACTTTAAGCGATATGCAACCAATCCACATCTTTCTATGATTTGAAACGGGCCAATATAGCGGGGTGCTAACTTGCCCTTGACTCCAAATCTAGTTACTCCTTTCATAGGTGACACCTTTAAATATACATAATCTCCTCGCGTAAATGCCAAGGCCCTACGTCTCTTATCTCGCATAACTTTTTTGTCGAGACTGTGCTACCTTCAAGTTTTGTTGTATTAGCTTAACTTTCTCTTCGCCTCTTCTACAAGATCAACCCCAAAGAATTGCCGCTCTCCGGGTTCGACCAACTCAATGGAGTTCTACACCTCGACCATACGGGGCTTCAAATGGTGCCATTTTGATGCTTTCTTGATAACTGTTATTATAGGAAAATTCTCGCTAATGGTAAACATTCATCCCATTTCTCGAAAAAACTAAGCACACAGCCCTCAACATATCTTCAAGGATCTCGATTTACTCTTTCAACGACCATCGATCCGTGGATGATAGGGTCGTACTATGAAGTAACTTACTTCCCATTGACTTATGAAATCTTGTTTCCCGCTGAGACAACCGTGTACCTCTCGTCGAAACAATAGTCTTTGGTACCCCATGCAGACACATAATTCGTTCAATATATATCTGTGCATAGGTAGGAGCTCTCCATTCTATCCTTGCAGGAATAAAATGAGCTGACTTAGTGAGACGATCCACGATAACCCAAATAGAATCAAACTTTCTAGAGGTCTTGGGTAAACCCACTATGAAATCCATACTAATGTCCTCCCACTTCCATGCAGGAATAGGCAGTGGTTGAAGTTCTCCCGCTGACTTCAAATGAACGGCTTTTACTTTCTGACAAGTGTCACATCTTGCCACATATCTAGCAATTTCTATTTTCATTTTGGTCCACCAAAATCTCTGCTTCAAATCATGATACATCTTGTTGCTTCCTGGATGAATAGAGAACTTGGTGTTGTGTGCTTCATCAAGAATTTTCTGACGTAACTCAGGAACTTTTGGCACGACCAATCGATTCTTGAACCATATCACACCCTCGAATCAACTCTAAAACAAGAATCCTCATGTTTACTAGGCCTTCTCCTTAATCTTTTCCTTGATACATTTGATTCCCTTATTGCCTTTACGAGCAGCAATAATTTGATCTCGATAGTTGTTTCAATATTCGAGATTAGACAAGCTGCCTTGTTGAACAATCTCTATGCCAAGTTTATCAAGTTCATTGCACAATGAAATATCCGAGGCTTCACCGTCAAACAGTTACATTGATTCTTTCGATCGAGTGCATCGGCGACTACATTCGCCTTACCAGGATGGTAGTGCACCTCTAGATCATAGTCCTTTATTAACTCTAACCACCTTCTTTGCCTCATATTTAACTCATCTTGAGTGAAAATATATTTTAGACTCTTGTGATCTCGTATAAATGTGACAAGTGCCGCCTAGCGTATAATGACGCCATATCTTTAATGCATGAACAACCGCCGCTAACTCAAGATCATGAGTTGGATAATGCTCTTCATGTGGCTTAAGCTGTCTTGAAGCATATGCTATAACTCGGCCTTCTTGCATCAATACACACCCCGCACCGGTGCACGAAGCATCACAATAAACGTCAAACGGCTTCGGACATCCGGGCCGTGCTAAGATTGGTGCCGTTGTCAACAACTTCTTCAAAGTCGAAAAGCTTCCTCACATTCGTGTGACCGGACAAACTTCACTTGATTCTTCAACAATTCAAAGTGATAGGCTTGGACACCTTTGAGAAATCCGGAATGAACCGACGATAATATCCCGCCATTCCCGTAAACCGCGAACTTGATGAACTGTTCTTGGAGGTTCCCAATCAAGTACATCTTTAACTTTGCTAGGGTCTACGAGACACCTTCACCGACAAGACATGCCCAAGAAACTGAATTTCCTTCAACCAAAACTCACATTTGCGAACTTAGCATACAAACATGTTTCCTTAAACGCTCAAGAACTATGCGTAAATGTTTCGCATGTTCCGCTTCATTCTTGGAGTAAACCAGGATATCATCAATGAATACCACTACAAACCGATCAAGTTACGGCATAAACACCGAGTTCATAAGGTATGAGAAATGAGCCGGTGCATTGGAAAGCCCAAATGACATAACTAAGTATTCATATAATCCATATCTCGGTAGTGAATGCAGTCTTTGGAATATCCTCGGGCGAATCTTGATCTCGATGATACCCGGATCCGAGATCTATTTTTGAAAACACCTTTGCTCCCGCCAACCGATCAAAAAGTAGATCAATACGGGGCAAAGGATATTTATTCTTGATAGTCACCTCATTCAACGGACGATAATCTACAACCAATCTCGTAGTTTTATCCTTCTTCTTCACAAAGATAGTCAAGCAACCCCAAGGCGATTTACTATGCACGATAAATCCCTTATCCAAGAACTCTTGCAATTGTTTCTTCAGCTCTGCTAATTCGGGAGGTGCCATCCTATATGCTCTTCTAGATATAGGAGCGGTACCAGGCTTCAACTCAATCACAAACTCAACATCTCCGTCGGGAGGTAACCCCGGTAACTCTTCCGGAAACACATCTCGGAAACTCTCGAACAACTGGAATATGCTCAATCTTTGTTGCCGATATGGCATTGACTACCTCAACCTTTCTCTTGAGAGTTGGGAAACGGATGAGAAGCTTAGACTTACTATTAGGTATGTTGACCGTCACGAGACCTATTGAAAATATCTATCATCGCTCCATGCCGATCACCAATTCATTCCTATTATGACATCTATTGTCCGCTTTTCCCGAGGACTATCATATTGGTGGGAAAGATATGCCCTCCCAAATCTATAGGCACTTCGCGTACCATCTCTCTAGTACACATTCGCCCACCAGGCGACTGTATAAAGAACTCTTCATTTGTAATTGTTATAGGTATGTCATGCTTCTTAACAAAAGTGCCATTGATGAATGTATGTGATGCACCTGAATCAAAAAGTGTAACTGCAGGATGATTGGCAACAGAAAACATACCCAGCATGATAGGTTCACCGTCAGGAATTTCTCCAGCTTGAGTGAGGAAAACTCGACCGGTCTTCTTGTCATTCTTGTCCTTCTGAGCATTCTGGTTACCACCTCGATTCTGATTCTGCTGCTGCTGTTGCTGTGGAGCAGGAGCTCTTGGAATACCATAACCATACTGATACTGCTTCGGATACGGGCAGTCCCTTGAGAAATGGCCAGGCTTGCCACAATTAAAGCATGGGTAGTTATAGTTTGGTGGGGTTTGGATACGAACACCAGGGGCATTCGGCTGGCGTGGAGCTGGAAGAGCGGCAGCAGGACGGAAAAATGCCTGCGGCCTAGGCTGGAACTGGGGTGGACGATAAGGAAAACGACCATGATTTTGAGGATGGAAAACAACTTTCTGGCGCTTTGCATTGCCACCAAAAGAACTAGAGAAACCACCCTTCTTCTTTTTCAACTCTTTATGCTTGCGATGTTTCTCCTCAAATGAAATGGCAATGTTCACTGTCTCTTGATAAGTAGCATTTGGAGACCCGGTGAGCATCACCTGAATCTTAGTATTCAGGCCTCTGATAAAGCATTCTTTCTTCTTGCGGTCGTGTTAACATGATCAGGGGCATATTGGGACGGATGATTGAACTTGCCAACATACTGCATAACTGACATATCACCTTGTTGGAGAGCTAGAAACTCATCAAGTTTGATACGCATAATACCCTCAGGAATATGATGAGCACGGAAACCCTCACGAAATTCAGCCCAAGTAATACGATGACCTTCAGGTTGTTCAGCAACAAAATTTGCCCACCAAGTCCCAGCAGTGCCTCTCAGTTGCTGTGCGGCAAACAGTGGCTTCTGATATTCTGTACACTCAATCAGCCCAAATTTCTGCTCCATAGTGCGGAGCCATTCATCTGCCTCCATGGGTTCATCTGCCCTGGAAAAGACTGGAGGACGGGTGTCTGTGAAATCCACATAGGTAGTTTCATCCCTGTTATTGCGGCCATGATTTCCCTGCCTTGCATTCTGAGCCAATATAGTGGTTGCATTAACAAGTGCAGCCAAGGCCTCTGCTAGAGTGGGTGGAACTGGCGGTGGGATAGGAGCACCTTCCGCACGTTGCTCATGTTCAGGTGTGCCAGGCATCTGTTGTATCAACAAACCAGCCTTACTCACAGGATTTATTGAACTTAGAAAATAGTTACATAATACAAGTACACACTCTACTTATAATACATTATTTTTGTTACAACAGTCTGCACCTCTGCAAGACTTCCCATAGCTACTAAGGTTCAAGAACAAAAGAGAAGGGATAGATAGATGGGATCCGAAAGTTAGCATGAATAGAATTGATACTACTTAACCCAAACCACATTAAGAAGGAAGGTAATTAAAACAGGTTAATTAAGCATGATGCATGAACGAACTTACGATCTAAGCGTAAAGACATTAAATTAAGCACATACTTAAAGTAAACTTTCGTAATTAGGGCAATAATGCATGCTATCCACCACTAGGGTTTTCAAATATGCCTATAAGGGCTAAAAGAATGGAATTTAGATAAGGAATAAGCAATTTGGACTCAAAATAGTCATATTAAGTTTTATAGATCCAAAACCTTTTGAAGTTTTGCAATAGACACTGCAATACTCTGGACTAACGATCCGGCTCTGATACCAGCTGTGGCAGAACCTCCTAAGTAATGTGGCCCACATGCACTAATCCTTGTCTCAACAGACCTCGGATGATAATGCATGTGTTCCACAAGACTTAATTAGCTCTGTCGGGTTAAACCCGAAACATCCACGATTCTCCGAGCATGGATCAATCATTACAAGAGACATTGCAGTGTACAACAGTTTTACAATAAAATAATATACATCAGAGTGAAAAGCGGAAGTCTTACAAACATAAGTTACAAACCTATAAGTTTTAAAGATTACAAACCCTGAGTTAAGTTATTACAAACCATAAAGTAGTAGATAGCATTACGATAACTTTATACAACACCTCGGACGTGATGCTTGCCCAAGGCCAAACACACTATTCGTCGTCACTCTCCGAACGACCGTCATGCAACGGGTTCGAAGCACACCCGTGCATGAGACTCACACCGCAACAAGGGTTTAACAAACCCCGAGTACAAAAGTACTCAACAAGACTAACCCGACGAAAAGGTGGTGAAGACTCAAGAATGCGAGCGAGATAGGAATTAAGGTAAGGTCCAAAGCAAGAATCAATTCTTTTGCGTAAAAGCCACTAATAGTGAGTCCTTAACCTCAAGTTTTACTTTCAAGTTAACCCGTGGGGTTATTTATGCTAAACTAACTCCTAGATAAACCAGCAGATCAAGATAATTCATACAACTCTCTTTTATCTCTATCATAAAGTAGCCACCACTTTTATCTACGATGCAGGTGCGAGGACCAAGTCTCCTTATACGTGGAGCAAACGACGGTTCGAAGCGATTTTACTCAGCTGAGGATCCCTAACACACACGATATAAGTGGGACTCTAACCCACAATTATATCAACAATACCGTCGGACATTCTAGAACTAGGCTCAGCTTCCGTGCCATCCGAGAATACTTGTACACCTCCATTCCGGGTTACGTCCCACGAGGGTAACTAGTATTCCCGCCATCTCGCCACTCCCAATGCACGGGCTCACCGTACTAGTCCTTAGATTATCCTAGGGTAAAGCTTTTCCGTAGATATGTGAGTAGTTGAAAAGTCTTGATCCAAGGGCCAACAACGGTACGGTCCTTAATTGACAAGTCGGAAACACTACATCAACCATATGATGCAAGTTGCCCGACCGATCTTACTAATCATTAGCTACCAACATTAAGATGCCACATGTGAAACCAACTTCCAACAAATTCAAAGTAACTCGATTGAAAACCTATTTACTAAGGCAAGACTAAGCATACTAAGCATTTTCGAAATAAACCGGTAACAAGGATGATATACAAGTAACAAGGTAGGTAATGCATCAATTAGGTTATAACGCAACTCCCGAGACTTAATGCATCAAAGCAAAAGCACAAATGGTAAAAGCTTTGTAATACAAGGTAGGGTTGAATGTAAACCGGGGCTTGCCTTGGTCGAGCGTAGACGAAACCGGACTCGTCAACACCGGAAACACCGAAACCCGACTCCGGAACCGGTTCCTCCTTCTGACCGGGTCAACGGGATTCTCTTCTTTCACGTAATCTACACGATATTGATATGTTTCAACATGATGGAATATAAATATGATGCTCAACAGATGCATAAGAATATTAAGGACAAGCGCAATCAATTAATTAAAGTGCCGAAGGTCATTAGGGTTGATGACCTAGGGTCTTCACTCAAATCCAAAGTCAAACAATTAATTAATTAACTAAGGAAATTAAATCCTAAAACAAATGTTGTCAAATTGATTTCAAAATTAATTTTAAGTAGCTTATATTAAAAACAAGTGCACAAATAAATTTTCATGATTTTTGGATAAATAAATAAATTATTAAAAATCGAGAAGACTCACTTTTTAAATAAAAGGACTAATTTTTGAACATATCAAAACTACTTAAATTTGGCATTTTGAATTTTTCCTAGATAGAGGACATCACAAGGAACACACACAAAAATTTTCAGAATTTTTGGAGCTATACACAATTTACTATGAATTTTGAAAGAATAAAACATTTTCTCGTCTAAAAAGAAATGGAAAAAGGATTTATAAAAGAAAAAGGCTGATCAAGCCGGAAGTGGACAGGCTCGGCCCAGCACTGTGGCCTGATCGGCCCAAACAGTAGCAGGCCGGCCCATCCAACTCGCCGAGTTGGGCGGCGGGCGAAAGGGGCTCGCCGGCGATTCCTCGCCGGCGGCGAGGTCCTAGGCGAGGCCTAGCCCTACGTGATCCCGGCAGCAAGGCGCACCCGCCGAGCTAGCTAATGGGGCGGCTAGCGGCGGCGCACGCCGCCGGCGGCCATAGGCGGGCGGCGGAGCTGCGGCTCGGCGGAAGAGCTCGCCGGAGCTTCTCCGGTGGCTTTAGCGCGCGCGCGAGGTGCGGCGAGGTGCTACGGGCGTGATGCGCGTGCCAAAGGACGCAGCGCGAGGCCCTATCGGCCTCGGCCTTGGACGCGGCGGCGGCGCATGGCAAACGGCGGCGACGCCACGGGGGCCGGGCTCTACAGAGCCGCTCGGGCTTAACCAAAAGCACGGGCGCGAGCAGGAGCTCACCGCGGGGCGGATGCGCTTGAAGATGGAGGCTCGGGGTGGCTGGAAGGGGAAGCTTGACGGCGGCGGAGATGGCGTCGGCGGCGAACCCGGCGGCGAGCTTCGCGTTCCGGCGGCAACTGAGCATCAAATCGAGAAAGGAGAGGAGCATCAGGTGCGGCTCGTCAAGGCGAGCTTAGCTGCGGAAGGAATTGAGAAAATGAATAACGACGACGACGAATGGCGGCGGCGATTCCCGGCGGCTCGGCTCACCGTCCGCGAGGAAGATGATGGGCGTGCGGGCGATGTAGCGGGCGCGAGGGAGCTTGGTGTTGCGGGTTGGCTGCGCGAGCTCACGGCGGACACGGTGGTGTGGTTTGCTTGGGCTAGAACGAGATGAAGACGACGGCGCGCGGAGGCGGAGCTTGAGCGCGGCAATGGCGTGGACGGCGCGCAGAGGAGGAGAAGGATAAGAAGGAGGAGAGTGGTTGGCCGGCCGAGTTAAGGCGCTGGGACGGAGTCGGAGACGGCGACACGGGGCGTCGAGAAGCCTCCCCTACGGCCGTGCGCTGGCGACCTCGGCGACCGGCCGGCATGGCCGCCATGGCTCAGCGGCGACGAGGAGCAGGGAGGAGATAAAGTGATGATGACGTCATCAACAGTGGCAGCAAAAGTATTTTGCAAATTTCTCCAAATTTTTGAACTGAAGTTGAAAAATTCCAAAAAGCAACCCTAGCTAATTTTTCATTCTCTACAACTTTCCCAACTGGCACATTTTTAAATTTTGCAAGGAAAATTGAATTTGAATCAAATTTTGAAAAGGGGACAAAAACCCTATAATGAAATATTTGAAATTACTTTGGATTTTTCTAAAGAACTTGAAAAACTCCAAAACTATGAAAAACTCAACTTTTCAAACTGCACACTTTCTCCAAAAGATGTTTTTCCAAAATATGCATAGTTTTTGAATTATGGTTTGAAATTGAAAAGGGGACAACTGTCGGAAAACCGTATTTTCAAATTTGTTTGAAATTCTTTTTGAAAACTTGAAAAACTTTGTTCACCAACATTGTAGGTCTCATCAAGCCCTACAATATTGCTTTTTGGACCAACCCCAAATTCTTTGTAGATTTTGAATTAGAGAAAAGGGGTAAAACGGAGTTTGTCGGAAATGTGGTTTTCGAAATGAAATCGCGTTTGATCGAGCCGACACACCTCTAGGCTATCAAAAGCAAGAACAAGCATCATCTCGGGCACAATCAACCTAGAATATAAATCTTGTTTTAGTTGATGCAGATCAGGGTTGACCTAAGCATGAATGCTTTGCGACTAAACATGATGACATGGCCGATTTTAGTTGATATAACATCAGAGATGTTACAGGCACAACTAAAGTGGAGATGCCTGTGGGAGATGCAAGGGAGGGGAGAGCCACGAGAGAGATGAAGAGGGCAAGAATGTCGCCGTGAGAGAGAGAGAGAGAGAGAGAGAGAGAGAGAGAGAGAGAGAGAGAGAGAGAGGCACAAATGAGACGAGAGAGCAAAGCAAAGTGCAAGGAAGGATTTTTCGCCCCACTTACAATACAAATCATAGGGTTCACATGAGCGATTCCTAGCGATGATGAGCAGTGTTTATGTTGCTTAGCTTCTGGCTAGGAGTGAAGTGAACGATGGCACGATAGTACTCTAAGACCCCAAAAACACCTTTTAACTAGTTTTCCATCTTCATTTCATTTTCACAAAGATAACTTTCTACCGCTTAAAATACCATCTAAAAAATTGTAATTATTTATTTAACTTGCTTCCAACTCGTAGAAGCGAACAAAAATATATTAAATATTTATAAATAGAAGTTTCATGAGTAACTGTTTGACAACATCATAGTCACTTTCACTTATAAAAAAATTACTTTGTAATTTACTATGCAAAAAGAATATCATCCATTTATTTCGGGTTATTTTGTAGAAACTTTTGGACTTCTAAAACCCTCACACTACTAATGGAGCCATGGGTCCCTCCGTCGTTTACGTATAGCGACCGTCGTACACACCTACCTCCCGCCTCACCCCCCCCCCCGGCCCCGGCGCATAGACCCCACCCTCCTTTAACTTTGTCGTGACGCACCTTCGCCGTCCTAGCCCTCCCCGTTCCGTCTTCCCCCCTCTCCCCACCACCCATGTCCACTTAGTGAGCCACCTCGCCATGCCACACCCAACAAGTTGCTCCCCTCAACCTCACCGTCATAATCTCATTGCATGGCGTCGCCGAGCTCCACCGCAATGCCCTGTCACCCCGACGGGTAGCGCGTCCCTACTGCCTCTCGTCCACCTCCATTTTCGTGTGGTAGCGATTGCCCTCCAAAATCCTGCCCCCCTTCTAAGGCTGTTGGAGACAGAAATCCTAACCTGCCAGAACCATAGCCGCCGCCATTGTCTTCTTCCTCTCCTATGGTGTGTGGGCACCTCGTGGTGGGCACGAGCAGGCATAAGAGGAAGAAGGAGAGGGAGAGCCCGGGAGGAAGAGGAAACAGGGACAGCCACGTAATACCTTTTGCCTACACCAAAAACTGCCTCCCCAAAACAGAAAAAGCCACGCAACTTTACGAGTCACAAATCTCACGGAATAGACGTGACCCACCGTAACGGACTGACTTCCAGGTTGACGCAGCAGCTACGCCAAGTCAGTCACACTCGCCAAGTCCCCACAGCAGCTCCCCTTTCCAATCTCATCGCCCTCCAGTCTCCAGTCTCCGCCCTCCGCTCGCCGCGCCTCCGCCACCGCCGCCGGGGATGGCCGCGCGCTGCCCCTACTTCGCCGCGGAGGAGTCCGCCCGCGGCATCCGCCCGGGGGAGTCCCCGGCCGCGGCGCTCCGCCGGATCCTCGCCACGCCCGGCGCGCACCAGGCGCCCTGCTGCTACGACGCGCTCGGCGCGCGCCTCGTCGAGCGCGCGGGCTTCCCGGTCGGCTTCATGGGCGGTGCGTGCGTGTGCTCCCCGTTGCTCCGTTGCGTCACCCTCGCGCGTGGTTTGTTATCCGTTGTATATGCGTTCTTGTCTGCTTTTCTGTGATGTCGATCGTCGTACAACGCTCTCGATGGGTTGTACTTTGTTTGTTTGTTTGAGAAGAATGCCGAGGTATTAATTAATCGGTAGGCTTCGCGCTGTATAGATCCATTCGGAGCAGATTTATGCATACATGGGAAAATTGCTGTTACTGAAACCCAATTACCGTGTGCTTTTTCTACCGATGAAGTCACATAATCTCTGTAGGAGGAACTACCCTTAAATCTGTTGCTAAAAGCAAGCAAACTCACAACTTCATCACGGTGATTTAAAATTGAATTGAACTGTGAGCGTCATTGAAACTAAAAGTTAAACTTCAGAGGAAGGGTATAATGTTGACAATTATCCTGTCCTGGGATAGAGTGGTTATTTTCTCTGACTACGTGCTGCAATGGCGTTTGAATGTCTCTGTGTGGAAAGGTAAAATAGTTTCATTAGATCTGTGGAATGTAGTTCAGGTGGCCTGGATTTCGTCGTGCAAATTTAATCTGTGACAGGGGATATTATGGAAATTGTTCTGCTGTTGCTTCTAGGGTTTAGAAATAATCTGTGAAAGGGGCTACTGTTATGAAAATTGTTCTGTTGTTTCTTAAAGGGTTAGAAATAACCACATTCAAGATTTTGCTTCTTGTGCTTGTCCAAAAGAAACCTTCTGGAGGTATTCAAGTTATCTCATACATTGGAGTCTTCTTATCTTTTTCAGGTTTCTGTGTTTCTGCCGGGCGGCTTGGCTTGCCCGATGCTGGCCTCATTTCCTTTGGAGAAATGGTGGACCAAGGGCGTCTCATCAATGAAGCTGTTTCAATCCCAGTGATTGGTGATGGAGACAACGGTTATGGAAACTCTATGAATATCAAGAGAACCATAAAAGGGTATATCAATGCTGGTTTTGCTGGAATTATGCTTGAGGATCAGGTGCGTTGTCCGAGTCATTACAATTTATCCTTGCACAGATTACCAGCTCCACTTGTCTTGATGATCACTGCTCATAGTTCTGACAGATAGGACACATTACACTACAAGCGAATTCTTCTTACGGTTAACCTTATGGTTTTCTTGGTTAATTGGAATTAGTTGACTTGTCTACTTTTTCAACTAACAATAATTTCCTGAGTATTGTGCATTGCAACCATGTTTCCACAAGTAATATGAATACCCTGCTGAAGACCTATTGATGGCTAGGATTAAGAACCCTCAGGATATTATATTAAGGGTATATAACTAGCAGGTGCCATCCTTCAACTTGGTGAAAGGGTACTATCATATTAGTCACTGGACCCATTTTGTATATTATAGATTGCAGATCAATAAAGATTGCTTACATGCCATGAAGATATGTTTTCTGTAGTGGCTAACAGAGTAACAATGAAAAAAGATTTGGCATCTAATACCTATAACTGGTGTTACCAAGAACACTAGTAAGTACTTTCATAAGAAAATAAATTTGGTCCTTTTTGGGGCTCATGCGAACTTATTTGAGCTCATTTTAATATCTATTTCGTATGTATATATTTCAAAATCTATTTTTTCTCACAAATGTTCAACACTAGAAGGATATTCTTCCTGTTGCTGTGGGGTCGCGGATCATTTGGAATAAAGGATAAACTAGTATAAATAAATTTTAGTGGATGGTGTGGTATGCTGATGTGGACAAATAAATTTCATGTCAGTGGATAACACTGCTTGCTGACATAAATATCTTGTATGAATAGATTTATGTCAGTGGGCTGCTGATGTGGTAGCTTGGATGGTGAGAGACAATTTTTTTTTCTTTTCTGGAAGCTGTTTTTTCTTCCTTGCTGGGCTTGTGGCTACCTAGGAATGGCCAGCTTAGGTTTAATCATTTGTAAAATAGTCTTTATTTATTGATTGATTTATAAAGAAAGCATGCATGATACTGTTGAAAGATGTTGGTGGCCTACTGGCTTTATGTAATTCAACTAAATCATCTTGATCAAGTACACAGTACAGTGATTGACATTGCTCTGTCATTATCCTATTTTATGTGAGCGCCCTTCAAATAACTCGCCTGCATGAAGCAGGAATCGCTAGTAATCGCCGGTCAGCCATACGGCGGTGAATCCGTTCCCGGGCCTTGTACACACCGCACTGGATACCTTCCTAATGTTGCATTAGCCTAATTGAAAAATGCAACTGCTATGTATATGCTCCAGTGTTCAATCTCTTGATCAGATTATCTTTGTTGTATTCTAAAAAATGCTGCAATTGAACTTCTACTGCATTGCACTTGGTGTAATCAAACTCTAGGAAAGTTAGCAGATATCATGTGTTTCAATCATTATGTTTTTTGACTCTTTAACTAACATTTTTTTAGCGTGTGGTCTTTGTCATATTTACCTGACACTGGTTGCAATAATGTGTTTGCTGATAAATACTCCCTGCTACTGCTCAACTAAAAAGCAATGCAGCAATAATGCAATAATGTGTTTTATTCTATGTTCGCGGATGCAATAATACGATGCTTGCATATTTTTTATATATTTGGTTACTTAGGTTATATGAAAATATGCAAAGAAGTCATTCAGTTTCATATTAATCTTTTTGTTACCCTGAAAAAATGACTTTCCACATTTTTAAGGTGGCACCTAAAGCATGTGGACATACTGAAGGAAGGAAAGTTATATCAAGGGAGGAAGCTATCATGCACATAAAAGCTGCAGTAGATGCTCGGAAGGAGAGTGGCTCTGACATTGTTATTATAGCAAGGTCTGATGCTCGCCAAGCTATTTCTCTCGATGAAGCATTTTGGAGGGTGAAAGCATTTGCTGATGCTGGAGCAGATGTTCTATTTATTGATGCCCTTGCTTCAGTAGAAGAGATGAAAGCATTTTGTGCGGTTGCACCAGAAGTTCCAAAGATGGTTAGTTGTGCTTTATGTTTTTGTTGCTTTTCTAATTACACGTGAATTGTGATATCCATGGGTTATGGTAGTTTCTGCATTCGTCCAGATTATAGTTCAGTATAACAGTCCTCGTTTCCTGGTTGGTCATACCTTTAAATCCTTCTTCCAATGAAATTGATTAGGGTACCAAAAGGACACACACACACCAAAAAACATATGTTCTCTAAATTAGACTTGATCACACTTTTCTTGTGGGAATTGTCTTACAATTTCCTATTGAAAATTTGTTTTTACCAGTCATCCAAGGAAGCACTTGGAAAAAAATTGTGGACTAGTTAACTAATGTTATATGCATGGGTATATCCACTTTTTTTTTGAAACAAATGGTTATTTCACTTTTGCTGGTTCAGTTTGGTTATTCCTTGCTAGATTCTAGATACTTTTAGTATTCCTTGGAAACTAAACTATGCTAGGGTCAACATATAGTATAATTTCTCCCTGGTTATTTGTTTCTCTTCGATTTGAATATAGGATAGTAGTGCTGAAATGGGGTGATCCAGTGAAGTGATTATGAACTTGTTTGTTTACACAATTACCATTTTTTCATATTCCCTAGGTTATCTATAATGTCACCATTTGGATTCTGCTTAAGTGTATATGATTATGAACTGGTTTGCTTACACAATTACCATTTTCTCATATTCCGCGGGTCTGAATTGGAGAGCATGCCATTACAAATTAGTTTAACTCTCATATTTTGTTACCAATGGCAACAACTAGTCCATTTGGCTTTTTTAACATTTGCTTCAAGTTGTTCTCATCTCTAGCAGTGACATGACACATGAGTACATTTACACTCTGTTCAGGCAAACATGTTAGAAGGTGGTGGTAAAACTCCCATATTGAGCCCTGCTGAACTTGAGGAAATTGGTTTCAAGCTTGTAGTCTATCCTTTATCCTTAGTTGGGGTATCAATGCGTGCCATGCAGGTTTGTTTTCTTACTTATGTGAAGCATGTGGCATTATTCATTTCTTTGTTTATCTATATTGATCAAAGCTGAGGTAATGAGTGTCAAATTGCTGATAGAGATCACATGTACATTTATTTGTTTGAACACAAGCTCAAGGTAGTCCTAGTTCTTGTTGATCCTTTTTGCTGCCTCCATGATAAAGGTTATTTGTTATGGTATGATTACATAGCAGATTAAAAAAAGTCTAGAAACAAATAACAGATGATAGCTTAGGATGTCAATATGACAATATAAATTACTGGCCAGAGTTATGTCTAGTGAGTAATGAATCATGTTGACATCCTAAGCTACCATCTCTTATTTGTGACATGGTGGGAGCACCTACCTTGATACTAGCATTCTCATCTACGGTAGGCATGGTGAATCTTTTGTGTCACTGGGATAAAGGGGACTTCAGCAAGATGTCCCAGATCAACACCGATGGGAACTCTCATCTCGTTCATACAACAGCAAGTCGGCCTGCCAAACTTTGTTCTTGGGGACTAAGTTTGCCCCATGGAAAAGAATTTTGAAAATCCCGGCTCCTCTCAAATGCAGATTTTTCATTTAGTTAGTCATCGATAACCGGTGTTGGATGGTTTGACTGTCCTGCCAAACGAGGGATGCCTCATCCGTCAGCCTGCCCCTTATATGACCAGGTAGAAGAAACCATTCAGCATACCCTCCTCTCCTGCTTGTTTACCTGGCAGGCCTGGAAAAGGTTTTTAGAAGCTTATAACCTGTCTGCAGTAGCGCCACATATCTCTGCAACCAGTTTCTATCAGTGGTGGGGCTGTGCTACTAGAGGTCCCTAAAGAGATGCACAAGGACCTTAACTGTCTAATCATTCTTGTCACCTGGGAGATTTGGAAACATAGGAACACCATTGTCTTTGAACGAGCCAGGCTAAACATTCAGACTCTGTCACACAGTGGCTCATGAAAGAAGCTTGTAGTGCCTCTGCTCTCCATGATCTCCTCATTAGGTCTCTGGGCCCTTACCCTTGAGTGTGGTAGGTAGGCTGGTTGTGTCGTGTTTTTGTCCCATAGCTTGGCATGTCTGCTTGTAATCTCATATGTGTGCGGTGTGCTTGGGAGGGGCTTTAATTAGCCTTTCCCTTTTCTGTATGCAGTTTGTACTTATTTCCTTCTTGATGAAACGACACACAGCTCTCCTGTGTTGTTTGAGAAAAAAATATTATTAGTTTGTCAGTTCTAAGTTCTAACACAATCATTTATGTTATTTTAGTTTTACCCCTTCCTCAACTCACGATCTTGCACATTTCATCCTTTTATCTCACACATAATCATTCAACAATGTATATTTAATAGACAACTATAATGTGTCCTAGCTTTTGAAGATCCCACTTGTTATGGTGGCTGCTGGGGATCGGGGTTGAGAGTTGCGTGCTGGCGGCCGACGAGCTACAGTACCCGCGGGTACTGTTCATGGGATGAGGGCTGTTGTAGTGGCAGCTAGGGCTGCGAGAGCGAGAGAGATCCGCGGCTGGGCAAGAGGGAAGGGTTTTCCTTCTTAATTCTTGCTTGATTCTAGATTGATACATCTCCTCTCATTATATAGAGAGGTCTTACTTGGCTCCTAAGCAAGCGACTAATTAACCCTAATAGTCTAAGGCCCAATAGGCCCTTGACTCCTCTAACACCACTGGTGCTAACAAACCACAAGTACTTCTATTGACTAACCTTGCCATTTTCATAGGTGTTTCATTCTGATGATGTCAGAAGCTCTACTTATTGTTCATAACATACAAATCTCTGACATGCAGGATGCCCTAGTAGCAATAAAAGACGGCGGTGTACCTCCACCTAGCATCTTGCCGTCTTTTCAGGAGATCAAGGATACATTGGGTTTCAACCGCTATTATAAAGAAGAGAAACAATACCAAGTGGTGAGTTAGGATGCTTTTGTTCTTACTCTGTTTTTTTGAACGGGTTGTTCTTACTCTGTTAGCCCAGATGTGTTTAGAACTTTAGATCCTGTCTACTGGGTCCACAGGAAGCACCATGGCTTCGTCCTGTGTTTTCCACCCCCACCCCGCCATGCTGCTTCCTACTGCCCTACCTGCAAAGCAGCCTCCTCTCTGCTCCCTCTTGCCACCACTGCCATCGTCCCTGACTCCCCTAAGTCAACCTGGCCTACAACTATAATCCACCACCCTAGGCAGTGACCACTCTACTGCCTCACCGTGCTCAACAGTGGAATCCGTCACCACCAGCAGGCCAGCCTATCGCCTGCTTATCACAGGCTTCTCTTTAGCTTTGCAAACTCGCCCTCGATGCTGAATCCTAACCACACAGAAATTGCCAGAGTTTGGATTGGCAACGATGAGAATGCACCAGAACACAAAACTGCACGGTGGTTAAATCAGGTGCCAGTGTAGGCTAGAAGACTCGTACAAGCATTAGTTTTTTCCATATGTTTAACAAGAAGTTTCCCTAATCAAATGTTTACCTTTGGTAGGACAAGTGAAGGAAGCAGCTGACGTCTGATCTTGTGGATCGTTTTCATGGCTTAATTGCCACCGGACATGATGCAGACCAGTGTATTTATGTTGATTTGTAATCGAAGGCTGTGTAGCGCAGTATCCTGAGGAACACATATATATGGTTTTTCTCTTCTTCCGTCGCTGCCCTGCTGTGGTTTCTGTAATCTTGTGATTTTTTTTTTCAGTCTAATAAAACAGGGCAGCTTGATGGAGGCTTTCGTTATGCCAGATCACTCTTTACCCTGTCACTGTACGAGGGGCATTTCTCCGGAAACCTTTATGTTAAAAATCGCTTTCGTTAGCACTCTCTAGTCTTTACCCTGTCCCATGTCGGAAACCTTTTAGTTAAAAACCATTGTTATATAAATAATACGAATGGCAATATCAGGTTAATGGAATAGAAATGCTAAACACGGCTCAGGTGTTTTAGCAGCTCCGGACGTGCGATTTTGAGGCGGTTGGATCCACGCAGGAATGCGGTGCAGGAATGCGGTGGAGGGCGTTCGACGACACTTGTGCCCACCGCTCCTTCCTCTCTCCCCTCCAATGGTGGTGGAAGGTTCTAGCGGCACCAGCATCGTCAAGGTAGGCCTCCACCACTACTATAGGAGATGAAGATGCCAGTGGTGGTGGTAGGGTTCCAAAGAGCTTATCCTCTCTTTCTTCTCTAACTTTAGTGGATATAGAAGGGGCCGGTCTAGGGAGGAGGTGGCCCGTGGGGATGGTTGGCCGAGCGGTTTAGGTGCCTTGGCGGTGATAGCAACGCCGCCTAGGTCAAGGCACTCTTTTTCTACAAGGGTCCCTCACAATCACCTTCAACCTCCCACCGCTTTCGTCCTCGCATCTTCCTACCGCCTTCTTCCTCCAATCGTCATCGAGTCTTCTTCCTCCTCCCCCCCAAACCGCTTTTCTTCCTAGCCCGCCGGAGTTGGAGAGGGAGGTGGGACGGGCGTGGTCGTGTGGCCATCAGGCTTGGGAAGTGGGGAAGAAGAATAGTATAGACGCGGTTGACTATGAAATATCAAATGAGTAATCCTGTTTCTATAAATAAAGCGTAGAATTAGAACTGCATTCTTTTTTGGACGGAGGTACTAAGCTTGTTTGTTCTAAATATAAATTTTAAAGCTCTAAGAACCTTAGACCATTTCAGCTTAGTGGGATCTAAACTCTGATGTGAGGAGAGCTAAAGTTTAGATTCTTTTAGAGCTCTACAGTTTAGAGAAGCGATCCCAACAGCCTCTAATATAGAATCATAAAAAGATGACATTATTATGCATGTAGACATGTAGTTTATGCTTTAGTTTCAGGAGAGACACCTCCATAAGGTATTTTTAGCCGGTTTTAGGGGAGTAATTGCGTTGAAAAAAGGCAGGCAATGGCAGCATGACCCGCATAGTTTTTATACGCTGGAAGACATCGATTCTTTAGGAACACTTATACTGCTATTCATACTGTTTATAAAATAGTAAAACACATCTAATATGAAACAATAAAAGGTACATCTTTAACATATAGTAGCTATATACGCCCGCTGCACTACATAATGTAACTGAACCCAACAAATTGTGTTGTAGCACATTATTTGAGAAGCTTCAATTTGGGCTTGAATGGCACATAAGAGTCTTCCCATTTCCTTCTGGAATTCCCCAGAGTTCCAGCCTGCATTCTCAACAATCAGGGGAACTTTGGCATCACAAGGGGCCAACTAGAAATCAGGCAATCTACATAATGTTTCCATTTGATTTGGTACTTACAAATATGGTGAGAATGAATTGTAGGAATGGACTAGGGAATATGCAGGATATGCAATTGCACTTCATAAGAAGTATTTCATCCTGTTATCTCTTCTCATGGCACGATACACAGCTTGGACCTGAAAAGCAGCAGGCAGAACTTCAATAAAAGGGGAACCTTTATGTATATACAAAATGAAATGAACAGAAAAAACAAACTCAGCAAATAGGCATCTTTTTCCTTGTAAAGGCATTTGAATGAAGGAAAACTTCTTGTCACCTGCTCACTAGAAATAACACGAATTGGCCCAATGTTTACAGAAACATATTTTCCTCTTGAAGATAATTTCTGAGATACCCGGCCCTGTGCAAACCATTTCAAGATACATATGAATAGCATCAGAGAAACAAATCAATGGAATGATTGTAAAATGAGACTGAAAGAATTAATACAAGGGAATGATTTTGTCTAATGTCTATTGCCATAGGCTGTACAAATACAACCATGAGTGTACATGCAAGGAAAGAATTAATATCCTATAATGTCGTCTAGTCTAGCCTAATCAATATAATGCTACAAATGTAGATGCAAATATGATCTGCTATCAGGGCCAGTAATGATCAAGATAGGAGGGTCAGTAATGGCCATTATATTGCCTTTATAACAGAGACAACTACAATCAAACATTGGAATATGTCTCCTGGAACAACTTTTTCTTCATGTCTTCACATAGGAAAGCAAAGTTTCACGGAAGTATTAGTCTACTACCATCTAAGAAGCATAAACAACAAATACCTAAAGTGAAAATGATTAGTGCACAATAAGAGTACCAATATTGAACCTATTATTGTGCAAACCATTTCAGTATTGGCTCTACGCAAAGCACTAGCAGTCTAACTACATCTTCCCATCGATAACAACAAGGTTCACAAATGAATTCTAAGGACTGTAAAAACTAACCTTGGGAATGGATTCTTGAAGAACAGATTCAACAGCAACTACCATTGACTGGACAAAATCATCACCTCCAGTGCCAATTGCTGTAAATCCTCTATCTGTGGGGTAGGAATTTACCTGTGAAGCAAAACAGCATAGTTAGTAAGCAACGCCTAAACGAAAATATAGACTGTACAATTTTTAGGGTTCCTTCTAACTTAATAATTCAAAAAGGATATAGCAGAGATGCACTTTGTTGCACACAAATTGATTAAAATTTATCATGCAGCAGTACTAATCATGATAAAAGCATGCTGAAATCAAAGCCAGAATGTGATGTTCTCAATCACTATTGCATTTCCGAAAAAGTTGACCAACAATGGTGAAAAAAATTGTTTTCAGAACATACAAAGAATACCTCAAATTAGTATCACAAAGTTAAAAGTCATGTGCTGTAGCTTCCGTGACATACCATTTCCCGAAAACAGAAACATGATAAATCTTTCCTTAATGTTACCAAGCTACTGCTTCCAGACGGAATATTGGTACAAACAAGAGGTTTTCAAATATATGAAGGGTTCTCATTGCGTTTCTCAAAATTTAGGAGTCAACAATTTTGTAGAGTGCCCATTGTAAGTTATCTTCATGTAAGTCATAACATAGATGCACCAAGCTGGACAATGAGACACACCTTCTGATCCAGAACAAGCCATTCATCACTTGCATCGTCAGTCACGTACCACCCATGACCATATTTGTTGTGAGTGCAACCCTTCCTTTAGACCTCGCTATCTCTGGTTTCAAAAATAAAAGCCAGCACGAATTAGAGCATGGAATAAACCCTAGTAGAAGTTTTGGCTCAGTGAAAACATGGATCCTTGCATAAATGGACACAAATTTCACGAATTTGGCAACATAGGCACTAACCAAACATAGTCCTGCAAGCAGATATGTAACTTTACATCCTCAGGCCATGATTGTTTTATGTTCTGATTGTGGATTGTAGCTTTTACTATCTCAACCCTAAAACAAACAAGCAGCTCACCCTGGATTGTACAGGCCGGATTGTTACAACCCAACAATCTTCTCCCCATCTTGTATTGTTACAATTTACAAGCTGAACATGGCAGGGCCCTTGCATTGATCAATACTCCAATTCAACTTTGCAGTTGAGCAGTTTCTATGCCGAAGATTATCCTAATTACCCTATTACAGAATAATATGCAACTAAAATTCCTATGTCTAAAACTAGTGATTCGCTATCCCGATGTCTAAAACTAATATTCCTTACCAAACATTCGAGCAAGAACCGACCGAAGCCACTGGCCGAAGCGGCGAACAAGCAAGATGGAACAACTCGTACTGATAAGCAGTGGGAAGCGGGGGATGACGACTCACTGGATATGGCCTCGAGCACAGCTTCTTGCGGCGGCTGCCCGGGGTCCCCGCCGCCGCCGCCGCCGCCGCCGCCGGAGCAGCAGCGGAGGTGCGGACGGCGGCCGCGGTGGGGCGCCCTCCCAACAGGCGGCGCCGCGGCCGGGAGGCGGCGGAGCGGGTCGGGGAGGAGCAGGAGCGGAGGGCAAGTGCGCGGCACGCCATCGCCGCCGCGTCCGCCGTCGTCTTCTTCTTCCGGTCGCCGCGGCTACGAGAGATTTCGTGAGATTTTTCTGGACTTGGTTTTCGTGGAGGCCGACGAGCCGTTAATTTTCCGGTTCTTTTTCCTATTCTTTCCGTGGTGTTTAGGCGTCGTTTTTCTCCTCGTCCGTGGGCTTTAGTGGGCTAGGGGGCCCTAGAGAAAGCCCAGTCAGCCCATAATGGCTTCTGGCCTGGCCTGGCCTTCTTGAGTTCTAGTATCTCATTTGATTTTTTTTTTAAAAAACTTTGAATAAACCTTTGAATCGAAAACAGAATCAATTTACTATTTCATTATTCGATTGTAGATAGCTCAAGACTTCTTGCCTTCTGAGTAACCAGTGGTGTTGTTCTAGGCTTTAGCCTCTGAACATGGTTGTCGCTCAAGTGACTAAAAAGGACAAGATGGCACGACGAACAAAAAGGAAGACGAAATGATAATCATAGACAAATGGAAGAAGAGTTTCATTCTTCCTCCCTTACAACATTCTTGGGGTATTTATACACGTCCATAGGCATTTTTATGAACCAAAATGCCCTTATAATCACTAAAAATTCTAAGCATATTCCGACTATGCCTAGATATTGAAGTCAATCGCACTCGACGCCTAACCTAGTCTACATTGTCTCCCTCTCGGCTTGGTCCATGTGTCTCCTTCTCTCTTCAAAGTCCACGGGCCCGACGAGCGAAAGCCTAACGCTCTCCCGTCGAAACTCCGCAAACATGATCGTATGCGTAATAATGAAGGCTAAGTTAACACCTCATCCCGCCTTAGAGGTAGATTTCCTCGTCGACCTACCATTTCGCTAGGACAAAATGGTGGATCCGGACAAGGCACCCTTTTCAGCCATACGCCATCGTCCTACAAAAAATGACTCATCATAGTCTCCATGAACACGCAAGTAATAGATGCAACAACGCCTTTCTCATTTGCCAACGGGAGTTGCGGAGGACCATAGGGAACTCAAGGGTGTAAGCACACCAGCAATCGGGATCACTGGCTTGCGTGGTGCCTTGATCGCCTCGGTCGCTGTCCCCTGTAGGTCCGGAAGATCTCTCGCGTTGCCTCTTCATGAGAGGGGTGGGATACATTTGCATGTGAAGAGTATTACACCACATAATACACATTACAAACCAAGGTTGACACACTCGGCATCTGGGACATTTAAACAGATAAGCCCAAAGGCAAGCTGTGCGGGTGGTGTCGATGGGCTACTATTGGGGGCAAGTGTAGTATGATTAGCGAAAATAGCTCATGATCCCCTTACTGCTATGAAGGGTAGAATCAATTATATAACAGTTCTTTTCCCTAGTGCGTCATTCGTGGCGTCATTGTAACCATCATTGTTTCTCAATCTTAATACAAAAGGATGTGCACACTTTTTGCGTAGAGAAAAAAACATGATAATGTATTATACTCAATTCTTATTTCAAATCGTGCCTTAGAGAATATAATGGTGAGTACCCAACGCTTGAATGTGACATATTGCACATTCCTATGAGGCTATGACCAGCATTCTGGCCCTCACGCAGGTTAAGATATATATAAAGCTAAACTTGAGACAGTGTAAGGTCAGCGTCTCTCTTCCTTTTCCAATGAACTGAGCAACTGTGAAGCCTGCAAATGTTGACAAACACACCACACCTACATGAACTCACACAGGAACTTGTACTGTGCAGTCTTGTGATGTGGGCAAAGTAGTGGCTTTGGAGCAGTGGTTTCCTTGAAAGCGCAAAGGAAGGGATAGAGAGAGCTATCCAGGCATAGGAAAGTGAAAGAACAGTCCAAGATGGAAATGGGCAAAAACCCTTGTCTTGGAGATCGGAGTCTGGTTCATGCTATATGCCTACTGGCCAAAGGCTCTCTTTCTCTTTCACTGGGTGTGGTCTAGCTGCTTCTGGGCAACGTTGAAGGACCATGATGCATAAATCATGCATTGTCCAAAAGAAGAGGCTCTTTGCCTCGAGTTCTCATACATATATATACAACAGTATATATAACCAGCTCTCGAGTAGTAGCAGTGACATTGGTAAGATCAGTATGGTAAGATCACTAGCACTGGCATATATTGGTGTAGCATTGTATTGCAGTAGCAGACTAGCAGTAGTAGCAGGCTAGAATTAATTTAGTGGAGAGCACAAGGGCCCCCCAAAACCAAAAATAAAAGCTGACCTTGGTTGAGCTTACATGCATGCATGTATACATAATATTCATGGTGGCCTGACATGCTCCATGTCCCCTTTGATCCCAGCTTTTCTCCCACATAAAGCAAACCCACGCACTCGGATGCACTTGTTGGATCTTGTGCAGTCTTTTCCCTTTTAGTTTTACCCTGCATGCCCTGCCTTCTTTTTACCATGCTCCACCAAAAGCTACTGCGTGCACCCAAAAGTGAGATTTGGCATATTATATATTCCCTGTAATCTGATAACCAACATATCCACTTTATTTGCTCAGTAAGCTCTTGAACCTCGGACCTCCTTGTAAAGCAATGAGCTGAAGAGGTTGCCCTCCTAGGGTCCTCGGGTTTCATTATATAGGGAGGTTACAAGATTACAACCTTGGAGTACAAGAATACAACAAGAACTCCCATACCGATGGGATTCTATTCTATCTATACAACGAGTCCGACTACTCCTAAACATAGAATATTTCATTATCTAAAATCCTCCCCTCAATCTCAGCCACTAACAAGGTTGAGATTGAATCTAAACTCACGTAGCTTAGACGCCGTGATAGGTTTAGTGAAACCGTCAGCAACTTGATCACGGTATTGATGAACCTGATGTCGAGAAGCTTTTGTGCCACCCTTTCACGTACAAAGTGAAAATCAATCTCGATGTGTTTAGTTCTAGCATGGAATACCGGATTAGCTGATAGATACTTAGCTCCAATATTGTCACACCACAAATGCAGCCGGAGGATGAGGGACACCAAGTTCTTGGCAACAACCGCTTAACCCATATGATTTCTGCTGTAGCATTAGCAAGCGCTTTATACTCAGCTTCATTACTGGAACGAGAAACTGTCGGTTGCTTTCGAGCGCTCCAAGAAACAAGGTTGGGTCCAAGAAAGACAGCAAAACCTCCAGTCGATCGCCGATCATCAACGCAACCAGCCCAATCTGCGTCAGAGAATGCACTTACAAGAGTGGACCGTGACCTTCTCATCTTCAACCTAGAGACAATGTCCC
Source organism: Themeda triandra (assembly GCA_018135685.1). Lineage (NCBI taxonomy): Eukaryota > Viridiplantae > Streptophyta > Magnoliopsida > Poales > Poaceae > Themeda > Themeda triandra. The sequence continues at coordinate 10,092 of JAENPR010001344.1, read as the reverse complement.
TTTGACATACCGCAAGATTCTCTCACCGCACTCCAATGCAAGGTTGTCGGAGCATGAAGAAACTGACACACCTTGTTCACGACAAATGATAAGTCTGGACGGGTGAGAGTGAGATATTGAAGTGCACCGACTACACTCCTGTAGTTTGTGGAATCTGTTTCGCCAAGACTATCTCCCGCTGTGAGACTGAGTTTTTCAGTGACTGAAATCGGTGTATCAACAGACTTACAGTTCCACATGTTTGTGCGCTTCAAAATATCCGTGGCATAGCGTTGCTGAGTCATCACAAGACCATCACGTCCGCGGTTAACCATAATACCAAGAAAATAATGAAGATCTCCGAGATCCTTGAGTGCAAACTCGGCTTCAAGCTTGCGAAGTAAAGCCGTGGTTGCTGATGATGATGAACTTGCGACAATGATATCATCCACATACACAAGCACAAAGATAGTGATCCCACTCTTTGAAAAATAGAAAAGGGAGGTATCACCTTTGGACGCTGAAAACCCAAGTTGACTAGCTTGCCACATAACCGAGAGTACCCCGAGGCGCGGAGCTTGCATGAGACCATAAGAGCTTTGTCAAGTTTGCAAACAAACGTGGGATGACTCTTATCTTCATACCCCGTTGCCGCCGCATGTACACTTCTTCTTCAAGGACTCCATGGAGAAAGGCATTTTGGACATCAAGGCCCATCCACAGAGACCAATCCTTAGGATTGCAATTGCCAAAATAAGGCGAATCGTGGCAGCTTTAACCACTGGACTGAAAGTGTCTTCATAATCGATGCCATAACGCTGCTTGTACCCCTTTGCCACAAGGCGTGCCTTGTACCGATCAACCGTACCATCAGCCTTTCGCTTGACCTTGTAGACCCATTTACATCCAATGACGTTTTTATTTTTTGGAGCAGGTACAAGATGCCAAGTCCGATTGTTGAGCAATGCCTCATATTCTTTATCCATTGCTGTAACCCATCGACGATCAAGAGCAGCTTTCACGGTGGTAGGCTCCTCGGGCTCGAGGCGAGCTAGTCATGCACCATCGCACGGTGCCATCAGTGAATTGCTTTGGCTTAGGAGACACCCCGTTGCAAACGTGTGCCATGCCGATGTGAAGGTTGAGGTCTTGGAGCGACCACGGGGAGAGACTATAGGAGCAGCAACCACTTCGATCCGGCGGGAGACACGGGATCCTGCGAGGGCTTGCGGGATCTGGTGCAGGCGGCTTGAGCGTCATGAGGTTGGGAGAACCGGGGAGCGGCGCGAGAAGATCCCGGCATCTCGCTCGGCGGACGCGCCGCCGCCCGAATCCACCGCCTGCTCGTGCGTGGAAGCTGCAGGCGCCGATCCCGAGGGGGATTCTGCCCCGCTGTCAGTACGAGGTGGCGGCGTATCTCCATCGAGCCGCGCGCCAGGGTTGTCGCGACGTGGCTGGGCGGCGTGCGGCATGAAATAATGCCCCGAGACGGCGTTTCTTCACGGATCCTCTCAAATTTGTTCCTGTATCATCAACAGCGGGAGTACTCGAAGAAACATTAGCGGGGTTAGTATTAACCAAATGTTGATCATGCATTTGTGCGCTCCCAAAGTCCGAGGATGGATTTTTGAGGACATCGGGAGAAGCTGGATTTCGACACGGGCGAGCTCTGCATTTGGTGGAGTTGAGAGAATGGATATATGGTCTCATCAAACACGACATCGCGTGAGATGTAGATGCGTCCGGTGGAAGGCTCAAGACACTTAAAACCTTTGTGGATATTGCTATACCCGAGGAAAACACAACGGGTAGAGCGGAATTGGATTTTTTTGTGTTATAGGGACGAAGATTAGGCCAACTTGCACAACCAAATGTGCGAAAGAATGTGTAATCAGGAGGGGTCCCTAAGAGTCGATCATGTGGTGTATCATTGTCTATGACCCGTGATGGAAGACGGTTAATGATGAAGACCGTAGTGAGAAACGCTTGATCCCAATATTTGAGGGGCATTGGCGCAGGCAAGGAGCGAGACCAACTTCGACAATGTGTCGATGTTTCCTTTCCGCGGATCCATTTTGTTGGTGAGCATGGGGACATGAGACATGGTGAGCAATACCAAGATGATTAAAGAATGTGTTTAGGGATCGATATTCCCTCCCCGGTCGATTGGACAGCAAGGATCTTGTGATTGAATTGTCAACCATAGTACGAAAGTCTCGAAAACATTGGAAAACTTCGGACTTAAAACGCAACAAAAAGATCCAAGTAATTTACTATAATCATCAATAAAACTCACATAGTAGGCATGCCTACCCACAGACACAGGTGCTGGTCCCCACACATCAGAGAACACAAGTTCAAAAGGTTTGGATGAAACACTAGTGGACTTTGGATAAAGTAAGCGGGCGACTCTTGCCCTTTTGACATGCATCACAGACTACACCATTATTGTTCGACTCTGAGAAAAGATAACTTATGACTAAGGACTCTTTGGACTGGTGACGAAGCATGACCTAGGCGACTATGCCATAAGGAGGTAGATGCCTTGAGAATAGCCAAGGGCTTCTTTGTTGATGATGGTTGATTGTGTGGTAGAGGAGGCTTCCAAGGATAGAGGCCCCGCTCACATCGTCCTTGAGTGTCTTCTCGTCTTTGTTCCATAAGAAAAAATGTTTTGGGTGAAGCTCTAGAAAAGCATTGTTATCTTTAACAAGACGATGAGCTGAAACAAGACTTTTATGGGCAGCAGGAACATGAAGAACATTATGTAGATGAATGTCATGAGCGGGGATTGCAAAATACTATGACCAACATGATTAATACTCATACCTGCACCATTCGCCGTGAGTACTTGTTCGCCTCCACGATACTTGTCGCGGAAGGAGAGCTTCTCAAGGTCACCAGTTATGTGATCTGTTGCGCCAGAATCAACATACCGTTCATGTCCATCACGTCTTGCGAGGTGTTGGATGCAGGAGGCACTCTTACGAGGAGGCCGGTGGGGAAGTTTGGATCAAAAGCGCTTGACGCGCACCTTTGGATGTCCCTCTTTGCCACAAGGCGACAAAGACACCTTGCTGAAAATTGCGGCCATTGCCGCCCTTCTTGCTGGTGCCGCGGCCTCATTGCCACGGCCACCGCCACCACGGCGGAAGCCACCATGCCACCATCACCATGGCGCGATTGGAGTTGGAGGAATTTCCCCCACGGCCACCCTTGGTGGCGACGTTGATGGAGGACGAAGAATCGCCGCCGCCCGAAGACCTTTACGCTGCTCAAACGCAGCAAGTTGAGCATATAGCTCATTGACCGAGATCGGCTCGACCACCGGAGCGATGGCGAGACAATAGACTCATACTCTTCGCCCAAGCCCCGTGATGATGAAGGTGACGAGCTCCTCATCTTCAAGCTTGCGGCCGCGGACGCCATATCGTCGACAAGGCCTTTCATCTTTACGAAGAATTCGCTCACGGTCGACGCACCCTTGGTAGCCGTCGTCGGCGCGTGCGTGTGGCTGTGTCGCGCCGAGACTTGGGCGCATGCTGCTCTTCAATAGCGCCCACGGCTCCTTAGGCCGTGGTGCACTCTGGACCCCGGACCGAAGATCTCCGGGGAGAGCGCGTGAAAAGAGGTAGGCGGGACGATCTGATCCTCGGCAGCCCGCATCGTAGGCCGGATTAGGCTCCGGCTCCTTCTTCTTGCCAGCAGCGGTGGACGCTTCATCCTCCGCGAGGAAGGGCGATGGTGGAGCAGCGGTGTTCTGAATATACCCGGCGAGACGGGCACCCCGGAGGGCGGAGGAGACGGTGGCGTGCCACATAGTATAGTTGCTATGGGTCAACTTCTCCGATACAACCGGAAGAAGGCCAAAGGCCAACGGCGGAGGGTTGGAAGGAGTCAGCCATGGAAGCTTGAGGTGGGCGATCGGATCGAATAGATCGGATCGAAATAACTCCGTTAGGAGAGAGAAGCTGATACCATGTAAAGCAATGAGCTGAAGAGGTTGCCCTCCTAGGGTCCTCGGGTTTCATTATATAGGGAGGTTACAAGATTACAACCTTGGAGTACAAGGAATACAACAGAACTCCCATACCGATGGGATTCTATTCTATCCATACAACAGGAGTCCGACTACTCCTAAACATAGAGAAATATTTCATTATCTAACACTCCTATATATAGTACATTTCTTCCATATAATAGATATAAGTATAGCCCACATAAATCTTGTATAACAAAAATTATATATGTAAATTTTTTATACCAATATATGTACATTTCACTTCACGGTTCTCTCAACCGTAGTTCAAACGTATGTACATATATTTTTGTAATCCATTGTGAACAGTGTAGATCAATTTCATTTAGATTCTGTCAACTTCAGCAGTTAAGATAACTAAACTGGTCCCACACTCATCATCCACACATGTTTGAGAGGAAATGACAAACACTTTTGCAAAAGGTTAGTTAGATGCAAGATCCCTAGCAAATTACTCAATTAACATGAAGACGATCTCACCAAAATCAGCTGTGAGGTTTCTAATCCAGGTTGCTAGCACCACCAGGATGAATTTCATCTCCCAAAATCCCATGGCAGACAAGGCCTACACATGGTGATGTCATCTCCGGGCAAAAAGATGAGACGCAGCTGCTTTACTCATGCAGATGCCATGCGATGATTTCATGCAGGTGTCTGGCTCTGGCCGGCGCCAGCAGCCAGTCGGGCCGTTAGCCAGTGACTGATTTTGGAGTCACCTCATCCTCCATCTTTTTCTCGCCACTAAGATGTGTTCGTTCTCTAGGAGAGCGCGACGCAGCCACCCTGCAGCTGCAGGTGGCAAGCAGAGCACACACACGGCCGGCGTAGCATGCAGCAGAGATCCCAGGGAAAATAGAATCATGCATCTTTTTATGGCCCCTGCCGCAGGGGCTTGTTGTTGATTTTTTACTAGTATATCGTCGATCGATCACCTTGATTGATAGATGCAATGCAAGAGAATGAGTTAACAGCTGGGGGCAATGCAGTCTGTACCACTTTGGGTTCCCGGACCAGCGCGCAGAGCAGTTTTTATATTTATATATACATACCCTAGCTGAATATAATCTATAGTAGATTTTATCTTGCCCATCTATACATCCCAAGAAGTTAGCAGCAGTTCATTGTCAACTGTTTAATTTGCTGCAGCTGTTCATTGTGTCCTGCATGCTGAAGTTAGGAGCAGATTAATTAGCTAGAGCCAACAGATCCATCAGAACAATTAGCATATATAGAGACAAACAAGAACACCACTCGATCGCACATCAATTAGTGAATGATCCCAATACGCAAAGCAGTAGATCGAAGCTGCAAAAGAGCAAAGGCAACGACGCAAGCTCAAAGAAGAAGGTCCATTGCCTGTAGCCAAATAGTGTATTTCATCTCTCTCATCACTTTTCGAGCGGTTTACCTTTGTGTTCGTGGTTTCTATCTTTTTACAGGACGGACAACCCTAGGCTACCAATAAAGTTCTCGCTCAGCATGCACCTAATGCAAGCACAGGCATGCATGAAACTTCTCCCCAAGCTTGCTCTCGCTCGCGCCGCGCGCGCGCGGGAACATGTGCATGCATGCAATTTTGTTGTGCGCCATTGCCAACCCGTAAAGCAGCAAGACACGCAGCATGTGGAACAAAGCGGCCATGAAACAACATCTTGAGCTCCCCTGTGCCCCATTGGAGATTTGGTCGGCAGATCCTCCTCGGCTCATAATGGTGGTCACTGTGCGCCATGCATGTATTCAGTGAGGAAGAAAAACAAAAGTTTTTGCATGCATAAGAAAAAAGTGAGGAGAGACGTCTCGCAAAAAAAGTGAAGGGAGACTGCATATAGGGGAGAAAAGAAACAAAGACCATAGTGTTTTTTTTTCGAAAAATAAAAAACCCTAGCACATTTGATGAGAAAAATTTCGTAAATATATGGTGATCCCTCAATTTGTCTTGGCTTGTCATTTGTGGGGGTGGGAAGCGGGTCAAACAGAACTCTCAGCCCAAATTGCATTACCAATGCGAAACATTATTAAACTTGTTTGAAATTTTCAGATAAGTTGAATAAAATATAGTGTCATGGCTTTGGAACGAGTTTTAAATGCTTTTTTCTTTAAATTAGGCCCTTCAAGCCATGTATTAGTCTTTGTTTCTCATAGCTCTGGCTCTAGCTTCTCCATACGCTATAGCAAGGAGTGGTTCTATTTTCTCCTCTTAAAAATGAACTAAAAGCCGATGAAACCATTGGTTTTTGGCTTCACCAACTTCGGTTCCTCCAGGCATTGTAGCATGCGATGAGCCGAAATCATTTATGCGTAGTCGTCGAAAACAGGGTCTTGCTACAATATTTTCATTCGTTTTACCATTACCATGGACAACATACAAAATTTCCTAAAGTTTTTATTTATTATATATAGTTTATTCTTGTATTTTCGAGCTTCCATTTTCCTACTTTTATTGTGGGTCTACTTTCAATAGGGGACCTAGGCTCAGCGACCTTGGGCGCCTGCCCACGAGCTCTCATGCTAAGGTATTTGTCGCATCGTGCTCTACTACAAGCTTAAAAGTACAACATATGATCTCATCAGTATATCTTGAGCTTCGGTCCAGCTCCATTATATTCAAGCACTGAGTTTCATATACTTGAACCTTATAGTACTTGTTTATTTAGTCTTATAATAATTGTTTATTGAGCTTTGTAGATTTTATTTTAGCTCCTTTATTTCATCTTAACACATCTCTAGATTTTTTTGAGGGTTTTGGATATTTTATATCCTATCCAATATTGCATTATCCTTTCAACTGTATTATATTTTTTCCAAAAATAAAGGAAACATTAAACCAAGTCACGAAGCCACAAAAAGATCAGTGACATACCATATTAATTTAGGCTCTATTAGGATTCCTATAGATAGTAGCTATCTGTTAATAATTATCTATTTAGGATCCATACAGGTATAGATAGTGGACTAGATAATTGTTAGTTTGAGCTATCCCACACTAGCTGAACAAAATCAGATAATGACTATTAGCTAGGCAACTATTATCAGATAGTGAATCAAACACACTACTGGAATCTCGGATTTTTTTCCGTGGGTGTAAATACCCACGGAAAAATACGTATATACCTGGAAAAATATTTTTTCGACGGTGAACCCACGGAAAAATACCCACAGAAATAGAACGACGAGAAAAATGTAATTTTCCGTGTGTTCCTGACAGAAACAATTTTTCCATGGGGCAAGCACCAACGGAAAAATATCCTCCGTCGAGATCAAGAAACAATTTTCTATGAGTTTTATGCATACGGAAAAACCGGCGAAAAACTAGATTTTCTGTTGGTGTCGCTCCGTCGAGAAAAAATAGTTGTACTCACAGAAAAAAGACTAATTGATACAGCCGATTGTGAAGCCATAGCACAGAAAATTCCAGACACCGACAGAAATATTATAATTACCCATGCAACAAATTGGATGTAATAATTAATTAGAAATAGTAGCAATATCATATTATACTTTTGGACTGTCCATACAAAAGTTTCATCGCCACAAAATAAATAGCATACATGTAAAGATGAAGTCCAAACGTACATCCATTCATAGCATCCAGGTTACATAAAGATGATGTCCAAATATTCCGGCATCAATACATTTCAAAAAGTACTGCCATCTCATCTCAGCAACTCAAGTTTCAACCAAGATGAATGAAGTACCGGCATGCATCATTGAGTCATAAAACTAAGGCTAACGATTAGAGCCACCTACTAGTTAATGCACAAAAGCACAGCTCTACAAAAGAAGAAACCACCACACCACATCCATGTTTTGCAACTAAACAACCATCACATCAATGCATGATCTCCAATGTTGTCGGAACTTTGATTGTTGCCATCATTTGCAGCATGAGGATCCCCATTGTTGTGGCAAACATCATCAGTATTATTGGCAGATTCAGCATGAGAAGAACCGTAACTTTGTGAACAAGTTACATCGGTAAGTGAAATTGTTGCAACTGGAATAGTACCCCACAAAATACTATCAGTTTCTACTTCCTTTCCATCTTAAAATCCCTAAGTCATGGATCGACAACTACAAAACATGTTGATAGTGGAATGAAGATATACTCACAATTGCTTGCGTAGCGGACAAGTTTGTAATGCTTCTTCGCACAACCCTTCTGTCTCCTGGTAAAGGTTCTACAAGTGTATTGGAAGTACAGATATTTCAGATTGAAATCAATAGATAATTCACACATAACATTGGTAAGGTATTTAGAAAAGCATTGCACATACCAGTACCAAGCCTACAAGAACTTTGCCTTGCTGCAGTGCATTCTCCTTATCACGATTCTCTTCTTGTAGCCTTACATTTTCACGACGTAAGTCTTCCATTTCATGAGACATGTTTTGCATAGTCAACGCGTTTGATGGACGCATACTTCTGTCCCTTCCGGCTGCTTTCGACATCCGAAGACTTAACCGCACCATTTGCTATGGCAAGACGCCCATGCTTTCTCGGGCTACCACGAGACACATCATATAGAGCCCTCCCCATTCAATGATAGTTGTTGCCCAACCTCATGCCCATCCACTTCCATGTCTGCATCATCTCGATCCTCTTCGTTTGCACATTCTATTCTCTTAACACGGTAAGGTACTCATCCTACAAGGACTAGAACAAGGAAACATGTTGTACAGATGTACGAGATAGCCAAAACATGATAGCATAGTATTCTGAAATTTCTGGACATCATCAAGGTAGTCACCTAAATAACTAGAGTTCTCTATGTTCTGTTTGACATCCATGTGCATCCATGTGCGGTTTGACATGTTAACTAGTTCTGTTTCATATATATATATATATATATATATATATATATATATATATATATATATATATATATATATATATATATATATATATATATATATATATATGTTATTAGATATCACAACAAAGGACATACATTCCAAACTCAACAAGTGGGCACACAAATAAAATGTAGAATAACAATATAAAACAAACAGATCAATGAAGAAAAAGAAGTGCACCTTGCTTCTCACAGGTACTCAACAACTCTTCACTGTCTTCCTCCAACGGGAACCTTCATTGCTTGCTTAGCCCAAAATCTTTTACTGCGTACATCCAGGGACATGAGATTAGAATTTCCAGTAATTTCTTTTTCATTCTATTAGTGAGCCACGATGGCTAATATGCTGCCTATAGGTATCGTACAGGTATATGTCATGAAAATATCAATTAGAATCATATAGATCTATAAATAGACAAGGAAAACATGCAGACCCATGAGTCCCATTGCAGTGTCTTCATGAATGAAAATGTATTAACTAACACTAGTATCGATAGGCAATGCAATGAAAGAAAATGGACAACAGATAACCTGAAACTTCGATTCAGATTTGAAGCATACAACACTGGCGACCAAATCTTGAGGGAAACAAACTTGAACTGAAAATTAAGTACAAAATTACTCGAGATAAAACCAGCATCTCATCTCATACAAAAATTGAATCGGTGAAGAGAGAAGTACCCACTGGTGGCCGGATCTGGATGATGGAAAAGCTGGAAGAGAAGGGCCGTTGAGAGAGACCAGAGCGAGGAGAGGTCTGGGGACGCGCCCGCAGCAGCGTCGGCTCCGGCCGTCACCCGAGTGCCCGGCGCCCAGCAGCCGGTGGGCCTAGGCCGGCAAACCGGAGGGCGGCGCGCCGGCGGCACAGGGTTAGGGAGGGCTCGCAGCCTTGGTGGAGGCGGGATGGCTACGTAGGCGCAGATCTAGGGGCTGCCAACGCCATGGGAGCAAAGCTGCTGCGGCGGCGGGCGTGCGGTGCGGAGGAAGCTGGCGCGTGGCGGCGGGGCCGTGCTGCGGTGTGTGCGTGTTCGGGCGTGCGTGTGTTGGCGGCTGGGTGCGTGCGTGTGTTGGCCTCTCGGGGATTGGGGGCAGCGGCAGGAAGTTAGGGATAGAATTTTTCTTTTCTTTTTTTATTCATTAATATATTGACAAGGCGCGAACGCCAAAACGGAAAGCGCGAATGCCAAAATGGAAAGCGCGAACGCCAAAACGGAAGCGGAAC
>JAENPR010002095.1:0-79050 GCA_018135685.1 Themeda triandra | reverse complement strand
CTTCATTTTCACATGTGGTGTGAGTCAATTTTAGTTCATTAATTTCGGAAGCAAAGACTCACAAGAAACACATGGCAAAGAAGCATTTGACTTAAGCAAACCATTTTCTTCTCTAGTCTTATCAAGATCCTCATACAAGTCAAGACATGAAAGACATGGCATAGAGGCATTGATTTTCAACTTCTTATTTTTAGATTTTAAGCATGCAAGAGAAGAGCTCAAATCATCATTCTTTCTAAGCATGTTATCACAAGAAGTGCATGGAATTAAAGCACAAGACTTCCAATGAGAAAGACCACATTTCAACCTCGGCAATTGAGCATTTCAACTTTTCAATCTTTCTATGCAAAGTAACACAAAGCTCATCATTTTTAGCACAATGCTCAAGACATGTATCAAAACGGTGGGATAAGCACAACACACTACCGACAAGGGTACCTTTCTTGGCCTTGCCAAGTTTGCGCACAAGATCCTCCACCGAAAGCTCATCATCATCTAGGAGGTCCAACAAAGCATTCACCTCGTCCTTTTCAAACGCCGCATTGTAGCCTTCTCGCATGATGTCATCCCCCACCGCAAGTCCATCATTCAAACCTCGAGGACAAAGACTCACAAGAAGAAGAGCTTGGTGCCATCTCTCAAAGCACCGTTAGTGTTAGTAAGAAAAGGCGAAAATCAACAACAAAAGCCGAAAGCAAATTCACCCTCAAAACAATGTCGCCTCCGTGGATCACGGACCGATTAAGGTGGAGTGATCCTTAACCTGCTCCGATACCAATTGAAGATCGAAAATCGACACGTAGGCGGGGGTGAATGGGAGCCGTAAAATTTCTTTCGTAATATTTGGCCACTGTCCAAGCTCACCACCAAACACGCAAAGCAAACACCCTACGTCCACGGCCCAGCAGGCGCGATGTCTTCGTAAAACACAACGGGACACCACAAAGCCAATACAATAGATAGAATCGAACAGAGCTCAACCGCTCAAACCGTGACGAAACAAAATACTGGACCGATAATCTTGTGAAGCTCAACCTGCAATTCTTGACCCGTAACAAACACACAAGAGTGAGCTTTGATTTCGCACGCACTCAAGCGCACGGCCTACCGCAACTCGGACGCAGTCTGTCTTCTCACACTGCGGACTCACCGAACCCAATGATCTCACTAACACTATAGAGGTACTGCACTCACGAGCAGAGTTCAAGACTCAAGCACCAGCAGCAAGCAGCACAATTGCAATTGCAAACCGTGAGTAGTCCAAACAAATTGAGTTAAATTAATGCTCTAAAAATGAGCTAATAATTGTTTGGAAAAACAGCTCACGGAAACAAGGAAAAAGGATTAGCACAGAACTTGGTGCTTCACTTGTCATTCAAAATCTGCTAGCTAGTGCTTGATCACAGAAAACATAGAGAGCACAAGCACTGCTGCTACTCTGCTTGCTGAACCAGAGAACGGAAGCTAAAACCCAAAAGCAAGAAGTAATTAACGGATGCAAGAACGTAGCTTTGGGCCAATCAGAATTCATTCCTCAAAGGCAAGCACAAATTACACATGTACATCGCTGGAGTTAGCTAGCATGCCAAGAATGCTCTTGAGTAAATGCCAATAATTAGCTTTGAGAATCACGGATGCAAGACAAGCTTTTGACCAATCAGAAAATCAAGGCTTGAAGCAAACACGAACTGGAACTGAATGAGCTGCTTCCTGTTGCTTGGCACGAACAGAAACTCGCTGGAGCCTGACGATGGTGACCGATTTTTCAGTGGCTTCGGCTGAAGGATGATGCACCACGCACTGATGGAACCAGAGCCAGAAAAGAAACACCGGATGTGCTGCACTCCAATGCACGGACCAAGCTTTGACAACAAAATCAAAGAGCACCAAAGCTGTGTGCAAATGACTTCGGCGAACAAGACAGCCTGAAGGCTACAGTGCTGGGGCACTCTGGTGCTGCTCGGCTAGCAGTAGCTGGAGGCGCTCCACGGACGGCAACCAGACCGAGACAAGATCTGAGCACGATCACTGGAGTCCTGTTCCACTTCAACCTGTGAAGCTGCTAGAGAGCAAGCGTAGAGCTTGGTCGGGGTCTGCACCGAACCAAGAACTCTGACAGAGTGAAGCTCACGGTTCTGCAGAGCCAGGAGATGAACGCCGCTCAGGTGAGCTTGCTGGATGCGTGGACACAGCATGTAGCTTTGCCTGACCGTGACCCTTGTGAAGAACTCAAGAACAGAGAAGCACGACTCTGACGAACAGAGAGAGGACAGAGATCCGAAAATCACAAGAACTGGACCAAAGCAAGAGGAATCGCTCCTAAAATTTGCCTAGATAATCTTGATGGAGTGGACAAGCATACTCTAAGAGAGATCATCACTCAATTCAAATCCAAACTCCTGAAAATTCAGATCTCAGCCAAGAACACAAAAAAAAATCGCCCGAAATAGAAATCCTTGATTGCTGTGCTCGTGTTGAAATGGTTCAAATCACTTGGTAGATAAGCACAGTAAGTGTCCCTCCACGAATTAGACCAAAAGGAATGAACCGAAACGGCCTCAAAATCAAGAATCCAAAAATCCCCAAAAATACTCCGAAAATGATGGAAAAGAAAACTTAGATTCGAGAGTGAACAAGCATTTACGAAATTTGATCCCTTTGACATGCACACATATCCTAAGTTCACCCTAAAGAATTAAAACTACGGGATTTAAAAAAACTCGCTAACAAGCAGCCCACTCCTCTCTCTAACTCTAAAGCCTCTCAACACAACATAAATGAGAGTGACCTTCCAAAGACGTGCTGCCCCAAACAGCCCCTTGACATATATATAGGTACGTCAAATAATCAAAAACGCTTACGGGGTTGATAATTAACCCAAATACCCTGTGGTAAAAACCGTCCAGATTTTCTTCATCGATCCGACGACCACCGCGCCTCACCGTAGCCCGCTTCCACGCGATCTCCCCTTCGGGATGCCACGTGCCGTCCGTCCGCACCGGGACCTCCGCCCGAGTTTTGAGGCGCAAACCAGTAAAACCCGCCACCGATGGTTTTGAGGCGAAACCACCAAACCGTCCGCGAGCAGAGAGCCCGTACGCATTCCCCGCCGCCAGCACACTTCCCGCACTGGTCGACGTCCCAATATCAGCCACCACGGGCGGCCACCTTGGCCTCAGCTCCCGATCCAGTTTCACGCTCCGCCCTTCACCGCACCCGGTCCGGCCACGGCACGCCCTACTTGATCTTCACCAACCGTCGGACCACCGTCTCCAGCCGACACCGTAGGCCAACACAAGACAAGAGACACCGTTGTTTGACACGGTGCCGCGTGCCACGGTTACTGGGCAAGCATCACATACACGTCCGTCATGGCTAAGACAAGCTGACAATCACTCATCACACAACGCTACACAACGGTTATGAAAAAACCATGTGTCCGCACTAGCACAGCGCCGCCCTTGTTCAAGCAGCAGCACCGCGAAACCCTAGCGCCCCTGCAGCCTCTGTTGAATCTCGCCGAGGAGCCGAGCTTGTTTGCCGAAGTTGTCGCAGCATCTTGCTGTGTCTCCGACGGGCGATCCTAAAAGTCCACCCCGAGTTTCTCTCCGTGGGAAAGCTCGCCGCAGTCGATCTTGCCGTCCGTTGCCTCCTTCGTCGCCGTAAGCCGGAGCATGAGCTTTGTTTTGATCTCGCCAAGTCTGCTGCACCCTTTATCTCTTTCAACTCGCTCTGCCCTGCTCATGCCGTATCGTCGACCTGTGCAGATCGCCGCCGTCGTCCTTTACAGGAGCAATGTCTACACCCGGCGAACTGCGCACCGTCGCCGAGCCTTCTCAGTCCATGTGCAGTACCAAGGTGTGGTAGCCGTCTCCTCCTTTATCTTCCAGTGCTCTGACTTTGCTCAACCACACCTGTCGGCCAGTAACCGTGAGACCGCCGGCGAGAAACTCCATAGTCGGACATGGATGCAACGCGAATGTTTGCTTGCTTGCCTGCCTTGACGTCAATCCTAGCTTTGATAACATCATGATGACATCATCTCTGTTTTATGGCGCTTTTCTTCACAAGAATAAATTAGCAAATACACTGAAATACATCCTGTCGAAGCCCATATGTTGCTGAGCAAATTTCGTTTTTATATATTTACAGAATTGCCATTAGATTTCAAAATGCTTGCAAAATATTCATTTTATCTCCGATAACCATTCAAATTGCGTTGGTTTCGTAGTTTCGTAACCTACGTATTAGTTCCACTGTTAGCTCAGTTTGTAGACTTTAAATTTCGAGATCATATTTAAATGCATTAGTCTATAGGAAAATCTTCAAAATTCATATCTTCGCCGTTATAGCTCCGTCTTCGGTGAACTTGACGTCTATGTGACCATAGCTAACGAGTGTAATAGTTTTATAAACTTTTCATTTTGTTTTATTGTGATTGGTATACTGTTCTAATTTAGTCCTATTGCTTGATTCGTGTATGATTGCATAGTTTGCTTGAGTGGTGTTCTGCGACTGTGTCCTGTCGATGAGCTTTACGTTGGCAATCAAGAAGAAGTGAAGTTCAAGAGGCAGATCTACAAAGGTTTTGGACTTGAAGAAAGATCTAAGTTTAAGGCAAGTATAGTAGGACCATCCTTGTGTTCTATTTACTATCACACTAAAATTCATATGCATGTGTTCTTTGTCACCCTGTATAGGATTATCTAGTCTTGTTACCTGTTACCTTGTTAGACTTGGGCTATTGCATATGGGTAGTGATGCTAGTGCTTCATAACATGATCTTGTAACTTGATTAACGGATTATGCAACAATTTTAAAGGATGACTTTTTAGCAACTTGGAATCAAGAGGGTTAAGGTGATTGGTTGTTTCCATTCACTTGATGTTCCCTCTCCTTAAGGACTTATCATGTACGTGATCATACGGGATTTCACGTGCATTGCATGAGGGCTATATGGCTCGCTCTAGTTATTCATAGGACCTTTTCTAGCGAGTTAGAGGATCTGCGAGTTGGTTATAGGGCGGCTCCTCCATTATGTGAACTGCCGGGTAGGTTAATTAAGTACCATTCACGGAGGAGGTTTCCCTATATCCGATGACCATGCGGCCCTAGCTTGTTAGACGAACCTATGGGTGGCTTTATAGTGATCCCTGCCGGCTTTCCTTGGAAGAGAGCTAAGAGGTCGACGGGTCTCGGGAGAAAGGGTAAATCACGACTCACAGGTAAAGGGTACACCTCTGCGCAGAGTTAAATCGATATGTCGTCCGTGCCCACGGTTAGGGCGGCCCTGAGACATTGCAGAATAGATGACCACTGTTTGTTATTGCTTAATGTTAATATTGATGATAATTGTATTCTTTAATCATATTTACCTGATCATGTGGTTATGGGAACACTACCTTGATGCCAAGTGCTAAAATATGACATACACTAAAAGCTACTTGCAGTTTAACCGTGTCATCCTTTTGAGCCTCATGAACCCCCTGCTATACTTGCGGAGTTCGACATGGACTCACTCTTGCTATTCCTACCACCTCAGGGGAAGTTTAGGCTTGTGATCAACCAGTTAGTTGGATCCAGTGGAGTGGAGTCAATACCCGAAGAACGGAGTTGTCTATCCGTTGTTTGTTTCCTAAGGTTATTCCTTTTTACTAAGTACGTTTTTAAGCATTATGAATTGATACTACCCCTTATTTGTAGCTATATGTGAGATTTGACTTCTAATACTCACATATGGTGCATATCTGGTTTTGTCCTTAAAATCAGGCAGAGTTCTATTCTAATTCAGTTCTTATCATGTAATATAAGGTCCAAATAAAAACCATCCATCATCCAAGTTGGTGCTGATTTGTTTTTTTTTTTTTTTTTGGTTTTGTCTTCGATCGAATGTTGTACATTCATCAACAACAATGAAGAAAGAGACAAAGTTATCACTCCGAGGCTACCTACACTTTGCAAACTCCCTCCATTCTTAAATATACGGTATCCTAAAATTCTTGGAACATTGTGAGTTAAAACTAAGACAGTTAATCCTCTCATAATCGTGATGAGAAGGTACTTTGCTTTTTTTTTTGAAACTAGAGGAGGTACTTTGCTTACCATATGTTGAACATGGTGGATGGCATGATAATAGACATTAATGGCATGTACATGTGATTGGGCTTTAACAACTAATAAATGAGCAAGGGTAGTTAATTCACCTAGGATCTCTTATAATTTAGAATAAATTAATTTTAAATAATTTGATATTTCCATATGTTCGAAGATTAAAGGAATCAAACAAACTTGTTTTCATGACAAGCGGCTCCTTAGATTAATTCGATCTTATCTTCAAAACCTTTTCACTTATTTTGAATGCTTTTCCCGGAAACAAATCAAATGTATACCAGATGTTTATCAAAGTGATCCACACTCTCCCCTCGGCATGCTCTTTATTGTTTTGCGACTGAGCTATTATAGCTTGTTATCATGGAGGTCCCTTTTAAGATTTGGTGAAGCTACCTCTTGCTAAAGAAGACATACACATTAATTAAAATCATCAAATTACCATGCACGAGATTTGTGTGTGTGCGGTGGGGGGGGGGGGGGTCAATAGGTTAAACATGAGAATTCTCTTCCAACTCAAAAAACTTGGAAGTTGAATACATTTATTTAGAACATCCGATCCACATGTGTTGAGGGTCCTAGAGAAATCTCGAGAACCATCATATTTCATGAATAACACAATGACCAACCAATTTTAGTCATGAAATAGATCATCGAATTAGCATGCTTCCTTAGGTTTTGTATAAAATATTCCTTCCCTTCTAAGTACATCGGGATGAAACCCTTAAAGTGTTGAATTGTTTCATTGGGACAATAGAAAGAACAAGATGTATCCCCATGCCAATTTTTCCTAGCTAATTCATCTTTGGTTAAAATAACACCCCTTTGAAAAAACCATTATTTTTAGATGCCACTTAACAGGCCAAACATCCATAGGGGCACTTGCCATGAAACCTCTATATTGCAACGCTTAAACAACCATTTACTTAATAAGCATTTGTTTTTATGTCTAGATTTTGAATTCCTAAACCACGTTCTAGATGGCCTTGCAGAGCCTAGGACATCCTCATATGTGCATCTCCCCGACGGGGTCCTCCCAAGAGGTGTTCCCGAAGTTCTTACTTATTGCAAGGTCAGTTGCTGTTGCATGCCATATTATGGTGGCCAAAGCAACATAAGTGTTTGGAATCTAGGATTTTCACGATAATTTTGACAATGTCAAGAAGTTGTTGAATTCCTTCTAGGATGTGGAAAGATTGTCTTGTCATAACATTATACAAGCACATCTGTTTCTTAGTCTTTGTTTGCTTGTAAACCCCAAGTCAAGAATAACAGAAGTGGTGATTGTTGGGTCTCGATGTCCTTGATCTCGACATTCCATCCTCCCTCCAATTGATGTTTTGCTTCATAAGAAAAATGATAACCGCCTTAAATTATAGTTTATTTAGTTTTATCCTAATTAATACTTAATTAAGAACTTTTTTAACTTTAACAAGATTTTAGAAAAACCTATTTAAGTTCAGAATTTAAAATAAAACATTGTCAAAACACATTATATTACATGGAAAATTTAATGAGACTAGCTTGGTGTTGTAAATGTGAGGTCACTTTTTCTACGGATTTAATTTGGTAAAAGCTACACAAGTTTAATTCAATACAAAATCAGAATGAATAATAATATATAGAGAACAGAGGAAGCATAAAATTGAACTTATAATTAAATTATAGAATCTTTTCATAACAGAGAACACCACTTATTTTATTATTTAATTGAGAAATGCACATCAGCGTATTTGGTTTCTTGTTTCCTAGTATCAGACAGGATCACAAGAACTTTGTCGATTTGGATGCTAAGAACACGCTGGAAATCTCAGGCTCTCCCCAAAAGGATCACAAGACCTGAGGTTGCTGCTATGTGGTCACCGAGAGCTTTCCTTTTTCGTTCTTATAAATTACAATTGCAAGGTTTCCAGCTAGTTATCCACAATTTGCATCCTGAATATTTTTTTTTGTGCTATTAAAAAATTCAGTAACTTCTGGATGGATGTGTTGGTTTTTAATATTTCTAGGGAGCAAGACAGTAATTTCTATGTAGTCGTACCTTGCGATAAACCCTCGATACGAATTGAATTCTATTGTAATCACCAATCACTTAAGGCTGTTTTTGGACCCTTCCAGTTTTTCTCGGTTTTTAAGAATCTGGCTTTTGGAAACTGGGTGGGATCCAAACAGGCCAGGTTTTTATGTGAGTTTTTTGCTAGACTCTTAAAAACCAAGAAACTATTGATGTCTAGCTTTTGCCGGATTTTAGAAACAGGAAGCAAAAATTGGTTTTTAAGAATCCAAAACTGATCCAACAAGGTCCAACAGATCCTAAATTCCTGGAAAAGTATGGAGTGATTATCCTGTCCTAAAGATGATGTCAAAAAAAATTGAGTCGTCTGGTTTTCGTCACTGTTTTGGTTATGTAGGGCACAAGTCATTTTAAATCACAGGTGGTGGATGGGTACTTCTTTTATGACCAATGGGTACTTGAGTTTGAGTTGCCAGTGATTGCGACGTTCTGTTACTTCTGTTCTTCATATGTATGATTATGTTGTTCAGGACTTCAACACAAAGGTATACACAAAATTTGCATTTGTAAACAAATAATAAGCTAGTATGTGTACTTCAACATATTTGTTGTTTTCTTGTATAAGCAAGCAGTATCAAAACTAGTTTGACTGAATTGGAAAATAGTGCTTTCAGTAAAAGATTGACGATGACTAGCTAGTTGGTGAGATTTTGGTTCAAATTAACTAATACCTCTAGGAATCTGGAAATGTTCTTGTGTTTCAAACGAGGTTTTATTAATTGAAATAGTTTTTTTAAAAAAATAAAAATGATCTCAGCTTCCTAGAAGTAGGCAAGAAATTAGTAATGCATGCATGTGGTGATTGGGCTTCAATTAGTGCCAGTTCTTCTTGACATATTGTCCCTGTGTTCCATTCGCCCTCGCTAGCCTTGACATATTGTCTCTGTGTTCCATTCGCCCTCCCTAGCTAGTCCCTGCTGAACTACATGAAAATGTTGTTTAGTACTACTAAGAAATCAAAAAATGTTGTTTAGGAGACATTGACACATTCGTAAGCACCATTTATATTTACTGAAGAAATAATGATGAATGCGTAGGTGACACATCCACATTGATGATTTAGTAGTGGTTTCAGTAAGGTTGAGGGTCATTCAAGCTAGATGGTGAGGTTTATTTGGGTTGAAATCCAGTGCACCTCTCCAAACAGTGAACCTCTCCATACAAGACAAAATAGGTGCTATGTGTGGTTGCTTGCCGATTTTCCTTCCTATTCTTGTATGTATATGTTGATTATTATACAAGGTCTAAAGTATCACACCAACGAGAGTTACGCAGCAGGATAAGAGCATCATCTGTGTGTTTCATGTTCCTGCAAATTCAGTAATTCCCCAGAGAGAGAATATTAAGCAGCTACTCCCTCCGTTTCAAATTGTAAGTCATTCTAAGATTCTTGGAGAGTCAAAATTTTTCAAGTTTGACCAAATTTATATGATTAAATAATACATTTATGATACCAATTAAGTACTATTAGAATCTTCTTTACTTATATTTTCATTATACATCTAGTCAATGTCAGAAATCATTATAGTTTTCTCTATAATTTTGGTCAAACTTGAAAAAATTTGACTCTCCAAGATTCTTAGAATGACTTATAATTTAGAACGGAGGAGTATATGATTGTACCCATCTCTCTACAAACTGATGAAAGATACCGTTCCATATCTATTGGAAAGATATCATGATAATTTGAGAAAAGCCAGCAAATAGATGAGTGCCAAGTTGCTAATCGTCACTAATGGGTATCTGATCATTTCAGACGTCAGGTCATTCTCGTTGAAAAGTTTCGTAGCGCTATTCTAGAAGAAATAAAAACATAAATAAAACAATCACTTTTAATATATAATATTTTTTGTTTCAAAGACATTTAACTTTATAGATTTAATTTTAAGACTTATCTAAATTGGAAACCAAGGAAACTGTTTTTTTTTTTCTTTTTTTTTTTTTTGAGTTCGAGGGCAACAGCCCCAGCCTTTCAATTACTATCAAAAGACCAATATCCTTACAGCATAGAGTACTTTCCTTCCTTTTAACCCAAGGAAAGTGTTTCGTCTAACTCACATTTTTTCCGTTCTCCGTTCTCCTTTGGAGGAGGTGGAACAACTCGAGGTGGGAGAGAGACGGTCATTTGTATTATCGTACCACCACTACAAAGAGATCATTGCATATTATTCGAAAGAAACCAAGGTAAGAGAGTGGGAAAAAGACGAGAGAGGGAGGGAGAGTAGCCATGCTATACATGTCGTCGGGATCGGCCAACCAGCCAGCCAAACTCTCCTGTATACTGTACAGGAGCTCCAGTCCTCTCCCCATCTCATCAGCAGGGGGAGCAGATACAAGATATCTCCTTACTCATTCTCTTGTGCTGTACGAATGAACACCAATTATCAAGATGTTATCCAACATGCGTCACACAAGGCCTAACTCTGCTTCGTCTATTGTATATATAACCCTCCCCCATCCCCGGCAGAGGTACTCACTCTTCTGTTGCTCATCGGCAACTCCTGTGTTTGAATGGTGAGCTCAAAATCCTTGAGCTTTTCATGCTGCTCAGCAGCATTCGACCCATGCCTGGACCTACACTGAATTGTAGTTTCTCTATAGTTTGATATATACAAGTTGTAGCACTCGTGTTTGTTACAGAAAAAGAAGCATCATTTCATATCAGCTCGTTACCAAACATCAGAGAGAAAACCTTCAAAAAAAAAAAAAATCAGAGAGATGGCAGGAGCTGTGCTGACGGTCTGCTACTTTCTGTCCGGCAGTACGCCAATTAATACTATTTGTTTCGCATGTATGTATGTTTGCATGCAGATGGGTATACTGGTGATTACGGTGGACCTAGAATGCTGTCGCTGCAGAGCCAAGATCACCAAGGTCCTGGACTGCCTCAAAGGTACATTCTAGTATTATGTATATAATAAAGTTGGGAATGCTCCATGACACAATTGTAGATATAATATGGAAAGATCAAAAGAGTAGTTGTAGTGCAAACTATTTTTGCCCCTGAATGAAAGCAGAGCACGAAATGAACAATCCGTGTTCAAACAAACTGATACCATCCAAGGTGTAGTGCAACGTGTTTTCGCATAAGAAAAAAAGAAAGGAAGGAAAACATTGGGGGTTCCCAATTTTGCAGAGTAAAGTATGAACAATCTTGACGAGGTTTGCAAGATTCTTCTAAAACCACATGATCAATCTGAAAACGTCAAGCAAACACCGTCTAGGCATAATATGAAACGTGAAAATTATCAAACAATCCTGTGGTTAATTAAATAGCATAATTAAGACTGCAATTACTAGCTTACGAGGCTCAATTCTCATCTGTGCTTGCAACGATAAATCGGCCGGTCAATTATCTTTTTTTTTAATTGACGCAGAGGAGTTCTGCATCGAGAAGGTGGAGTTCGAGGACAAGAAGTAGAAGAAGGTGGTAGTGGTGCGCGGGAAATTCGACCCCGAGAAGCTCTGCAAGAAAATCTGGTGCAAGGCCGGGAAGGTCGTCAAGGAGATCATCATCGTCGAGGTGTGGCCACCACCGCCACCCAAGCTGCCAGCTCCACCGCCACCCAAGCCATGCGAACCATGTGGCTGTGAGCACTGCAAGCCCAAGCCTGAGCCATGGTGTGTCTGTGAGAACTGCAAGCCCAAGCCTAAGCCTGAGGAATCAAAGCCTAAGCCTGATGAGAAGCCTAAGCCACAGCCAGCCAAAACACAATACAAGTTTGTGCCGTACCCGTACCCGGTGCCACCCGGGACGTGCCAGAGCTGGCCGTGGCAGTGCCTACCTCACCAGCAGTGCCAGTGTTGCCAGACGCCTCCTCCTCCTCCTTCGCCGCCGCCACCGCCTCCGCTACCGTGCAGCTGTTCAGGCCACGGTGGTTGTGCCGGCTGCGGCCAGACACCGCCGGTCTGGCCTCTCTGGGCACCGCATCCGCCAGTCTGGCCGCCCCCGTGGGCCGGCTGCAATGTCGTCGCCGATGAGAACTCGTGCTCTGTCATGTGATCCATGGCTACTTGCTTATCATCGCCTGAGGCTGTTGCTGTGCTGTGATTAGTATCGGACATAGGACATCTGAATAATCCGACACTAGTTCGATCGGTGCCATTCTTTTTTTGAGTTCAAGGGTGCCCCCAGCCTTTATATTGAAAGACCATCATTTAGAGTTCATACAACCGAAGCTCATAAGCTTATCACCACACCCAGCACCAAAGAAAACACAAACTCCAGATTACATCATGCAACTGATCGACCATCGAACCATCAGCACATCTAACATCTACATATTCCAAGCATCTTTCATCGCAGAGAAGTCGATCCATTTTCCTTCCAGCTTCGCCTTCTCCCAGTCATCAACCAGTCGGTCTCTTGCTTCCTCCGGAGAGATTTCCTCCCAATCTCCAGCAGAAGCATACAACAGGCGATCAACCTTGTTGGTTATCTGATCAAGCCAGATAGCCTTTGAGGACCTGTCGCCAGCTTCTTCATCTTGTCCAAGCAGCACCTGAACTTCGTCTGTTTTTCCTTCGGACAGAAACCGACCAGTTCTCTAGCATGGCTGCCACCTGCAGCAGCAGCACATGCCCATTTTTCCACGAAATTCCACGAAAGCAGATAACATTTCTTAACTTCCATAACCCCCATAGGGCAGCAGCACAGAAAATGTTAACTACTGTAAATCTTTTCTCACTAAGCCAATTAGTGCCAATAGCCATAAAATCCATTCCCACCTGCTGTTCTAAGACCTCTGACATGTAACTCCATAGCTGTTTAGCAACCACACACTCAAAAGACAGATAATAAACACTCTCATTTTCTAAGCAGAATAGGCAGGATCTCCTCCACTGCTATTCTAATCCCCAAGTTGTCTCTAGTTAATCGGTGCCATTCTTGTTCTGTATACTGAAGTTACTGTGCGTGTGCAGATGTGTTATACGAACGTGTTATGCCAGTATGCCTTTTATAGTAAATGGTGTTCTAGCTTCCAAAACTAAACGACTATAATTTGCCCTTTGTAATGTGATATTCATGTCTTTGTACGAGTTTCGTAATTGTGCCTCAAAGAATCCTTCACTTCTTGTGCTCAATCTGTAATTGTAACCGGCGCCGCCATGAAGAAAGTCCTAGAGCAACGAGGCAGAAGAACCTCCAATGGGTTATACGCTAGTCCAGTTGGTTCGTGGGGCAAGTGTCATGACTGAAATGTCGAGCCTATCTCACCATGATGTTGAGCCTTCTGCTCAAAGAGAAAAAAACAAACATGATGTTGAGCCCATCATCAAAACTCCGTCGGTGGACATGAACGGAATCGGAAGGACAGGAAATGGCCACGGCCGATGCAATAAAGCAACGGCGCATCTAATTTTGGACTTGGGTATTTTCAAGCCTAGCTTCGGTCCTCAACGATGTAGCCTGCATCGTCGCTTGCCGGATTGCTGCACGCTTGGTCGCCTGTGCCTTATCCTTGCCTTGCGTTGGTGTGGCTGTCCCCATTGACCGTGGGGCAGCTGCACTGCGTACCTGTTGGCATTCTAAATTGGAGATTCGTTTATTTGGATGGGATTGAGAGAGAGAATGTGTGTGATAGGAGAGAGGAGAGAGGGGTGATACTACGATGAGCACCGCAGAGCCAAGGGAGTGAGCTACAGAAGTGTAGAGTGAGGGATTGATCTGGCCTGGCATTTTTTTTAGCTGGCAGATCATCTGATGTCTCTGCGCATGTCAGCTTTTCTTTCAACGATTAGCAGCCTCTTTGCTCTTTATATAAGTGTGTCTTATTTCGAGCTGTTCTTCAACCCCGTTTTACCCAGGAAGAGAGGTTAGTGAAGCATTTGGACAGCTACCTGAACAAAGAAGTGAGATTCAAGTGTTTGACTAGAGTAGGTCTGCTGATGGGAGTGAGTTCCTAAGGGGTTCATGGCGGGTTTTGGTTTGGAATTTATCTGGACAGGTACAAATGTATTCCCAAAGCTCTTGGGGTGGGGCAAGGTCGGTGTAGAGCAAGGATGGGTTGGGCGAGGACGGGGACCTCCATCACGGCGAAGCCGCCCTCACTACTGCAACCTCATGCATCCACGGCCTTGCCACAAAGGTCGAGGAAGATGCTAGAACCTTGAACAAGTGACTGTGCAAAATGTAATTCATTTCCTCTTGCTTTAATTGTAGCAGACACCATTTCTTTGGCGCTTTTTTTTTATATGCTCACTTGCATAACTGAAAAACTGCAATCCCTCTGCTTTTGATTTTGATGGACAGCATTGAACACAAGTCCTTTGCACTATTGTGTTGTCCATCAGAATGGAAAATGCAAATGAGATTTGTGTTCCAGTCTGAAGTCCAATAGCTCATTATGTTCAATAAATGAATAAGTCCATTTTAAAATCACACCCTGAATTATGAAACAGGTTATTTACCCCTTCATCTTCTAAGACCAGATTAAGGCAGATCACTTGATTGTTTGGCTTGGTTGTTTGAAGTGGACATGACCTTAGGTTGCTTTGCTACTAGGGTATAATACATGTCAGGCGACCCATGTAGTCAAATAATTATAGGTCCTCTTATTTGGTTCTCATTGTGCTTGTGCTTCCAGTTGCCGATAAACACCATGCAAAGATGATTTAGCCTCACCAGCTTCATCCACTATAATGGCTGATGAGTGTTAGTCTAGTGCTCTGCTCCTGGTGCTCGTTGCCCTCCTTGTGATGGTCAAGTTTTCTTAGATTCCGATTGCAAACCATGTGGTAGCTGTAGATTGTGACAGAACTGACCAGATGGCTGCAAGTTGCCTCATGAATACTTCAGAGCTTGTTAATGTCTGCTCGAAAACAACAGTCGTGGTAGGAATTGAATGCGATGAGTGGTGCAAATGTGACTTCTTAGCTTGGGCTCATTTCAATGGTGGTCATAGAGCCCCTTGGATATGGTCTGATGGGGACACATTGTATTAAGGAGAGTTGATGGTAAATTGGCTTCCAAAGCTTGCTTTGAATCTAATCAGAGGAAGCAGGCAGAGCCAAGAAATAGGCGGACTGTTTCGCAGAGCTCCGCTCCTAGATTCTTTAGCTCTGCTCCTTGATTCTCTAGTGGAGTGATTCTACTTGATTATGGTGGGGGAGCAGGGTGGGGAGCAGGCATGAATTGATTCTAGAGTGATTCTTGTGGGTTTCGAACAGGACAGCGGAGAGCAGGTTTTTTAGTTCCCACCTCCCAGTGTAAATGGTGAAGTGATTCTTGCCTACTCCCAGTGGCGGAGCTGCGGCCCAGGCACCTAGGGCCTGGGCCCTAGTCGTCGGCCCAGCAAACACATATACCTCCAGTAAAAATTTGGCCCACTATGGAGGATTCAGAGGCCCAAAAGCTAGGAAAGGTAGGGCACCGTTCAGTTCCCTATGCACTCCAGCTCCAGGTCGCCCGTCGCCCGTCCCGTCGCCCCGTCCGCCTCCTGCTCTGCGCGACTGCGCCGCCGCCCCTCCGCCTCCGGCCTCCGCCCTCCGGCCAGTGGGGGCAGGCGGGCAGCTGCGCGCCCGTCGCCCGCGCCAGTGGCCGTCCGCCGCAGGGCCGCAGGGGCAGGGCGCCGCCGCGGCGCGCCGGCACCGTCGCGCCTCCTCCGGCGGTCTTGCCGGGCGGCCGGCCCTCCTCCTGATTCTGTGGGAGCAGTTTGGTAAGACTGGACGAAAAGCTCGCAGCTCGGTAGCTCGCTCGGCTCGGCTCGTTTATATTTTTCAACAAGCTGAGCTAGCACTTTAGCTCGCGTAGTTAATGAGCCAGCTCGCGAGCTGGCTCATGAGCCTAACAAGCCAAAGTTGTTGGTCTTAAACTTATATTAGTGTTATATGATTACGTGTCTTACACTTCACAATTTATTGATGACTGGACTTTGACTCTATAAACTTGGGATTAATATGACTCTATTTTATTTTAATGTATGGATAATCAATAATAGATTATGGATGCATCAAATATGGCATGGAGTGTAAACCATAAACGATGTATGGTGTCGTATTATAATATAACAGTACATATTATAATATAACTAGTTTTACATTATTACTATTGTTAAACTTTAGATAATACATATATTATATTTTTTATGTTTTAATATGACTGACTCGAGCTTAACGAGCCAGCTCGTGCTCGTAGAACGAGCCGAGCCGGCCTTGTGGTTTGTTAAGATAACAAGCTACAAGCCAGCTAGCTCGTTATCATAACGAGCCAGAACAAGCCGAGCCAAATGAGCGAGCTGGCTCGTTAAGCCAGCCAAGTTTGGTAGAGTTCTTCTGCTCCAGATTCTTTGTGGAAGCTGATCTCTATGAAAAGTGATTCCTGACTGAAATTGATTCCCTAGGATAAATTCTATGCATACAGTGATTCAGTGCGTGAAGTGAATCAGGATAACCTACGTTTTTTATGTCCTAGCCTCCTACTTCATTTAAGAAAATCACTTTTATAGAATCAGCAAAGACTCACTTCTCAGTAAAAATCTGTTTGGCGGAGATCACTTCAGCAGAGCTTCTCCTGAATACAGCCTGAAGCTGCTCTGGGAGCTCTACCACAAACTGGACCTAGCTGTTTGGCTGGGGAGGAGTGAATTCTCATAATCACTTCCAGAGAGCCTTGCCAAACTGCCCCTCAAGCTTCTTTAAGCTTACAGAAATAAATTTATCCGTTCGAAGTATTCACTTTACACCAGCTGTTAATGTTTTTGTATTTCATCATGCGCTGCCCTTTGAGAATTGGTTCTCTCAGAGAATAATACAATTGTTATCTTTTACTCTATTTTAGGCTTTGGATATGCAATACCAGGTGCATGGCCGAAGACAGTGTCGTACTTGTTTGCAGACAAGTACCTTGCTGGAAGTCTTGGAGGGATTCTGTTCCAGGTACTGGTGTGTGATTCTGATTTTTGTGCCATATCAGGAGCAAGTTGGAATCTTTCTTTTTTAAAACAGTTAATATTGTTCTAGTGTAAAATTGACGCTCTGTATGTCTTGTCATCAGGAGTGCGACGGCTTGTTGTTATTGAACAAAGTACCAGATTTGTGGAAGGAATCATCTCATTCAGAGACATTTTTACATTTCTCCTTGGATAGCATCTGTGTAGCCAATTCCATACATGAAAAAGCTTGTTGTACTTGGTTCAAACGAAATAAAAAGGTTACAAATGTGATAGTCATCTTCTTTCTTCCATCTTGCTTTGGTTCTTATTATGCCACAGACACTACACAATTGAACTGCGCTGAAAGAAAAACAGGCAGGTGCTGCAGGCTTGCTAAATAGAATGGAGAAGTGTTCAGGTGATTGTTTCTTGCTCTCGTCCAGCTGCCAATTTCTGATTTGCAGGCTTGCAGAATTGCTACTTGCGAGTTAGGAATGCCTCGCGCTCTTTTTAAGAGGTTGAGATTTCTCTTGTTATGTTTTTAAACATCGATACAGGCTACAGAATCATTTTCATATCGCCTTTGAAACAAGGGAATTTTGAAGCAACTGAATGTTGTGATTTTTTTTTTTAATGAGGTCAAAGGACCTCTCTTCAAATTCGGACATATTTTTTTTGTGGATGCATCAATGATCTCGTACAAATGAATTTCTTGAAGCATTGCTCATTCCAGTTCTATTGGATTTGCAGGATGTTACTGTATAATTACAATGCTTTTCATGACCCCATTTGGTTTTGCTGTTTGTTTTCAAACAACTGAGAAGATTTGGCTGTAGGAGAATTGTATATGTTTCATTGTTTTAGTCAGCAGTGCATCTTGGTGTGGAGTGACATTAGGCAAGGTATTTTTGTCATGAACTGTACAAGAAATTGCTATCATAAGGAAAGCGAATTCAGCAATTTTGGTTCATGCTTGAAATCTGCCAATTATTTGCACTTTGGCTCTTTAAGAGTAGAGATAAGAAGGATAGGATCTCAGGAAAATTTGTTATGTCACTTTGCAGTACTAGCAAGGGAATGAGGCGACTTTTTGTGAATCACTGAACACAGTGCAAACAATTCTCTTGAAACACTTCCTCTGTTTCCAGTTTTATAGTATTTGTATTCGCATTTGGTTTTGTTTCTGTGTTCAAATGGTTTCGAAGATTTGATTGAAGCAGATTCGCATATGGACATGTTGTGCATTGGTTTGTCAGCAGCTCGATACCTTCTCTAGTCCGATGCATGACCTTAGTGGAAAATGAACTTAGGAAACATGTTTACTATTGAAGCACGGTGTGAAAATAGATGCACTTATACAACCACAATAACATTAATCCAACAATATTCACAATCATGCTATCCATTAAACAACAGAGGCAAATAGCACAATACTTTTCTTCGATATGAATTGTCACGCCAGTCAGAAGCAAATATCCTGACAACACCAACTGGCATGGGTAAATCATGTGTCGAAGTATAATCAATAGCAGGACAGGTAAACCTGATTGCTTTCTTGTCTCAAGCGAGTGTCTGACTTGTACTCAACTTTCAGATTGAATTCCTGAGAAATATATTGATCTTATTCCTCTTTTAGTCTTAGATTTGTGCTCCCCTGTTTGTTTGTCAACTCCTGTGTTTTTTATGAATAAATTGCTTTCCTGTGTTTTTTCCTCAAAAAATATATTCATCGGATCTGCAGCCAGCCCATGAAAGAAAGAAATATAGCAGCACTGTGCCAGGAATTTCCATGTCCTCTTCAGTTCATTCATTAATTCCTTTGTCTGTTAGAATGAGCATTTGATTTGGCAAGAGAATCCAGTTCCCACTAACTTCATGGATCTGCAATTTCTTGGACGAAAGCACCCATCATGTTCAGCACGAAACTGCAAGATCACACTCCAGCACCATATTCCCATTTTTCAGCATAAAGGTCTAGTGAAATGTAGAGTGAGATTTGTATCCCTAGGAGCTGAAGATATACTGGTAACAGATCTTGAAATATGTCCAAATTCTCGCATGGAATGATATAGGAGTCTTAGCAGGTATTATCACTGCAACTAGTGCCGGTCCTCTGTCTGAACTATTTTCAGAGATTCAGAATTCTGCTATAATCCACTGTGATACCAATGCCGGGCTGCAACCTCCACTGCGTCCACATTCCAATGCATTCTACATCCAGAAAGTATACCTTCTCACACATAACTGTCCACTTCCATGGCTATCTTCCTGATAGTGAAGATTTGGCATCACTAGGAGATCAAGCTATACATCAATAATAACAAATCCTGAAATATATCTAAATTCTTACAGCCAAACTAATCTCTATTTTCAGTCTTTCCGAATTTTGGCAACTCTCACTGTGACCAGATAGCTCATCAGTGGTACCATCTTTGAGCTATGTTGTCACTGAACTGCAGCCAACATTCCTCCGGCCAATCCTTTCATCCATTAACATTCTAATCCTCACGACATCCTCCCACCTGCCAGCATCTGCATATATCGCAGCCATTGCAGAGTACACCCCACTGTCATCTGGGTTCAGTTGCAACAAATGCCAAGCTGCAACCTCAGCAGCCTCAACATTCCGATGCATCCTACATCCAGCAAGTATGCCTCCCCACACATAACTGTCCCCTTCCATGGGCATCTCCCTGACCATGTCCATTGCTTCTTCGATCAGTCCAGCACGACCAAGCAAGTCGGCCATACACCCATAGTGTTTCAGTTCCCGGCGCACATTGTGCTTGCCCTCCATGTCACAAAAGACGCGCCTTGCCATGTCCACAAGGCCAGTGTGGCTACAAGCGATGAGCGCCCCCAAGAAAGTGACCCCGTCGGCTGGATTCCATCAGCCACCATCCGGTGGAAGTACTCGAGCGCCACTGTTCCATGGCCATGCATGGCCAGCCCAACAATAAGAGCATTCCACGTGAACACGTTCCTGTCCTGGCACGCCTCGAACACCTCCCTAGCATCCTCGACGCACCCGCACTTGGCATAGAGATCAACGAGCCCTGTGGACAAGAACACGTTGGGACGGGTCCTGCTCAGCTTGATGTACTCATGCACCTCCCGGCCCTTGTCCAGCGCCCCCAGCTGCGCACAGCACGAAAGCACCGCCACCATGGCGACACTGTCAGGCCTGAAACCCTCCTCCCTCATCCGGTCAAACAGTCCCACCGCCTCCTCGAGCCGCCCCGCCTTGGCGCAGCCGGCGATCACCGTGCCCCAGGACGTGGCGTCCCGGACGGGCATCTCCTCGAACACCTCCCGAGCAACGCCCACCCTCCCGGCGTTCACGTACGCGTGCACCAGCGCGTTGTAGGAGACGACGTCAGGGGCGGAGGCGGAGCGCATTTCCTCGAACACCCTGCGCGCGGCGTCCGGGAGCGCGCGGCGCGCGTAGAGGAGACGAGCGCGTTGGCCACGTGCGGGAACGGGAGGAGGTTGCGGGCGACCGCGGCGCCGTGGAGGGAGAGCGCGAGCCTCAGGTGGCCGGAGGAGGAGGCGGCGGCTGAGACGGCGAGCGGGAGGGTGTGGCGGGTGGGCGGCACGGAGAGGCGGAGGGAGGAACGGAAGAGGAGGAGCAGCGCGGCGGGGAGGGGCCGCGCGAGGCGGGAGTAGGCGACGAGGAGGAGGGTGTGCGGGCGCGGGTCACGGAGGGAGAGGTGGCCGGCGACGGCGGCGAGCGCGTGCGCCGCGGGGACGCGGCGGAGCGGGAGGCGGTGGCCGGGTTGGAGGAGGTGGGGGGAGTGATTCGTAGGGCGGAGGGAGGCTGAGCGGTGGGCCGGGACTAGGTGGACCCATCTTGCATTCCCTTGAGAGGCCCTTGTTTGTTTTTTTATCTAAAGAGATACTTATAAAAGAATAAATTGGCGTTACACAGCCGAACGGATGGTGGTGCTGCAGGTTCGCTCACCCAGTCGCAGCTGCCACGGACGGTTGCGGATGTCAGGTGCCCGTGGATTCGCACGTGCTGCTATAGTGCGTAGGAAGGTTCGAGGGCCTACGCTTCTAACAAAAGTTTCTCTAACATGATAGCTCGTGGTACCGGCACCAAGCAGACCAACCAATCGGTCAGTATGGATGTACAATAAGCCCTATTTGAAACGCGAGATTTTTTTTTCTTGTTCCTGTACTGTTTTATGTGAAAATGAACTGATTCTCGTAAAATTTTTGCGCAATTTCTGTGAAATTCCTGCATTCTAAACAGATCCTAAGAGTCTTACATGATATGCCGATGCCCCTGACTGTGTTAAAAAAAACAACTCAGATGATGATCATGAATAAAATGGTAAGAGGACAAGAGATATTGTCCCTATCTAGTTGTTCTAAGCTAAACCATTTTAAATTTGATTAAAATTTTTATAAAAAATACTATTAACAACTACTATATCAAAGAGCTAAGTTATGAAAATTGTCATGTATCTAATAAAGCTCACTTGATATTGTAAATCTTATTATGCTTTTCAAGGAAAAAACTAGATGGTAAGATTTGCCTTAGGACAATAAAAAATCCATTATATTTTAAAACGGAGGCAGTAAATACATACTCCTTTTGAGTGTATACATAATACTGTTATATGGTGTGCTAAATAATTGTGAAATATGAAATCAGTTCTTTAGTTTGGTAAAGTTGTGTTGACGCAGTAAAGATCTCACACCAAAAGAGCTAGCGTGCTCAAATGGAAAACATAGCAACTCGCAACAAACCACAAAAACTGGTTCGGTGGTTTTGGATAGATCTAACTGAAAATCTACAAACACCTCCTATGAAGGACCTGTCAAGGAGACACACCGTACCTAGGGTCGTTGTAAGGTTGTTAGGGTCCCCTAGAACATCCACAAATCTCGTATAGAAGTTTGCACGAGATCAGAATATAGGGTTTGAAAGATATTAGAGTTTAAGATTAAGTAGACATAAATTATTTTTGATCGATTGGGTAATTTCAATCAATCGTACCTCTACGAGCTTAGAGCAATTCTAAGAGACTCTTTGTACCCATCCTAATGTATAGGGAATACAGATTTTGGTGAAGAGATACTCTTCAACAATAATTGGACCTCCAAATATAGACATCATCTATTTCGGATTTCTCGCTAGACAAAGATGGAGAGCGGAGATGGCTCTCTAGAGTAGGTTAAAGATATAGAAAAATTGTTGGAATATATCTATCCCTAATAATAAATTGCCAAAAATTCTGGATTTTTTTTGGTTTCTGTCTTTTTTTTTTTTCTGCCACCATGTATCCGTAGAGGACTTGGTTAGACCTCCCTAAAGGTCTCAGACCTCCGTATTCCACCAGCCAGTTAGAATTAGTGTCTGTAGCCAGTTATAATTAGTGTCCGTAAAGGATTTGGATTAGACCTCCATATATATTTACAGATTCAAATTAGAACCTATACAAAATCAATTAGGACTATGTCCTTACAATTCCAATTACAGATTTCTTATAGGAATATAGTCCTTGTCCAAATAGGACTGAATACAACGATCATGCAATATATAATTGGATAGCCGAGAGAACAAAAACAACCTGAATCAAAAAACCAACTCCTCCAATTTTGTAATACACACAAAGAAAAGAAAAAAAAAAATAAATGTGGCCATTGGTCTGGGATCAAAATAGCCGACCTGCATTTCGAACGGCGCGTCCTCCCGTTGTGTGCTGATTCTCGCCATCCTATTATTAGTTAACGGTAGTCAACATGCCTATTATTAGTTACCTAGCAAATATGCCCTTGAATGGTACATATTTAATAAGTTAATGTTGAGAATAAATAACAATGTTCTTTTTAAACCTATATTGAATTAAAATACATTGGCTGCCAGATCGCGACCGCCATGGCCGCGGGGATGCCGTTGCCGCTAGAACATGCGGTCGCTCGGGCACCGTCGCCGTTGTGCTAGGGCCGCGAGGCTGGACGGGCAGGGGCGCAGAAGCCAGTACGGGGAGGCAGTGGTGGTCGTGTGGACGTGTGGCGAGGAATAGAGGAATTTGCGGTGCGTGGAGAAACGTCTGTGACTCAGGTGGAGAGGTTCCGTGCGGTGGGAATATAGGGATATGTAGAGAGAGAATAGAAACAAAAGAAAAAAATAAGAAAAGGGGAAAGTAAAAAGAGATAAAAGTAAGGAAATAGGAAAAAAAATCACTAGATATTTCACTCGTGCGGTCGCTCGGGCACGATCACCGTTGTGCTAGGGAGGCGAAGCTGGAAGGGCAGGGGCGCGGAAGCCGGCACGGGGAGGCAGTGGTGGCCGTGTGGCCGGGTGGCGAGGAACAGAGGAATTTGCAGCCATCGCGGAGAGGTTCCGTGCGTTGGGAATATAGGGATAGGTAGAGAGAGAATAGAAACAAAAGAAAAAATAAGAAAAGGGAAAGGAAAAAGAGATAAAAGTAAGGATGCTAAGATATTTCACTCTTCAATAGCAGTCAAAGATATTTTATGACACTTTTTTTCAAACATGTTCGGCTCCATAAGACAATCTCCTTTACCATAGAAGCCACGGCTTATCGTCGCTGACCAAAGGGGCCCTAATAAATAAAATAAATATGGAGCTGTTCAGTGCCGTTGCTCCGCCATACCAAGTAAAGCTCTTAGTCTCCCCACATCACCACTCCTCCATACTGCATAGACGGAGAGGTTCGGATCTGTCGGATGCTAAGAAATCAAACGAGATTGTCGACATCGTGTAAAAGTAGCAAATGCTGAAAAAGTGGGTGTGGCCAATGGTTAATGGTAACAAGACATGAGTTTAGTGGAGAACAAGGTAAAGAAGGAAAAGGTTTTGCAAAATCACAAAGTGATAGGTCAACATTATTTTCTACTACTACCTACTACTAATACTAAAACTTTATACTCACTGATCTGCCCAAATGAAATAACTTTTAGAATTAAGTATTAATACTAAATTAAACTAATATCATTTGAGTTGAAGTCTATGAGCCTAGAGATACTATTATTTTTTTTCTCCCGTTGCAACGCACGGGCATGTTTGCTAGTAAAGATATAAAAACAACTTTTACTGAAATGACTCTTCAAATGATGATTAGAGAGTAAATTTTAAAAAGAATCTTGAAGATGCTCTTATATTGTTTGAAAACGTCATTTATACAACTCCAAAACCCATAGCCCTGTAAGGCTGATGTTTTTTTGCGTTTGATAAGCCGGTTGATGCTGTTTTGTTGTGAGAGAAAAAAAAAAACATCATAAGATCTGTTTGGACTTTGCCAAAACTGGCTTAGTCGGTTTGACCAGACTCAAACCACATTCAGGTCTACTGAATCAATGAAACCCAGAACAAAAGCAAGTTCGTTGACATTCTCTTGAACAGCTGAAGGCACCACGAACCAAAAACTTAATTACTACACTGTCCTGGCCCCGGCGATCCACGTTGATACCTGTCGGCAGTGTTTCCAGTGTCCATCCAGCAAGTATGCAACCATACCTTCCTTAACAGTCAGAATGCCGACACTGCATGAGATGGAATCCATAGTGTTCTTGGTGGGCCCTATCACCCTTTGGATAAAAGTATGGAAATCCCCTTTTGCCAAAGTGGAGATGATAAGGTGGGAGCTAATGCGTGAGAATGCATCCTTTCTAGTTAACTAATGTGGGTACAGACAACAATTGCAGCGTCATCGGACTCCCTATGTGCTATGCGATGGAGATTGAGCTGCCCTGTTCCACCCACCGTAGTGCCCCACAGCCCCTATCTTCCCCTCTCTCTACCGCACTTTGCCATGTGCTATGCGATGGAGATTGAGCTGCCCTGTGCTACCCACCGTAGTGCCCATCTGCTGCACCGAGCCGACCACCTAGCGTGGAACATGGAGTAAGGGCGCTATCTGTTTTGCGCTATCACCCATGCGACAACGTAGCCACTCGGGCCCTAGCTTGCGTCTCTGGTGCTGTAGAGCCCGCCATGACATGTTCCCACACCTGAGCTAGCTTCACCTGAAGAAACACAATGGATGCTCGCCACATCCTGATGTAGGTGGAAGCTTCCCGAGTTCGCCCATTCGACGGCCATGCATGAGCACACGCCAAAGACCCTGGGCTAACCCTAGGTGCTCCCTATATAGACGCCCAGCTACAGCGACGCCTTCCCTTAGCCACCACTTGGGGTTTCCCGTTTCTGTAGCCGTCGTGCTGCCTTGGAGGAAGAGGATAGGAGGTTGGAATCGAAGCTGAGCCATGATGTTGCTGACCACGCTCTTCCCTGTCTTGGCCTCACGAGGCTACCCTCCCTGACGACGGATCGGTGAGCCACACAGCCTCCCGGCGAAGCAGCCTTTATCTGTAACACGCACCCGGCCACTGAGCACACTCCTTGAGGTCCCTGCCAGATGAGTAAGGTGCGCGGCGTGAATCACGCCACGCCATGCCGCTACGTTCCTTGTGTCAAGTCGTGCACATACTGCACGTTGCCGCGTTGCGCCCACGCATGTGTCTACTTGCTCCATGCCCTCGCTCAAGTCCACTACACCAAGTCGTGGTGTGACATTGCACATGCTCCTCGTGCGTTGCTGTAATGACCACCCTCCATGCAGAGTTTCCTAGCCTTGCCAAGCGCCGCCTTGTTGGTTCCCACAGACGAGGCACCGCTGCACCGATTGGTCGTCGATAATGCCTCGATACACCTCAAAGAAGCCCCTTGCCTGCTCGGATCGAAGCTCGTGCAAATGGGGCAGAACCGCCGCCCAACTCCGGCGAGAGATCGTTGGCTTTGCCCCACCCGACCACCACCATTGACCGGTGTTTTCCCTGCTCGCCAGCGCTGCCTAGAGCCATCAGCCGTGAGGACTCCGACAGCCAAGCCACCGTGCCCTCGCTGCATGCGCCACTCATTCCACACCCTCTTGCACCTGGTGCACGTAGGCCACACCACATTGTGGACTGCGTACACCTGTCACTAGCCCACCCCTGAGCCGAGAGCTATTTCAAGTGAGGACCATTGTGGACCGGCGCCCTACACCGAGCGCCCTTGGGCCAGCATCTCCTTGGGCTGCACCAGACCAATGGCTGTCGGACCGCACCCATGGGCTGAGCCCGTGGTCGTGCCTTCTCGGCCCAAATCTAGCCCAAGTCCCTTTTTCCTTTTTTCTTTTTTTTAAATGCCCAATAAATTTGAATAAATCCTAGTAAATTCATTTTAAATCCTAAAAATGTGAGACCAGCATCAAAATTCTCTGATTTGTGTTCTTCATGTTGATGCCCTTGTTGGAGTTATTTGGGCAACTTTATTGCTTTATACTCTTATAAATCAAAACCTCGTTAGCTATTTCTCTCAATATGCAAGCTATCCAGCTATCCAACTAGACAATGCACTATCACATATAATTAACATCCACTAAGCAAAACCCCACTAGCTATTCATTTCAACATGCAAGTTATCCAACTAAGCAATGTATTATCACATACAATTAAAATGCCCTAGCACATGCAACTGCAATGTCCATGTCAGTAAGACACGAAAACATTGTCCACGTCATCATAACACGTAATTCACTAATCCGTAAAACGTGTGGGGTAGTCCACTGATTTACAGTACTCCATTTTCGTATTTAGACGTAAACTACGCGAAGGACAACCTTGAGGACCCAAACCTCAACCAGGAGTGCTACCTGGAGGAAAACGACCCATGTCAGACAATGGTATACCTATCCTAGTTTTATATCTCATGATTAGAATCTCCTGCAAACTACTTTAATTTATTTAATTGCATGCCTTGATATTTATGCACCGACACTAGTATCACCACTGGAATCGAGCGCTTGGCACTTGGCAAAGCCCCAAATGCACCCGACAAAGTCTTTGCCGAGTGCCACACTCACCAAAGAGCACTCACCAAAGAATTTGTCGGCAAAGAGCTCTTTGTCGAGTGTCTTTTGTTGGGCTTTGCCGGGTGCTGTATCGACACTCGGCAAAAAAAGTTGCCGTGACGGCGAGGAAGACGGTCATGGCGGCTTTGTCGAGTGCCAGAGTCAAGGCACTCGGCAAAGTCCCACCTTTGCCGAGTGTCTAAGTCAACGACACTCGACAAAGCCGAAGTCTTTTCCGAGTGCCCTGACTAAGGCACTCGGCAAAGCCATAAACTTTGCCGAGTGTCATGGTCATGACACTCGGCAAAATTATGCTCTTTGCCGAGTGTCATGGCCACGACACTCGGCAAACCCATGAACTTTGCTGAGTGTTATGGTCATGGCACTCGGCAAACTAAGTTTCCAGAATTGCCAGAAACTGTCACTTTGCCGAGTGTTATGACCATGACACTTGGCAAAGTGACAAAAACAACCTTTTTTATTTGTTTTTTACATTTCACCAATCAAACAGAACATATATAACAAACATCACATATATCACAATGTATATCACATACACCACATATATCACAAATATCACATATACCACATATCTCACAATAAGCATCACAAACACTAGTGCATCACAACCATAAGTGCATCACCCTCACAAGTTCATCACCACTAGTCCATCGCAAGCTCAAGTGCATCTGTAACATTCTGCCTCTTCAAGGCCAGGCCCGCTTACATCTGGCAGCTTTTCTAGGATATAGATTGCCTTCACAAACCAACACCAGTCTTTTCTGCGCACTTTGTCCTCACTCGTCCGCACTCGGAAGAATTTTTTCCGTTGGTCACCCATCCCGAAATTGCTCGCTAAGCACGCTTAACCTCAGAGTTCTTTGGAGATGGGATTCCAAAAAAAAAAATTACAACTTGTTGGTATGAGTATCCTATTAATCCTATTAAGCTCTGGGTTGAGATGTTACATCCTCACCCCTTAAGAGACTGACATCCTAGTCGGTCAGCCCTAAGCCAGGAACGTCCCCTCTGGGCCACGTCCGTGTGTCCAGTGCCAGCGCATGTGCCATGCTATGTGACCACTCTGGGTCCACACTAGCCATGCGCACCATGCCTGTGTAACTGCGACACACGCGCCCGTGAAACTGCTAGAGTCAGCTCTGATACCATTTTGTAATGTCCTGCCTCTTCGAGGCTAGGCCTGCTTACATCTGGCAACTTTTCTAGGATATAGACCGCCCTGGCAGACCAACACCAGTCTTTTCTGCCCACTTTGCACTACTACAGATTCGCACATCACTGCCCACCTCATCACTGCCGGAGATGGCGCAACCGACAGTGATGAGTCTTCACTGCCGGTGCCAAGGTCGACGGGGCCTGACTTGCATCAGGCAGTGACGGCACCGGCAGTGACGACACTCATTACTGCCGGTTTATGTCTAGAACTGGCAGTGATAGGGAAGACACCTATCACTGCCGGCTCTAGCCAGGCCCCGGCCGTCATGAGAACCATCGCGACCGTCGTGGCAAGAGCCGGCGTGGCCGCCCCACAAAGACACAAGATGGCTGCAACATTCCTCTTTTTTTTGATCCCGTGTTGCTTTCTTCCTCACTGAGTACAACATGGCAACGGAGAATATAAATAAATAAATAAAAACTAAAATTCATAAGACCAACATAATTAGAATTTTTTGTAGAATTCTTGCTTTACATATGTATAGAATTCTTATACGAATTCTGCATTAGATTATATAATAAAAAAAAAGATCGACGACGGCGACCGTCACGTCGCATCGCAATCGCCGCCGCGATCACGCCGCTGCCGGCCTAACGGCGGGCCACCGCTATGGCCGCCTTGTCCGCCTCGTGGGCCGCCGGCTCCGCGTGTAGCGCTTCGCGGAGCTTGTCGGCCTCCTCCTCGGCCCCTAAGTGGACCGCCCGCTCCACCTCCACCGCCTCGCGGAGCGAGGCGGCCTCCACCTCCGCCTCCCTGCGCCAGCCCCGCTCCTGGGCGAGCTCCGCACGTAGGGCGAGAATCTGGTTCTCCGGCATGCGCAGGTAGCGGCCGGCGGAGGAAGGGAAGTTGGGGTTCACCCAACGCCGTCCTCTGCAGCCGCCGTCGCCGCCGCGGCCGCCACCAGAGTTCATCATCGTCGGATAGCAGGGGATCGGAAAAGATAAGAAGCAGGAGAAAGAAAGCGCCTGGTGTAGGAGCAACAGTCGAATGGCGCAGCTTTATAAAGGTCACCGAGCATGGCCGTTTTAGTTCCCCATTGCCGCTTCCAGTTTCCCATGCATTTGCACGGGTTTCCCACGCAGCCGCGAGGAAGACGAAGCATCCGCTCATCAGTCCCAGCTTGGGCCTAGCCGGCAGTGATGTATAGAGTATCACTGCCGGTTATAACCACCAGCCGGCAGTTGGTATTAACATCACTGCCGGTGATATCCACCAGCCGGCAGTGATGATGAAGGCCTTTCTGTCTTGTCAATACATCACTGCCGGCTCGTTGATACAACCGGCAGTGATGTATTGACAAGACAGAAAGGCTTGTACCATCATCCTCTGCTTTCCTCCTCACTCTATTCCGGAACAGAGGAGCGCGAGCGGCCATTTTCTCCATTGTTGCGGCACCTGAAAACTGTGAGCTAGAACTTGAATTTTGAAGAATGCCTTGATCCTTTTGCTTCACGGTTAGTCACAAGCATCCACTCCTTTGGTTTTCTTGCTTCAATCTATGTTTTGATGGCTACATTGCTTGCTTGATTCTCATTCTAGTTCTTCCTCTCTCCTAAAGAGGGAAAATTCGGTGGGAACATTGTGCAAGGATTCCAAGCAAATTCGGTGGGAACATTGTGCAAGGATTCCATCATCTCCATCATCCAAAAAGCTAGGTTGGTGATATATCTTCACCTAGTTCGAAATCTTAGAAAATTTTATGGTTTGATCAAGATGATTGTTAGTATGTGATGCTCAAATTAGTTTATTTTGCGGGAGTAGAGTAGATTACTTTACAATTATGTTAGGTGTTGACACATTGTTTGGAGCAAAATAGGTGTTCTTGGTCAATTTTAATAAATAATTTAAGTATAATAGTGTACAACAGTTTTCTTCGTATGAGACAATGAGTGGACACATTCTTTGGAGCTACATTGCTATAGTTTTCAATTTATATATGGCTAGGGCTGCCCTTTTCAATTTTTTTCATAATTAATGCATAATTTTGTTCATGAAGCTAATCCACTAGGTACTACTTTTTCTTCTTTTGTTTTGAGCAGAGTTGGATCGAGAGTGGATGAATCTGCCTTGAACGGACAAGCTTTTTGGGACGGCGTAAAAGATTTTTTCATTGCTGGAGTAGCTCATGCTGGGGTTGGGAAGATGATCTTCTGCCCATGCAAAGATTGCATGAATGTTAGGATGCTTTTGAATCCAGGCACTATCAAGTCGCACTTGCTTATGAGGGGGTTCATGCCAAACTATAGGATATGGTGTCACCATGGGGAGGTTACTGTGATGATTCATAGGGAAACAATGATGATGTGGACATGCCAAATGTGCACCACGATGATGATGAAGACAATCCCATTGTTAACCCGGAACCTATGGCTGAGGTGCTTAGGAATACGCTAGCGGATGACACGGCGGAAGAAGATGGCATTTCTTTGATGCTACGTAATGCTGATACCGGGTTTCTTAGTGATAGTCAACTTAAAAAGCTAGAGAAAATGAGAGAGGATGGCAAGACACCATTGTTCAAGCATTGTCCTATGAGTAAATTGGAAGTCATCATCATGTTGTTAGAGTTCAAATCTACAAACGGATTGAGCGATACAGGCTTTGATGACTTATTAGGTAAACTAGGGAAAATACTTCTAGGAGACAGTGAGCTACCAGAAAATACATACCAGGCCAAGCAAATGATCTGCCCCCTTGGACTCGAGGTTGAACGAACACACACATGTTACAATGACTGCATATTATACCACGGAGACAAATACAAAGACCTCGATAAGTGCCCCATTTGTAAACATCCACGGTACAAGGCAGGGCCGTCAGAGGAGGGTACGAAGATGAGAGGAGGCCCCATAAAGGTCGTCTGGTACTTCCCTATAGCTCCACGGATACGTAGGCTATATGCATGTGCGAAAACAGCCAAGCTGCTGCACTGGCATGGTGAGGAGCGTAAGAACGACGGCATGCTGAGGCATCCTGCCGATGCACAGGACTGGAGGACTCTGAAAACCATGTTCTATAAGGACATCGGTGGAGATGTAAGGAACCTTTGGGTTGCATTGAGCACGGATGGGATGAATCCTTTCGACTAGGTTAGAAGCACTCATAGCACGTGGCCAGTGATGCTCTGTATATACAACCTTCCGCCTCACCTCATTATGAAGTGATCGTACATCCAGATGCCATTACTGATACAAGGCCCAAAGCAACCCGGGAATGACATCGACACTTTCCTTGAGCCAGTTATTGATGAACTAGTGGAGCTGTTCAAAAATGGTGTTAAGCATGTTTGGGACGAGTACAAAAAGGAACAAATCACTGTCAAGGTGGTACTTGTCGCTACAATCACTGACCTTCCAGGGCGAGGTTCCTTGTCTGGAGAGAAGACAAAAGGCTATATAGGTTGCGTCGAGTGCCTAGATGAAACCGATGCGGTACTACTACCCAATAACTCAAAAATTGTTGTCTTGGGGCATCGTAAGTTCCTCCCTATTAAACACGAGATACCGTAAAAACAAAAGAAATTTTAATGGGAAGGTTGAAACACGCAAGCCTCCTGAGTATCGAGACGGGAAAGAGATACTTCAAGAACTTGCCGAACTGGACGTTGTCCTTGGCGAGGGGGAAGGGGCTAAAGCAGCGCCTGAAGGGAGCATCTGGAAGAAAAAATCAGTATTTTGGAAACTACCTTACTGGCCAGTTTTGTCTGTACGCCACTATGTTGATCCCATACACATTACTAAAAATGTGTGCTTTCACACACTTAACACCTTGATGAACACCGGGGGGGCACATAAGGATTCGTACGCCACACACAAAGACATGCAGCATTTGGAAATCGGGCCAGAGCTACATCCTGTGGAGCTAGAAAATGGCCAATATGTACTTCCAGTTGTGTCTTGGACACTAAGCAAGAAAGAGCAGGAAATGTTAATTTCATTCTTCCATAACCTAAAAGTACCGACGGGCTACTGTGCAAACCCAAAGAGGCTAGTGAACAAGAGAGAACGCAAGTTCAACTATGGACCTATGAAGGCCCATGACTGTCATGTCATTATGACTCAATCTCTCCCAGCTGCCTTGCGTGGTATCCTGACGGAAGATGTTCACAACGCGATCATAAAGTTGTACTGGTTCATGAATGTGATCTCGAAAAAGGTCATTGATTCGAGCATGCTACAACAGCTACAGGACAACATTGCTGAAGCTCTCTAGTTTAGAGATGCAATTTCCACCAAATTACTTTGATGTATCAGTCCATCTTCTCATTCATCTTGTTGACCAAATAAGAGCACTTGGTCCAATGTACCTACATCAGATGTTCCCTTTCGAAAGGTTGATGAAAGTTTTCAGGAGGTATGTTAGGAACAGATTCAGACCAGAAGGGAGCATGGTTGAGGGATGGTCAACGGAGGAGTCCATTGAATTCTGCACAAATTATATGGACATCAACAAGGTACGAGTTCCGGAGTCCCGTCAACAGGGACGACTAGGTGGCAAAGGCACACTAGGTAGGAAACCTTGTACAGTAGATAACTATGTGTCTTGGACACGTGCTCAGTTCACTGTTCTCCAACAAGCCAAGGAGGTGATGCCATACATTGCAGAACACCATCAAGAGTTGCTAAATCAGTATCCGCAAAGGTTATGGGCTTGGCATCATAAAAAACATAAAACTGAATTTGTCGATTGGTTGCGACATCGCTTGCTTACAGAAACGTTGGGTAATCAACTAGACAATTTACCCAGGGGGCCTTCGAGTACCTTTGTTAAGTACCAGGGATATGAGATTAATGGATTCACATTTTCCATCAAAAATCAAGATGAAAAGATTGCAAACCAGAATAGTGGTGTTCGTTTCAATGCGGAAGACGAAGACGGCAATGTGATTGAGACGTACTATGGTTTCATAGAGGAGATATGGGAGCTATCGTATGGCTTGGTGCAGGTAGCCCTTTTTCGCTGCCAGTGGGTCCATCTAAATGAAATCAAGAAAGAACCAGATGGGTTGACTACAGTTGACCCTAAAAAGATTGCATACAGAGACGACCCCTTCATCCTCGCAAAAGATGATATGCAAATCTTCTACGCAATAGACAATTTAGACAATGCAAGAAGTGTAGTCTTTCAAGGGAAAAGAAAGATTGTCGGTGTCGATGGAGTGACGAATGAAGAAGACTACAGGGGCTATGAGGAAATGCCTGCATTCGGGGCGACCGTCGCCCTAACTAACATTGGAGAGGGCGACGAACCAGCTTACATAAGGCGCGATCATAATGAGGCCCTGATTGTTGATAGACCAAAGGATAGTTAGATTATTGATAACTATGTAATCTATAGTTGGAAGCTGTTCACCAACTATGTATGTACTCTAATTAATATTACTTGTGTACCTCTGTTGACACTAGATACGCACACGAAAGAATCAAGAGAAATAATCCGCAAGCGCACGGATATCGGTGAGCACTTCACCCGGGAGATAAGTCCCAGTATCGTATTTGTTTTTATCCGCTAAGAGAAAACGTGCAATAGACTAACCCGATCTTTACTACTACCCCTGGGCTGCTAGTCAAGTGAGAATTAAGCGATATAGAGAGAACTCCTTCGTCGAGTCTTCTTCCAACCTATGGCAAGCTTTGAGACTACTTTGTTCTAAGGGGGTACCCGA
Organism: Themeda triandra; assembly: GCA_018135685.1. Classification (NCBI taxonomy): domain Eukaryota; kingdom Viridiplantae; phylum Streptophyta; class Magnoliopsida; order Poales; family Poaceae; genus Themeda; species Themeda triandra. Next base: position 45,224 of record JAENPR010002095.1, on the reverse strand, counting down.
GGAATAGACACCACGAGAGGATGCTAAACCGGGCACAAAGGACCTACCTTACCTACCAACGGGAAGTGGATTACAAAGGTAATAAAGGGATTGTCACTTCCCTCACTACTACCACGGTTCCGGCCGAATAGGGAGCATCTACAAGTGAACCTAGCCTAAGCACCACGCTTATGCTAAAGAACGATTACTCTATTCCCAACGCGAAGCGAATAAAGTAAACTTGTAAACCAAAGAACAATAATAACAACGAACTTACTAGTATTAGAAGTTGAATTGCCGAATGATTACGAAACCAAGCCTCGGGTTAGGAGACTTGATCCCGCAGATACACCTTGGAGAGGAGACACCGACAGGCCGGGCTTCCTCCAAATCTACCTCCACTCTATACTCTCTCAATCTCTCTTGATACTAATACCCTATAGAGATAGATCCATTCGAGGACCCTTCTCTATCTAACTCTCTCTCTGGATTGAAGTCTTGAATGAATAGGAGAATGAATTAGGGTTTCACCCGGGGGCCGGGGGCTCGCTTATATAGCCCCCTAGGATTAACCATAGCCCTCGGATCAAACCGACCTAAATGGACGATAATTATTGATCTTCAAAGTCGGTGGAGGCGGGATCCGCGAGACTCCACGATTGGTGGAGCCGGGGAGTCGGCCGACTCCCTCCACAGTCGGCCGACCACGGCCGGTGCTAGGTGGGCCCTAGGTTTCGTGTGTCGCCTTCCGGAGTCTTCTAGATTATACTTTTTCACCCGTTCGGTCTTTCTCTCTATGTAAACCCGACATGTGGGCCATCTTGGGTAGTTTTCAGTTTGTCACCCTGCAGAAATAGATATTCACCAAAACTCGTGGAATTACATCGGTGGTAACCCTATATCTATCAAGTATTTATGAATAGGTCCATTTGCATGCTAAGTTGACGGTTAATTTTATGAGTTAACGACCGTCAACAAACTCTAAACTAGTCGGAAGCTGTTCACCAACTATGTATGTACTCTAATTAATGTTACTTGTGTACCAACTATGTAACTACTCTAATTAATATTCACTGGCATGACAGATTTTATGTTTAGATTGCATCACATAGCACTAAATTCACCTAGTTCCTGTTAAACAACAGGAATATGACACCAAGAACTACAAACACTGCAATGACCACAATGCAAGAAACTCCGATTTGTCCTAGGCTAACTAGCTGTTTTAGCTTTGCATCAACATCCACAATTGGACCTAACAAGGGCACATCAGTGTCTCGGCCACCACCTACAGGCACCAAGCCTTCAACTCCGGTATGGAGCTCGAGAACACTTGCTTAGCTCCAATGAAACCCTTGCGAATGAGCATCTTCTCATAACTTTCAGCAAACATGATCCACGGGCAACTGGTTGGATCCTGCAACAGCAATTTGGGACCCAAATTACATTTCACCCGTGGCAAACAAAACAAACAGTGAACTTACCTCTCTCTCATGCACTCGACACTTGAAGAAGACGGCCCCGGGGACCTTGGATCCAGCCCCCCCGACGAGCTCCAACACTTCCTCGCCGCACTGGGGGCAATACACCATTGGTAGCCCGGTCTCGGTTCCCCATTTCGAAGGGATGAGCTTGAGGCCTGGGGATGGCCGTTGTAGACGAGCTGGGGAGGAAGACGAGGCCCCAACCGACCACGACGCTTTCACGGCGGCTTGCGAGCTTAACCACGGCGGAGATGGCTCACGGCGGCGGAGGGCGCGGCGGCGCGTCGCCGGAAACAGAAACAGAAGAGGGGATAGAGATTGAGGAGCAGAGAGAGAGAGAGGGAGAAATGCGGGAGGGGGTTTTTTTTTCGCATAAAATCCAAGGTGGGCTTGACTTATTTTTTTTAAAAATGTATCCATTGGACTCATATCACTGCCGGTTCTTCCCACAAACCGGTAGTGATTAACTATCACTATCGGTTTGTGGGAAGAACCGGCAGTGATAGGAGGATTCCGAGTGGGGGCGTGCTCCCTCTGATCACCACAGTAGGAGCACTGCTCCCACCTACCATGACAGGAGCTCTATAAAAAGGCCCTCTAACTTGGAGCCTCTCCACCTTGGAGCCTCTCCATGACACTGGCTACCTCAGTATTTCCATCCAACTTTTAGAGCCTCTCTATGACAATGGCTACATGTGTTTGTGTTCTTAGTTTCTCCAGTATTTCTAGATACATGGCTTCTTTGTGGCAGAAAGCCCTTCACATACATATATATATCGACATGCTTCACAGTAGTCACCATTTATGGTGCATAGATTGGTGCTAGAAGAATTCTACTGAATAGCTATGCGACATGTTAGTGTCTCCAGCGAGGGGAAGAATTTCCTCCTGGGGTCTTGGTGTTGCTACTATGAGGCGACGGCTTGCAAGTCCCATGATTGGGCTTGCAAGTCCATGAAATCTTCATGTCGGGAGAAGCCATTGAAGATTTCACTGACGCCATGATAGCCACCGAACCAATGACACTAAGAGGAGGCCATGCACATGCCGGTGCTTTGACTGCCCCACGGAGGAGTTCCTGCTGGTGCGGTTGCCTCCTTGATCATCTCGAAAGGCATAGTTCATAACCACCTCATCGCTTGTTCGACCATAGGATGCTAGAAGAATCCTACTGAGGTGGTTAAATTATAATGTGTTGATAGACATGGATGGTAACATTGACAGTGAAAAAAATGGTCCTTGTTATCATATTTATAATTTGTTTTTATATTTTTTTGTTTTCTATCTCTATACTCTCTCAAAATAAATATATCATTGTTGTTAAAATCTTACTTCACACGTTCCATTGTTTAAAAATCTTACTTCACACTTTCCATATGCTTTGATCTAAAAATAAATAAATTATAAAGTTGTTTAAAAATAAAAAAATTATTTAGTTATGTAAAAGAAATACGATTCAAAAAGAAACCCTATTGTTGGATTTCTGCCCGGCCACCTCGGCAGGAATCCAAGGCGTCCAGGAATCCAAGGCCCGGGCCCACTGCGCCAAGTCGGCAGAGCCTGCGTCTGCAGTGGGCTCGGCTTTTTACACAAAAAAAGGCCATTGGAGTCCAATCACTGCCGGCTCTAACCACAGACTGGCACTGATTGTGTTATCACTGCCGGGTTTGAATAAGAACCGGCAGTGATATGAGACTCTTATTGGGGGTCGTGCTCCCTCTGGTCAGCACAGCAGGAGCACTGCTCGCACCTACCATGGCAGGGGGTCTATAAAATGGCCCTCCTCCTACATAGAGCCTCCACCATGGTTTGCAATATCATTCTCCTTATTTCTCCTGTTTATTCTCTCTTCCTGATATTTCAAATACATGGCTTCTCTGTGGGAGAAAGCCCTCCACATTCAAATATCATTAGGCATCATAATAGTCCACCAAAATGGTGCACACATTGGGTGCTAGAAGAATGCTACTGAAGATCAGCTGAGCTAAATGTTGGGGTACCCGGTGACTGCGCTTGCAAGTCCTACGACCGCGCAAGCAAGTCCTACGACCGTGCAAGCAAGTTCTACGACTGTGCTTGCAAGTCCATGGAGTTTTCGCCGTCCTGACAAACCACCTTTGGCATAACCTCCTTTATAATGTCAACAGGCGCAGCTCATAACCACCTCCATTGCAGGATGCTACAAGAATCCTACTGAGGTGGTTAAATTATAATGTGTTGATACACATGGATGTAATTTTAGTACAAGGTCTTTGTTATCGTATATTTAACATATTTTTTATGATTTTTTGTCTTCTATTTTTGTACTCTTTCTAAATAAATATTTCATTATATATTTACTATTAAAAGCCCTCTTTCCCATGGTCATTGTTTTTCCACACATATCTATGTTGGTCTAAAATTAAATAAAAATACATTTTCCCTATCCCTGGACACTAGTGCAGCATGCATCCATGCATGCATCTTACGGTGTAGCATCTATTGCAGCATGCATGAGCATGCATGCAGCCTGCGAGCATGCAATTCTGACATGGCAGGCATATCACTGCCGATTCGTGGAAGGCCCCGGCAGTAATGAAGTATATCACTGCCGGTTTTAACCACGGTCCGACGGCGGTAATATATATCCCTGCCGGTCGTGATAACTATGTTCCATCTATAAAATGTGGAGCCGGCCACAGGCATATTCCGCCCACCCAAACACTGAGTTCACTTCCACTCTCACTTCTTGCTCAATCAACTTCGACGTGATTTCGCAATGGCTCCCGGATATTACATTGGTACATATATAATTTCTATATAGTTTTTGCATTTGATTATTTATTTATTAGCTAGTTTGTTTTACTAGTTATTTGTGATGTATTTTTGTTCTTATATTTATTGTTAAATTTTATCAATCGGTCTCTTGCACAATGTACCACCTCCGCTACCGCCACCACGGGCGCCGGGTTTCCACCAAGGCGATGAGCCATTTGCTCGATGTGCCCGTTTCACGATTCCCTAGCCCAGCTATTGTATAAATTTATTTCCAATATCTCATTTTTTTTTTGTGCTAATAAATAAATATAATTAGTTAAATATGATTGTTGTATTGTATTTTTTATGTCGCAGTTCATAGACCCATTAGAATGGCTACATGAAGCACTTACCTTGTTCTCTGTTGAGAATTGGAACGTGGACACGGCACCTGCTCCCACCAATAATCAGCTCTGGCAGTGTCAAATTAGTTTTACCATCCCTTCAAGGCGTCCAAATGGTACCGAGAACAATATCCGCCGGAGGGGGCACTGGGCTTCTCCGAGAGGAGCGCCCAAGAAAGTGCCGTCAACCTCTGTATACAGGCACTTCGACATGTTGGATTCAATGTCCTTGATTTCTCGTACTACAAGGAGATGGTTTTGCGTCACCAAGGTTACACTGCTGTATCACTTAGCGAATGGAACGTGGGAAGCAACACTTTTGATGTGGTACAATCAACATATATTGATAATTGGATCATGCATAGAATTTGTTGTTTATTAACTAATAATATTATCTTTTTTTGCACCACTTGCAGATTAGGGCCCATGATGTTACGTATTCTTCATGTGGTTTGATGGCCATTCTAAACCAAGCTACAGATTATTTCGAGTACGATTGGGATTGGGTTGACACCAATGGCCAGGATACAGTACAAGGCAAACAATTCTACATAAGGTTCACTAAGCAGCACACTGATGTTTCAGTAGGTGATGTCTACGATCGACCATTCGTTGTGTCTCACGTGGCACGGGAGAGTGCAATCATAAGGGCACTGCATTATATCGATACTAAGAGAGGATACACGATCGGAGACATCAACTGGCACATGTGGTTACTACAATGGGTCAATGTGAATGGTCCAATCTCCTAGGTAGAAAGTGAATCTAATGATAGTTGGTTTGCAAGGTTGTAGTTTTATTTTGTTTTAGTTATAATTTGTTTTACTCTAGTGTCGTATTGGTCTCAACACTTTATCAGATGCAAAAATGTCCTATGTATGAAATGTAGACCTTGTTGAGTGTAACAATGTTGGTATTCATGAGTTCTCGAGTTGAGACCATCTAGGGTTTCAAAAACTGGCATGTAGCAGTGAAAAATTTAAAATTTAAAATTTGAGTTCTTCAAACTTTGTCAGATGCAAAATTGTCCTATGTATCAAATGTAGAACTTGATGAGTTTGACAATCTTTGTATTCATGACTTTTGAGCCGAGGCCATCTAGGGTTCGGTCAAAGTGTATTTTGTAAAACAAACAAGGTTTGACCTGGTCAAACTTGGTCAAATGAGGCACTAAATGATCTCAAATGAAAAACTTTTGAATACAAAGGTGTTAGAACTCATGAAGATCTATATTTGATACATAGGACATTTTTGCATCTGACAAAGTGTTAGCAAAGTGTAGTTCTAAAGCCACAAGTCTGACATATAGTTTCATAAAGTCTATGTGAGATTCAAGACTTTGTGTGTAGTGTTTCCTAACACTTTCTGCAAAAATGTAACATGTATGAAATGTAGACCTTGTTGAGTGTAACAATCTTGGTATTCATGAGTTCTCGAGTTGAGACCATCTAGGGTTTCGAAAACTGGCATGTAGCGGAGAAAAATTTAAAATTTAAAATTTGAGTTCTTCAAACTTTATCAGATGCAAAATTGTCCTATGTATCAAATGTAGAACTTGATGAGTTTGACAATCTTTGTATTCATGACTTTTGTAGCTGAGGCCATCTAGGGTTCGGTCAAAGTGTATTTTGTAAAACAAACAAGATTTGACCTGGTCAAACTTGGTCAAATGAGGCACTAAATGATCTCAAATGAAAAAATTTTGAATACAAGGGTGTTAGAACTCATCAAGATCTATATTTGATACATAGGACATTTTTGCATTTGAGAAAGTGTTAGGAAACACTACACACAAAGTCTTGAGAAATACGTTTAAAAATCCAATTTACTCAAGTCCTGCGCCTGCTCAACAGTCACTCCCGGTCTCAGCTAAGAGCCGGCAGTGATGAATCTTATTACTGCCGGCGGTATCCCCGAGCCGGCAGTGATAATTATTATTACTGCCGGTTGTTGTTTGGAGCCGGCAGTGATGTTGTTTGGTATATAAACAAACGGGCGGGGAAATGAAAATTTCGTTTTCCTTTTAATTTCCCCGCCCGTTCTGCCTCTTCTTCCCCACGCTCTGCCTGACGCCACAGCGACGAGGACCGCCACCACCCCGCGCCGCTGCCGCCCGCGTCGAGGAGCAGCACCACCGTCGCCCGTGCAGACGAGGACCGCCACCAGCCCGCGCCACCACCGCCCGCGTCAGCAGCCCTCGTGCGCCACGTCGAGCACGCCGTGCGCAGCGCTGCTGCCCCGTGCTCCGGCGCGCTGAGCACCAACGCCGCTGCCTACTCCACCAGGTGCACGCAGGAGCTCACACCGGACGACGCACCTCCGGCTTCTTCTTCTTGCAGTCACAACATTTGGAGCGCGCGGTCGTAGGGCTTCCCTCGTCACGAGGTAGGTACCCTCCACCCTGTCCCGTACGTGTTCGACGAAATGTCTCTGAGCACCACCAGCGGCCCCTCCTCAATCCCCCAGCACCCTCGCGCCGACGAGCACCACCGCCCGCCGTGTGGAGGAGCACCACCAGCTGCCCCTCCTCCATCCCTAGCTTCCCCGCGCCGACGAGCACCACTGCCGGGCCCTTCCTCCTGCGCCACCGCGAACACTCCGACGAGCACCACCAATGCCCCCTTCAGCGCCACCGCCAACACTCCGACGAGCATCACCACACTGCCCCCTTCAGCCAGCGCCACCGTGCTTCACGCGGTTAGCCATCCCTCCCAGCTCCTCCTTGTAGTATATGCATATATATATAGTTACTGAATTATGCTCTTAGATGATAAGCTCTAAATGTTATGCTAATTGTTATGCTAAATGATATGCTAATTGATATGCTAAGTGTTATGCTAATTGATATGCTAAATGACATGCTAAATGATGTTAAGCTCAAAAATGTTATGCTCTAAAATGATGATATGCTAGATGATATGCTCTATAATTAATGATGATATGCTCTAAATGATGCTCTAAAATTATGATATGTAGTCAACCATGGCAGCATACTATGTTGTTCATGTTGGTCATAATCCTGGAATCTCTATCGAACTTGGGAGGAGTGCAACGCTCAAATACATCACTACCCTGATAATTTGCACAAGAAGTACTACACAGAAGATGCCATGCTTGTGCTTATGGCTATTGTCATTGCTTTTTGATTGGGAAGTCGATGTAGAGTAGTTTGTCAACTTAGTAGCATGTGTTCAATAAAACAATGAGTACTTTGGCACTTAATATTATACTATGCAATAAATCTTTGCTCTTTTTTTCATAATAATTGTGCCTAGTAAACACACGAACTAACCACGATCATGTCACAGCCATGGTTTACATTCCCTTAGTCGGAAAAACCATGGGGAGCAAGATGCGGGTGACAATCTGGCTAACCAAGCAAATCGGGCCGCTGATAGCCTGAGTGATTATCTGGACCTACACGGTTATGACCAAGATAACCAACCTAACCAGGTAAATTAGGTGTGATTTTATGATGTAGCCACGTCCGCTAATCAATTGAGAGGGTATTAACTTACTCCTATTTCCAGGAGGAACCAACGCCGGCCAATGCGCCAGCCGATGCGTCAGCCCAAGCGCCAGAGGGCTCGTGTAGCACCAGAGTCAGAACCAAGTGTGGCCCGACAAAGCTTCATCTAGACAAGCATTATCGGATCACAAGATTTGATGAATTCGGGATGCCGGCCTCACCGGAAATTGCTTTGTGAGGAAATACTCCTCAACCCTCGGCATCCTTGTTAGGGACTTTGTCCCCTTGAAGTACTGGAAGTGGAAGGGCAAAGAACCTCAAAGTCCGGAAAATCCAGAAAATCTGGAAAATTCAGAAAATCTAGAAAAAGTGGACCCGGCTGTGGTCCCTAATAGTATCAAGAGAGATATATGGGAGTCAGAGATCCAGAAGTATTTCACTTTCCCTCCAGAAGGCCCTTTCTTTAACAGAGAGAAAGCCCGGAAGAAAACGTACGAAAGAATTGGGACAATGTTCATGTATTTTAGGGGTCAAACTTATAAGAAATATATACTTGAAAATCGAGATCCAGATTTTGAGCATGGAGAGTTGGCCGAGCAGGCGCCATTCTGGCAGGAATTCAAGGATCACTGCGCCTCCGAGGATTTCCAAGCACTTAGCGCGAAGAATCAGGAGAACTCGCAGAAATCGGATAATCCACATCATTGTGGCTCCTATGGATATGCCAAGTTGGTGTCCGTTATTGAGGCGGAATTCGAGAAGCGGGCTAGACTTATGGAACAAGGCATTGTAGTTGAGACTGAAGATTGGGAGGATATAGGGCGATAATGTACTGTATCTGGAGGAAGTGCCGTCACGGTGATGATGGGAGCTTTAATGTCTTAAATCATCCAAAGAATACAGAGCGTATAGATGATCCGGGCGTCACCGCCATTGTCAGGAGGATCTCCCATATCCAAGACGAGGTGAGGCAAGGGACTCGCACTTCTAATAGGGAGAACGATGTGCTCACCCAAGCACTTGGGAACAAGGAGCACCCTGGTCGCACCAGAGGAACCGGTGTGGTTAATTGGTTCGAAGGATTCCCGAAGGAGGCCGATAATTACTGAAGCTGGATGAAAAATGTACACGAGAGGAAGAGATGAGGAGGATGGTTCGGGAGTTGGAAGAAAAATGGGAATCCAGGATTGCAGCTATCGTTGAGTCAAAAGTCAGCCAAGTCCTAGCTTCCTGGGAAACGGAGGGTCCACCAATGGACCTTACACTGCAGCAGAACCTTACGCTGCAGCAGAATCGAAGGTTAAGCTGTGGCTCGACCCCTTATGTAATAGAAGACCCAAATGCGCCTCATCCGTTGGACAACATCAGTGAAATCGTCAATGTCATGCTGTACATCCAACAGTCATGGACAAAGGACAAGGTAGCGATTGGCCGAGCCTGGCCTGCGGGAGAAGGGACCATTAATGGCACCCCGATTCCACCGGGGTATGTGCATGTGACCATCGACAAGATACTTGCAAAGAAGTACAACAGATACTGATCGAGCACCCCGCATCACAGGCCATGCCGAAACTTGGCCAGAACAAGGGAGCTCATGCGGCCTGGCATAAGTGCCTCATTAAGCTTGACCACGAGTTGTCCTCGGATGAAGAGGGCGAAGAAGAGGGCAAATACGGCTCCTCACCCTTAGCATCTTCGAGCGGAGGACATGTCCCTGGGATGCAAAACACGAGGACGTCTTCTCCTCCTCGCCAGCATTCTCCTCTGCCAAGTTCACATCCACCTCCGCCTCTACGTCCACCTCCACCTCCTACTCACCAGAAGACACTGCCACCTCCTCCTCGCAAGGACACACTGCCACCTCCAACTCCTGCTGTTGTTGCTGCTTCTGGTCGCTCTACATCAAGAGGGTCCAAACAAAACCCTCCTGCTGGAAAAGGAAAGGTTCCTACTGGCTCTACATCAGGATCTAAAGGACAGCTCAAACGTCCTCCTGCGCCTAAAGCAACATCTAATGCATCGTCGTAGTCGCGCAAAAGATCCTCGGAGGCAGTTGACCAAGGGTGGCAAGAGAAAAACGAGAGGCCATTCAGTGGCAACATTACAAACATTATGCAACAAAAAGTCAGTCACAATATACCTAAGGAAACTTATATTACATTCTTTAAGCAAATTGGCATCATTCCCTCTGACATCCAGAAGATCGAATATAAAATACATAAAGAGAACAAGTACAATAATGAAATGATCGACGAGGAGGATTTCCATATCCATCAACAGAGAATAAATGACTTGTTCGCAAAGGACCCTTCACAGACCAGAGAAGAAGCGGAGGAACTCTATTGGATCTCAGTGGGGACGGCACCTTTGGCAAGGCAGTTTGAGCTTAAAACTGATTTGGTTTCCACGGAGGAATACCAGGGATTGCCCACACTGCTTAAGCGCTTGCATGATTATTACTTGTATCATTCACGGGAGGTTGAAACCGGATGGTTTGCTTTCATTATCAATCCTCCGGCTATTTTCCTTTATCAAGAAGAAGAGAAATACGATGTCGACTGGGAGTGCCTGTTGCAGTTGTACCAGAGACGCAACCTCGATGTACAACTTTTGTGCTTGTGGACCATGTAAGTACCCTACACACATGAAATACTACGGAATGCTCTTTCTAGACACAAAGTGTTTAATTTTGTGCACTTTACATGATCTTTTATGCAGGCTAATTGCAAAATATTGCTTCTTAAAGCCGATTCAACTATGCCACATAGGCTTCTTAAACCCTGTCTGAGTCAATCAAAAAACCTTCCTCGGCCAACTTGGTCATTCCGGCGTGGCTTACCTGATAGACTCATTGAAGCCCATTTTTGAAGAGTTTGTGGACAAAAAGAAAACCCACATACTTCTACCCTACAACTTCAAGTATGTGTTCTCGACGAGGGGTGTTTACACTAATTTTCTTTTTCCGGACTATGCGTTACTTACAATTTTTCGATTGCAGCGACCATTACGCCCTCGTTTGTGTTAACCTTAAAGAAAATTAGATCGAGGTGCGGGACTCCAAGAAAAAGCCACTGGTGGATGTGCAGCCACTGGTGGACGTGTTGAATGCATAAGCGATGCTAGGAACACCATATTTCTCTGATCACAATATGCCTTTTTCTATTTATTCCTTTTAAATATTCTTCCTAATTTTGCGTAGTGTGCGGAAGAAGCATAGAGGTGGGACGCAAACAGATTTCACTATTGTTGAAGTGACCAAGATCCTGTACCTCAAACAACCGTATGCCAACAATGAGTGTGGCTTCTATGTCATGTGGGCGATGTTCCGCTATATTGAACAGCCTACAAAGCAACCAGATGAATTTGTGAGTATAATCCCCCTTTTTATTTATTTCTTTTAATTCAAAAAAAGTATATACTATACTGATTTCATTTTTGTCTCTTTTTGGAACAGCGCACTAAATTTAATCACCAGAGGCTGCTAGAATATGAGATACTGACACTTCAGTGCGAGCTGGCAAAAGATGGCTTATATTCAATTGCACGAGCAAGCAAGTTCAAGGATCATTATACAAAAGAGGACATCGTCCGTCTGTTGTAATTTGTAGTTTTCTTATTTTATTGCTGTCGAACAAACATGTAAGTGTAACGAATGTACTGTGAATGTTGTGGATGGAAAACAAGTAGCATAATATAATATAATTTATATAATTATAATTATACATTTATTATTAATAATTACTCATTATATAATTACGGTTATTAATAATTATTATTGTAAATATATAATTATTATAAATACAAATAAGAATAATATAAAAAATTGGAAAGAAAGGATCACTTTGCCGGCTCCGGCCCTAAGCCAGCGGTGTTGGCTCGACCACACCGTCGGCTTAATGCTCGAGCCGCGGTGTTGCCAACGACAACACGAGACGGCTTGTTCCACGAGCCAGCGTGTTCTCTATGACAACACTGTCGGCTCTAGTCTGGAACCGGCAATATTATCTCTGATAACACTATCAGCTCTTGGAATGAGCCGGCATTGTTCGAGCTGACAACATTGTCGGTTTTTTGAACGAGCCGGCAGTGTTGGCCTCGAACAACACTGCCGGCGTCTGCTACGAGTCGGCAGTGTTGTACGCTCATCACCGCCGGGGCGAAAAAACCGGCTGTGATGCACCCCCCACACCACTGCCGGTTGTTCACCGCCGGTTCACTTTCCGGCAGTGATGAGGGTTGCGAACCGGCTGTGATGTAGAAATCTGTAGTAGTATTGTCCTCGCTCGTGTGCACTCTGAAGAATTTTTCGGTCGGTCACCCATCCTGAAATTGCTCCATGCTAAGCACGCTTAACCTCGAGTTCTTTGGAGATGGGTTTCCGGAAAAAAGTTACAACTTGTTGGTATAATTATCCTATAAATTCTATTAAGCCCTGGGCTAGGATGTTACAGCATCATAGTTGTGAAAAAAACCACAAGTGCATTAGAAGCATAAGTATATCACAAGTGCAATCACGGCTACTGATGAGGCCGAGGAATGGATCCCGGTAACTCTCTGAGGTGACGTGGGACATCATTTGATGCCGTCGATTAATTCTGCACAAAGGAGAAGAGATTACATATATGAGACAAGATAAATATATACCATACATGACTAAAACATTCATACTCCAGTAAGTTCCAATAGTGTTGTGGTTTGACCCTAAGCATGAACATACAAACTAAAAAATTCATACTCATAGGAGTAGTTGCATGAGGAGGTGGAGCGAATTGCCCAGGTGACAGAGGTTGACCCATAGCGGCGCCAAGACTTTGCATGTAGGCAAACATCTCTGTCATCCTCCGCTGCTCGGCCTCCCGCTCGGCCGCCATCCTCGCCTTCAACTCCTGATGCTCGGCTGCAATCCTCTCCTCCAACTCCTGACGTAGCCTTCTCTCTTCTTCCAACTGGGCCTACAATATTTCACCCTAATGTTACAATAATGCAAAGGTAAGGTATGTAAAAATCAATGAGCGATGAATAAAATAGGAATAACCTAGAGTGATTCCATCCGGAGGTGTACAGTGTCCGGCCGAGGTCATATGGCCGGGCTTGCGCTCGTGCTCCTTGCTCGATTCTGGGAGAGAGTGGGAGCAGCGGCAATGTCGAGTGTGCTATCGCCAAGCCAGTACCACCCATGCTTCTTGCCTCCTCCCTCCCTCATGAAGAGCTCTTCATCAAGGTCCTGGGTGCTCGGATCGTACTCTGGCCCAAGGACCGACCTTGCCATCAACGTGTACTCACTGAGGCGGCTATGGACGGTCACATTGTTGTACGCCTCGGGCGGGTCCTCCGGGTTATAGTCGATGTCGGACGTCGCCTTGCTCTTGTGGGCCAAAGCAAAAGCCTTGAACTGGGAGCAAGGCTGGCTACCATGTGACAACGACTGTGAGAAAAATAGCAAGATGATTAGAAATCAGGCAGAATTGAGCGTTAGAATAAATAAATGAGTTCGCGTACCCATCTTTATGCGTATCCGTCGAGGCTAAGGCTGCCTTGATGGTGTGGTACACCTGGCAAGCGTTGTGGGTCTCTTCCTACTCGGGGGCACACCACTTGTCCACCATCTGTGCCGAGCACTGGGGATGCAGGGCGCACCGCCATAGAATCGCCTACACGTCATCAAGTATATGACATATAAAAAGATCAAATTAAGCCCACTTAATCTCAAAAGAAATCAGTATTAACACTACAAGGAATGTGTCAACTTATGACATTTATGGCGTGACATCTGGTCAAAATGTCACTAAATGCGTGAGTTTATGACATTTGCCCGGGAGGCATGAAAAACTTGTGACACAAACAAACATATGTCACAGAAAACGTCCCAAGCTTGTTGTAGAAAACGTCCCAAGCTTGTTGTAGGTCTTTGTGCCTGATAATATCACATGACAAGAACATAACGCTATTAGAAATTAAAATTTTCTCATATGCCTATCGGTTATTTGACTCACATGGAAATGCCCATTAATAATTGAGAAACTAATAGAAAGTTAAGGAAAATCTGTTGGTTTCAGTGTAATCTAGAAATAATCTATTCTTTTATAGATTAGCGTGGAGCATGTGATTGCTAAAAATTAATATTTCCCTATGGCCTTGGCCTTCGTCAATAGAGAAAGAATAATTACACTGTCGATGAAGTGTTTACCAATAGAAATTATTAGACTACCAACATAAAAAAAGACATTTTCCGTGTGCAAGTTGTCCGCCAACATGTTTATTTTTTCACACTTCCTAAACTACAGCCGACTGGCTTCTCTCTGCATGCCTCGCTAACTAACCAAAGGAGAAGGATTGAAGGAAGATGAATATTGTACATGCATTAGTAATCGTATGGCTCTTGCATGTCGCCTGAAAAGAATAGAAATTCCAGGCAACTGTTAATTAGCAATTCCCTTATTTTTTTCTGTCGATGCCTACATTTTTTTTGTAGGAATAGATAATTTTCAACAAAAATTAATCTTTTAGTTTCTCAATTTGGCCAGCCCGTGGAAGCACAAAACTCCCCTCCCGCCCTCCAAAACCTTGTCCTGCAAATTAAAAAAAAAAATCCTCCCGCGAGAGCTTCATCAAATTGCTAGCCGAAAAAAGGGCAAAAGAAAAAGTCCTCCGAGCCTTATCCAGACGCACACCTCTCACGACGAAGTCCCTGCCGCCGTCCACCTTCCTCACGACCCGGTGAAGCGTTTTCTCTCCCACCCAAATCCCTCCTCCCCCGGTTGACTGTTTCCTTATCCTCTGCAACCTCCAGCGCCGCCGCCCACAAATCCCGAATCCAGCGCCGCCGCTGCATTCACCACCAGATCCTCATGCTTCTGTGGCTGCAGGCCCTGAGTCTCGACGGCAGCGGGGGCTCCTCCTCCCCACCGGGAGTGGCGGCTGCTCCCCACCGGCGACGGCACCTGCTCCCCTCCACCTGGCAAGCGTTGTGGGTCTCTTCCTACTCGGGGGCGCACCACTTGTCCACCATCTGTGCCCAGCACTGGGGATGCGGGGCGCACCACCATGGAACCGCCTATACGTCATCAAGTATATGACATATAAAAAGATCAAATTAAGCCCACTTAATCTCAAAAGAAATCAGTATTAATGTTCTATATTTACCTGGTACTGTTGCCGGGTCAGCGTCATGCTTCTTGCTTCAGCTTTGGTGACCTTCCTTCCAAGGAAGGTCGCGTTGTAAGTTATGATGGCCTGGATGCGCGCCTCGTAATGCATGTCCTTCACTAGTTTTTTACAGACTTTGGTAGCCACCAAAGTCGCCCTGTCCTCAAATCCCTCCTGGCATCTAAAGAAATCCTGCATATAGACGCGAAACCATCTCATTTTTTTTATCACAGCCTCCACATATGATATCATGATATCTTGACAAGTTTCATGATTTTCGGACTTCGTTTGCTTTTTATAGAATTTAAAAATAATTCGTTTCGTAAGTTCGTGGTCATGTTTTGTGAATAAGATGTTCAAAATTTCTGGTCTGTTCCTGGATACGGCCTCATATTAGGCTCAATAATATGAATATCATTTTTTTCATTCATTTAATTCCATTATTCGATTCACCTAAAGTTTAAATTTGCCTTATCCCAAAAAATAATTAAATGAAATAAATTAAAGAAATATAGCAAAAAAAGGAGAAATGTGCCAAATTTAAACATGGAGTACCAGGTACTTTATGAGGACTAATTTGAGGGGCAAAAGTGAAAAAAATTAAATTGTTTGCTAAGTGTCCAAGAAAAAACACTCGGCATAATCCAGTGTTTGCCGAGTGTCAGAAGAGGACACTCAACAAAGATCAGGTTTGCCGAGTGTCAAAGGATGGCACTCGGCAAAGAGTTAATGGCGGTTGCCGGTCGTTAACGGATGCAGCTCTTTGCTGAGTGCTACTGTTAGACACTCGGCAAATCCGAGCGTTTGCTGAGTGGATTTAGTGTCTGGTTCTTGACACTCGGCAAAGTTTGTTCGCCGAATGTTTTCTTTCTAACACTCGGCAAACAGCGCTGTTTGCTGAGTGGCCGACAGAATGCACTCGGCAAACAGCCGGGCACTCGGCGAAGGAGACGTTTCCAGTAGTGTATGTTCTAGTACTTGTTTAAATCCTTGATACCCACTCGATCAAAATCATGTAGGAGGTCGACGATGAAGGGATTATCACAATTAAGGTGAACGAGCTTACAAACATGACAGTCTTGAGTCTTGACGTTCTCAAAATCTCTAAATCAGTGGATATTGGGAGTAAACATTCTTCTGCAGCCTGGTCTGCGGCGCGCAAGGGACGCGCCCGTGTGCGAGACTGGCCAGCTTGTGCATGAGCAATGCAAGCGTGCTGCGTGTCATCATTAGAAAAAACAAATACTTGGAAGTACTAATGGTACTTTCATAACCATTGTAAAAGAGAGCTCAGTATATAATAAGAGACCACTTACACAAGCATATAGATGGACATTCCACTCTGCCATCGGAGGCGCTTAGCGATTTTCTTGCCGATAGAGATCTTCTACCCAAACCTAAATTGTCACGGTCCTAAATACAGTACTAGGAATCGTGGAGCCACTTTAATTTATTTCCTACCAGCAGCTAGCAGCAACTACTCCTTGCCCTCGCTCACTCGCTAAGGCGCTAATAATGCATGCATGCGACAAATGTATGGTGCCTGCCGACTGGACATGCATGATTCATGAACCTGCTGCACTAATTCTGACGGACATCGACTTCACCAACTCTGCAGACCCTCATCCAGCAGACCCCGACGAGCACCCAAGGCCCAAGCGCTGCTCCAGGAGGAAGGCACGGTCCACTAAGATATCTAGCCCAGAGTGGGATTGCAACCTGTGTATCTATAAGCCCAGAGGGTGAGGAGTATATGTAAGGCTGGAGTCTGTAAGAGTTAATCAACTCTGAACTAAGAAGGGAAACTATCGTCGCCCAGCACTCTGCCGGCTGACCTCTCCTACCTTTGCTCCTTCTCCAATCCCTAATCCCCTTCTCCAACTCCTTTCCCCCTTCTAGCTTCTCTCTCGTCGACGGCGAGGAGAGAGGTGCTAACAGAGGGGCTTAGGGATTTTCTTGCAGACAGAGATCTTCTACCAAAACCTAAAGTGTCATGGTCCTACATACTAGTACTAGGAATCATGGAGCCACTTTATTTCCTTGGTAAAATTAACTTATAATACTCATATCGTGAACACGGTACCAAACAGACACTATCTAGTCCTAAAAGCGTAATAACCAAGAAAATGAATAAGATAGTGTAAAGTGATCCTTCATTTCTCAAGGACAAGCAAACATAGCTCAAATGATGAGCTGCCTTTTGGTGCAGTTTGAAGCCTCGCACTAGTTGTGAGTTTACAGCTCGCACGACCTACCACTGCCAGCAGCACCAACTACTCCTTTTCGCTATAGCATGCTCTCTAAGGCGTTAATAATGCACGCATGCGACAAATGTATGGTGGCTACCGACTTGACATGCATGATTCTTGAACCTGCTGCACTGTGATTCAACAAAATTAAATCACGGACAAAGCTAGGTACAAATTTGCCGTTCCCTCGCGCCTGCTTTGGCTTCCAGATAGCCAACTCTGAGTTTATATTGATCGCTGCGCCCAGACATGCAACGCACTCTTATGTTTATATTTCCGTCCTCGAACCTCAGCGCACACCTTAATTATTTGAGAAATTTTACGTTTATTTCAGCTTGATGCTGGTGATGTTTGCCGGAAGAAGGGTGGTTTTCAACTCGACCGCTCTAGCTATTGCATGCCCAATGAAAATGTTAATTATACACACCCGCCTGACTTACATTGTGAAAGCAGAGCAGCACAAAATGTTTGCAAGCTTATCGATCAGTCCACGATCCAAGATCAGACAAGAGATCGATTCGGGCGCTTTGCCAAGGGCCCGCACCCTCGGCTATGCGGCCACCACTCTCGGCAACTAATGGGCCGAGCGTTGCTTTCGGCAACAGGCCCTCGGCGGCCCCATTCTCGGCAAAGACCGAGTAGCCGAGAGCTCGAACACGGGCCCTCGGCGCTGCGTTGGCCAGACTTGCCGAGAGTTCGGCAGCTCTCGGCAAAGAAGCGACGCCGTCAGCCTCCCTTCACGGAGTAAAGCCGTCCGGTGACGGAGTAGAGCCGTTATTTGCCGAGAGCTAGCTCTCGGCAAAGAGAACTCTCGGCAAAAAAAATGTTATTTTAATATCTTTGCCGAGAGCTGGTGTCTGACGTCTGCTCTCGGCATAGAGGGGGGAGAATTTTATTATACTTATGCTTACGCCGAGGGAGGCTGGGGCTTGCCTCTCGGCAAAGCCATTGAATTTGTGTACTTTTTATTTGATTTTTCATATTAATTCACCGTAACCACAAAAAAATATCGCGTAATTCACATAATTCACATAGACATCATCACATAATTCACCATAACCACAAAAATATCACATAATTCACCATAACCACAAGAATATCATATAATTCACGTCCACCAACACAACTACGTGTCCATCACATAAAGTGTCCAAGTGTATCACCAACATAAACAAAACACAACGTACGTGCACAACCGATCACCGCGCCGGTCCGAGCTGGGAAGGCCCCGCGCTTGACGCCACCGCCGACTGGCGCTGCACAAACGAAGAAGATGTGTCACTAAATGTAAATAGATAACTAACAAGTAGCACCTTGGGTTCCCAAGTCAATGGATAAATTGGGTACACAATATTCTGAGTTCAGCATCCAGTGCAGTCCTACTAAATGGTGTTGCAGGAAAATTTTTCAAGTGCAAGAGAGGGGTCAGGCAGGGAGACCCTCTCTCCCCACTCCTGTTTGTTTTGGCTGCAGAATTATTGCAAGTTCTAATCAACAGAGCATCAGAAATGGGTTTGCTAATAAAACCCATACCACAGCCAATAGATGAGTTTCCAATTGTTCAATACGCCGATGATACTTTGATCCTACTACAAGCAGATGCCAGGCAGCTTGTCTTCCTCAAAGCACTTCTAAGAAGCTTCACTGATTCAACAGGGCTGTCTGTCAACTACAGCAAATTCAGCATGTACCCTATCAATGTTTGCCCTGAGAAAATGCTTCAGTTGGCCTGCACCTTTGGATGTGAGATTGGTTCCCTGCCATTCACATACCTGGGCCTTCCAATGGGAACCACCAAGCCAAGGATTGAGACCTATCACCTCTAATGACCAGGGTTCAAAGAAGATTGTCAGCCTCCTCAGTATGGCTCTCATACAGTGGTAGGCTAGAAATGGTGAATTCTGCCATCACCCCAATTATGACATATGCAATGTGCACAGTCAAACTGCCCAGAGGAGTGATTGAGAATGTTGATCGAGCTAGGAAGCAATGCCTATGGCGTGGAAACTTAGAGAAGAAAAAAGGAGGTAATATGGTAGCATGGCCTGTAGTAATGCAACCTAAGTCCAAGGGTGGACTAGGAGTGATAAATCTAAGACTGCAGAACGATGCTCTCCTCATGAAACATCTCAGTAAATTTTACAATAAAGATGACATTCCTTGGGTGGAATTAGTGTGGTTCAAATATTATGATAGCAAAGTTCCACATATTAGCAGAGAGGTGGGATCTTTCTGGTGGAAAGACATCATGAGACTAAATATTCTCTTCAGACAGGTTTCAAGATGTGAGGTTGGAGATGGTACTTCAGTCTGTTTTTGGGATGACCTCTGGGACCAAACAATTCTGTCCTACACCTACCCAAAATTAGCATCCTATGTTAAAAAGGATGGCATTTCAGTGCAAGAAGTGATGCAGGCAGAGGACCTGGACACTCTCTTTATGCTGCCACTAACTGAAGAGACAATGGAGGAAATGGAGCAATTGCAAGAAAATCTGCAGGCACTGAACCTGACAGAAAGGACAAGTGGACACCTATCTAGGGGGGAAAAAACACTTCACAGAAATACTATGCTCATGCTTTCAGCAACATAGATGCACATCAGATTTTCAAAGTGGTATGGAAATCAAAGTACCCCGAGAGTCAAGATATTCATTATGTTCAAGACTGATTTCTTGGTTGGGTTCCTTGAGATCCTTACTTGTCGGTCACATTTGGAGTGTTTAGAGAAAGTTAGTGAGGTAAAAACCTCTCCATACGACTTGATAAAGGAATATGAAGTGGAAGAGGATGATAACATAGAATCAACAACTCGATCACTTGTAACTTCAGGTGTCCTATCTACAATCCCCCATTGCCAAATGGAACAATCACCACAACCACTAGCTTTCATTAGGTCTCAGTAGGTTTGACATTTAGATAAACTAAAACATTCATCATACTCACCGTAGTAGCGTCGCGCTGAGATGGAGGTGGAGGCAGCTGCTGACTGAGCAGGAATGGTGGGAGCTCTCCGTCCTCGGTCCGGTTCCGAGTATTAATCCAGGAGAGCACCTCTGCTAGCTGCTGTCGATCTTTCTCCTGATCAGCCTCCAAAACCGCCAGCCTCTGTTGCTGGGTCGCCCGCTCGACCCGCTCGGCCTGCATCGCCGCCATTTCTGCCTGCAACATTTGACGCCAATGTGTCATGATTGCGAAGCTAAGGTGTGTAGAAGTCATGGAACGAGGAATGGAAGAGGAACACTTACCTGGAGTGTTGCCACCACGGTCGGGCGCTGGAGTATGGCCGGGCTTGAGCTCGTGCTCGCTGCCCGTATCTGGTTCAGACGGCGAACCGACCCCGACTCAATAACACCATCCCCAAGCGCAAACCGCCCATGCTTCTTGCCTTGCCCCGCCCTCATCACGGCCTCTGGGTTAAGCCGCTCCTCGTTCGTCGGATCGTACTGCTCCCCATGGAGTGACCTTTGCGTATCTGTGTACGCAGAGATGAGAAGGTGGGTGCTGGCGTTGGTGAAGGACTCAGCAGGGGTCTCTAGGGTCCAGTCGATGTCGGACGGGGCCTTGCTAGTGTGGGACAAGGCAAATGCCTTGAGGTCACCACAAGGGCGGCCACCATGTGACTCCGACTGCGAGAAAGACAACAACATTGTTAGAGTTGTTGCAGAATTGAGCGTTAGGTTAGAGAAATGGTTTCGCCTTACCCAGGCTTCCGCGAACTCGGAGAGGTTGCGGCTGCCTTGATGGTGTGGTAATCCTCGCATGCACAAACGGCGCTCGCGGGCCTCCTCGTGGCCCTTCTTCCAGTCCGCACTGAGCCACCGCTCCACAAGCATCCGCCAGGCATCCGCATGGCTATTGCACCATGATGGAATCGCCTACAAGCCATCAAGCATATGATATATCAGAAGATCCGATTAAGGAAACATAATCTTAGAAGAAACCAATAGTATTGTTCTGTATTTACCTCTAGGTACTCCTCTTTCGTTAGCACGACCATCCTTGCATCACCTTTTGGGAGTTTTTGCTTTTTCTTCTTCGAGTAGTGCCAAATGTGGGCCTGGTGACGCGCGTCGCTGATGAAGTCCGTAACACGCTTCTGACAAGAAGTGAACGCCACTGTGTACGCCCTCGCCTCCTTTCCCTCCTCGTATCTAAAGAAATGCTGCATAAAGGCGCAATGTGTCAATTAATTAATAGAAAAATGACCAATGGATACGATGTACTGAGGAATATAGTGCGAGAAAGACTTACCTCGAGCTCCTTCACCACCCGCTGCGCCTTGTGTTTATATTTATTGTTATTACGATCCATGGCATCGGTGGCAAGTGTGTAGTGGCCGAACTCAGTGGCCAGCACCATGTTGCCGTCACCTAAGTCCACCAAGCCAGGGTAGTGCAGCCTGCACAGAGCTCCTAGGATGCCATTCACTTTGCGTGCCTTGCGACCAGTACGCACAACTTTCCAGTTCCTGCACAGGTGATTAAAAATGTTTTAGTTTCTATTTTGATTTTCAACATTTCAAATGAAGAATGCCCAACATGTGAAGCTGTTTTACCTATCCCCAAATGGTGTGATCACAGGGCGATCTTCAACTGGTGGTCGAGTCGGGAGCTTCGTGCTACCACGCAAATACGGGGTCTGCACAGAAGGGGACGGGACGACTGCGGTGGGATCCACTTCCTCTGTGGCCTCATCCCCCTCAGTCATTGCCGTGCTGCCCGGACGCCTGCCCCTCCTCTGCGTCGGCTCTGGAGGGGGGCCCGACGCCGCCTGCACCTCAGGGGTGGTGTAAAGAGACTGGAGAGCCCTCTTGGGTGGCATTTCCTGCATTGAGAAAGAACAAAACCAATTAGCATATATAAACGAGACATACTTAGTAAGAGATGCAAAATGAAGAAAATATAATTACAAAAAAAAATAGTATTAGATGTATTAGAAACGATCTCCACGGTCAGGATGAGCTGGGTTGTAGAGGTATCACATCGCTACCAACCATGTCCAAATTTTCATCCACCTCAGCATCAACAATGACAGCGCCTCAGTGTAAGCGATCAAAAGCAACTCTATATCCACGGCGAGCTGCTAGTGCTGGACGTGTACTGTTCACAGGAACAGTACAGAGCAAGATCTAGGAACCCTAGCATATGGATATGAAAAGAAAAAGACTAGGGACGCGAAGCAGCACTAGATCGGGAATAATGAAGCACTAAACTACTAGGGGACCAAAGGAATCGAGCCAAAAGCGAACAAAAAGAAAATCACCTTTTCCACTTGGGAAGAAAGCGACGGAGCACGTGGAGAAGACGACGTCCACGAGCGGACCAGAGCAGGAGTGGCGGGTCGCACAGGGGACCGTGCGGCGCGTCCTCCGCGAGGACGCGGTGGGCAGGCGGCGGAGCCTTGAGCGGACAGGGACCGCGCGCGGCCGTCGCGGTTGCCGGAGAAAGCCTGAGAGAGTGAGAGAGTGGGGTTGCGGTCGTAGAGTGAGAGAGTGACCCCGCGCTAGAAGCCTCTAGATCTGGAACGGGTGGGCTGGGCTGGGTAGAGTGAGAGAGACGTCTTTTTTTTTTTATGAAACAGCCAAATCGGAGCGCAGAATCTGGGCTGTACGAGAAATTCTCATTCACCAAGCAGAATTGCCGACAAGGGGTTCTCTGTCTTTGCAACACAAAATCGAGGAAGCGCGCTGAATTGCTGATACATGAGAACAAATTGCCGACAAGGGGTTCTCTGTCTTTGCAACCCAAAATCGAGGAAGCGTGCTGAATTGCTGATGCACGAGAACAAATTGCCGACAAGGGGTTCTGTGTCTTTGCAACCCAAAATCGAGGAAGCGCGCTGAATTGCTGATGCACGAGAACAAATTGCCGGCAAGATGTTCCATGAAATAATCTTCCCTCACTTTGGAACATGACACATGGTGATAAGCGACAGAGGATCACATTTCATTGACAAAATATTCAGAGCATTCCTGAAAGAGCTTGGTGCCAAACACAACATTGCTACACCCTATCATCCTCAAACAAGTGGCCAAGCTGAGACATCCAACAAGCAGATCAAGAATATCCTACAGAAGACGGTCAACGATATGGGGAAAGGATGGAAAAGTAAGCTTCCTGATGCACTCTGGGCATACAGGACCGCTTACAAAACCCCTATCGGCATGTCACCATTCCAGCTAGTATACGAGAAAAGTTGCCACTTGCCAGTAGAGCTTGAACATCGAGCTTATTGGGCAATCAAGAGCTGGAATATGGACCTCAAGCTAGCTGGATGAAACTAACAAAAGCAAATCACCGAGCTAGAAGAATGGCATGAGGAGGCTTATCACAGTGCCAAACTATGCAAAGAAAGAATGAAAAGATGGCACGATCACCGAATCAAGCTCATAGAGTTCCAACAGGACGATCAGGTCCTGTTATTCAACTCCATGGTGAAATTATTCGGTGAAGGAAAGCTGTGAAGCAAATGAAAAGGACCGTACACCGTCATCGACACATCGCCCCACGGAGCGATAGCAATCCAAGATGATGATGGTAATATCTTCGAGGTTAACGGTTAGCGACTTAAACCCTTCCTTGAGCCATCTCACCATTTGAATTTTAATCAAGAAATAGATAGAATAGATTTAATTATGCCCTAAAAATAATTGTTTAAATAATTTATTAGGCTAATAAATCTATTCTTGATAAATAGAAAATAATAATGCTAATAATAATCAATGTTTGTTTTGAACAAAAACAAGCATTTTATTCTAATATTGTCTTTATGGCTGAAATGCTGTTATGTTTAAAGCATGATACAAAAATAATTTGAGGATTAAAAATTTGATTATATTGTGACTTAATCTGTTTACTAAAAAAAAAAACTAGCACAGGTGGGGGTGACACCCCCGGTCACAATGCATTAAACAGAAGACAAGCTCCCCCGTGCTAGAAAATCCCCGAACCCCGACCCCGCCCGAAACTGTGAGCAGCCCCGAAGGGGGACCGACTCCCCGGGGCCGGAAACGGACCGCTCCAACAATGCTTTGGCACACGGGGTCAGCGAGGGGATTTTTTTGTGGGAAATCATGCGCTCGAGAGGACTTGAACCCATGACCGGTGGCCTCCCAACCGGGAGTGCTCACCAACTGAGCTACGCTCAGTTCCCGACTTAATCTGTTTACTTAATTAAAATTCCTTGAGTTAAGTCTGTGCTATGTATTCAATCCGAGCGAATTTTCCCCAGCATTTTCAAATTTCAAACATGTATATCTGTACCTGGCCGAAAGCTCGGGCAGGGTGGAGCCACGGGTAGGCCGCCCGGTGCAGTGGCCCGGCCAACTCCTCTCGCCCCGAAATTTTGCCATGGCGTTATGAATCGTGTTTTGATGTCTGTCATCATGGGGATTACGTCTTGGTCGATTCGAATGAGAGCAGGGACGCCTGAACATTCGTATAAGTAGCCCGTCTCCCTCTGTTCTTTTTCACAAACCATAGCACAAGCTTTCCTCCTTCCTTTCTTCTCCAATCCAGCAGGAGCATTCTGATCCTCATAGCCTCATCACCATGGCCAACCATGCTATGACCCGGCTACAACTCCTCATCCACCCCCTGCAACCTTGATGGAGCACTCTCCTTCACTCTAGAAGACTTGGAGAGAGAGAGAGAGAGAGAGCGAGGCGCCGGTGAGCATGGCGCCACTTGCCATGCTACCACCACCAAGCGGAGGGTCCAGCAAGGGAGATAGCCTGAAGTCCACTGCTCGTTCAAGGCCGCCGCTATCCGGAGCCAAGATCAAGAGGGCGGTACCAAGGAGGCCAACAACGGGATCACTTGGCGTCAAGAAGGCCTCCTCCGACATTGGCAAGCGTCCAATGGCGGCACGTTCGGCAGCACTTCGTCCTACCACACCACTTCAGAGACTCCCTCCCACGTCCTTGTGGGAGTGGACATGCCTAATGGAGGGCGTGGGAAGGGATTCATCCGCAATCCCGACAAAATTCCTGCTCCCAAATCGGTAGGAATGTCCTCGGATGCGGCCCTTAGAGTTCCTAGGCAGAACTTGAGGAAGGTGCCCAACTTCTTTGAGAGCAAGAGCGAGCAGCCACTGCCCAAGGTCCCTACCTTGAACTTCCTTAGAGGAAGAGTGGATGCGCTATATGGGATGATAGATAGGCTAGAGAGCGAGATCGAGACTAGGGACACCAACAAGGTGTACCTAGAGCAGAAGATTAGGAGCTACCGCCTCAGTTTCATCACTAAGCTCACTAGGGTGGCAAATGCAGCACACGTGGCACACGCCATGAACATCCCCAAGTAGACGCACGCTCGCCACTCAGTAAGTTTAGGAGCACACATTTTATTTTCAGCAATTTCCCTTTTCATCATTGTAATTTGAATTCCAAATGTGCGCCTATTTGTATCAAGTTTTTCCCTCATTCAATAAAGATTATCCATATACATATTGTGCTCTTTTTGTCTCCACTTGTTTTTGTTCTTTGCTGCACACAAGAAAATAAAAAGACAGAAACAAAAAAAAAAGTGTGGGGGAGGCGCCACTCAAGAGATGTGCACACAAGTTTTCGTCATGACAAAAATATTCGGTTTGCACACTCCTCTCTTTTCTCAGAATATTTGCCTTAGAAAAATAGAATGAATACTAACCAAAATTTTGATGCTCCAATTCCATTTTCACCAATCGATAAACAATTTGTATACTGTTTATTCCGTGCCAAAATCCTAATAATCTATGAACAACTCTACAATAGGGACCCCATTTTCTATCTAAGTTATTGACGGATGTGAGATAGTATGATGACATGAAGTTTACTTTTCTCTTGCATTGATCTTGGGATTTATTTACAAAATTCAAAATATATAGCATGCTCCTCAATGATGAATAAATTCTTACCAATGCCATATATGATGATACTTACAAATACAAGCTTGCCACATAGCCATTTATCTTGTGTTGAGTTGTATCAAACTTTGTGATCTATGTTGAGAGAAGCTTCATATCCCCAAGGTCGAACTACACATGCACCCACCAAATAAAATGGCGACTCTTACCCGAGAGTTGCACAAAAACATGCTCATCCCGCCGACTCTTACCCTAAGAGTTGCACAAAAATATGCTCATTCCATCCACCAAAATAAACACTCCATATGCTTTTTTCTCTCTTTTCCAAATATTTTCAAGTTCCAATAGAGAGTATGAGCTTTACAAAGATCCACAAAGAAATTCCTTCCATGCAACAGAGCATGAGACAAAAAAAAAAAGAAAAGAAAAGAAAAGAAAAGACGAGAGAGAAAGAAAAGACAGCCCATACTTCTCAAAACATAGAAAAGAGAGAAATGTTACAAAAAGGAGTTGTTCACATTCTTCCACAAATACTTCCACACACTTGCACACGTTCGATCTAAGGATATGTCCTTCCCACCAAGGATCCGAAGCTTGATGCAGCAACATATGCAAGGTAAGTGTGTATCTCATCCCTACCTATGAACTCCATATAATGGCCTGTCAAAATAGAGGTAGGATGAGCAACATGGTACTTAGTGAAGAAAGAATTCAAAGAGCGATTTGAGAGCATCACTTTAGGAGCTAAGTTATTTTTCTTTACAAAAATTCTCAAAACTCAAGTTCTTAAAGCGGGAGTAGAGTAAGTTGATTTAAATCCAGGCTATTCCGTCTTTCAATAACTCAATGATAATTTCATAAACAGCATGAATGTTCACAGATGCAGGTGAAGCTCAGAATAATCTGTATACAGGTTAACATCTTGGGAAAATAAACCACCTTGGTCCTTTCAAGCTTTACACGAGGACGAGCAAAGGACTAAGTGCGGTGGAGTTTGTTGGCGGTTCTTAACTCAATGCTTACCCCGCCAACATTAGCTTATAAATTACCAAAACTAATATAGATAGGAGTTTTAAACTAACAAATTCCATAGTTTTGGTATATACACTTGATTTGCAGGTCATTCATGAAAACACACAAATATTGGGCCAACAATAAAGGAAAAGATTAACATATCACTAATCTCATTTCTTAGCCCAAGGCAAAGCAAGGAAAAGAAGCAGAAAAAGGCCAAACAGAGATGTGACAGCCCAACCCCCCACCATGGGCCAGGTCCAGACGCAGCCCAGAGCCAGCTGGCCAAAGGCGGTGGCCAGAGCTGCTCTGGGTAGGCCGGCTGTCCCCGTACGCCGGCCGGCCTACCAACAGAGTGCCTCGGCCCCACCTTTGGCGAGGCGGTACATTCAATGGTGGAGACTGGCAGTGCAGGGGTGGTTTGGTCATTTGGGCCATGAAAATGACCTGCTCAATCCCTATTTAAGCATGGGATCTCTCCCTCTCACACATATCATACACATTCTACAAGCTACACACACAAGAGGAAGAGTAGAGCCACTACCTAGCTTCTAGCTAGAATAAAGTAGGGAGTAAGTGAGATCAAGCTAGAGGTGCATTCTTCGGAAGTTCCTGGGAGATTCATCTTCCAAGTGGAGGAGTGTCGGAGTTGTCGGCTCCCTCCATGCTTGTACCTCGGTGACGTCTTACTACTTGAAGTAAGAAGTTTGTGTTTATCTTTTGGCTCCTTTCCTTTCAACAAAGTTATCCTTGTTCGTTACTTTCTTAAGGGTTCGTCATTCGTTCTTGTGGCGGAAACTCTAGTAGAGGACTCCTGATAAAGACGGAAGTTCCTGGCCAACGCTAGAGTTGTAGCGAATAGCGTAGACATGATGTCTAAGCTAGGAGTTACCTTAATTTGCCTTATTCCCCATGGTTGAGGGGTAGACGGCAGGAGGTGACAGCCCTGTCCATCCTTTGTAATCCCTCACATTCGGGTTCGGCATAGAGCTACAGACCGGTATCACCTGGCAGACCAGGTGTGCTCCGGTGCCTGAAGTAAGATCTTAACAACTCGGCTCTCTTTCTCTAAGGAACCGGCCATTAGAAAACCTCACTACCCAAGTTAACTATCTCTTTCCCTCTGGGCAACTAGCTAAGAGAGCACCTACACCTACCATTCCTCGTGGAAAATATGATACCCTGTGGATCACCGGGTGAAGTGCTACAACGGTATTTTCTTGCGCTTGCGGACTTTGCTGCTTTCGCTAAGAAACACCAACAGACGGCGGCCATGTGCCGTTACTTTTTGCCGAGTACCAGCCGTTAGACTATCTCCAACTGACCCAATTCAGAATCTAGGCCCTGCATAGTGAATCGGTCCCCAATCCAAATACTTCGTTCTCCAACAGCCAGAACGCAGAAGGAGCCCCAAGGTCCACCCATTTCCTTCCCGACTGAGGTCCGCTTGTCTCTTTCCCCGCCTCTCTGCATGCGCCGCCCGCCCGCCAACCTCCCACGCCGACGAGCTTGCCGGAGAACAGGGAGCCGCCGTGACTGAGACCGTGGGAGAAGAGGGCGTGGACCAGATCTAGCCAGAGCACGCAGGCAATCTCAGGTGACCGCATGGGGGAGTTTCAGCCCGCCGCCACATGGGCGACCTCCGGCCGGCCGCCGCGTGGGCGAGCGCATGGGGGAGCGCCGACACTGCCGCCGTGCAGGGAACCTCCAGCCCGCCACCAAGCAGGCGAGCGCGCATGGGGGAGCGCCGGTCCGCTACCTTGATGGCCATCTCCGCCACGAGGAGGCACAGGAGAAGGAGGGCCGCTCTCGGACTGGCCGGGGAAGAAGACTCGAGGCGTGGGCCGCTCCGCCTCGACGACTCCTATGTGGCCCACCACTACATGTGCCGAAGTTTTTGCGTTTTGGAGATAGAGAAGACGCAAAAATGAGTCCTGGTTCACCTCCTACCCAAAATACCTTCCCTGTTTGCCTCATCCGTTGGACCGTGTTTTTTCACTGTGCATGGCCTATTTTGAGTTTGCATCTCCATTTGCATGAGCTGTTGGAGACAGCCTTAGGAACTCGTCAAAGATTTTTTTTATTTTCTTTGCCGAGTGCAAGTGGTCCGAGCACTCGGCAAAGACCTTCTTTGCCTTCTTTGCCGAGTGTCGGGCCGGCACTCGGCAAAATATTTTTTTTTATTTTTGGCCCCCACTTTTTGTGCAACCCTCCTACAGTATTTACAACCCCATATTAAAATTTGGTACATTTTTGAGGTTTTTGCTATAATTAGTTAATTTATTTCATTTAGTTGAACTTTTTTGATAATTCAAATTTGAACTGCAGGTGCATTCAAAAATTGATATTCATGTTATTGATGTATTATGAGTCCGTATCCAGGGGACACACATGAAATTTTGAGCATCTTGTTCACGGAACATGGCCACCAACTTGCGGGGGAACTGTTTTTAAATTCTATAAAATCCAAGCAAAGTCCAAAACCATGAAACTTGTCGAGATGTCTTGTTATCACATGTGAAGGTTGTGATAAAAAATTGGAAAGGTTTCAAGCAAGTTGTGATGTACGATGCATAAAACCTAGACATCTCCACATGTGGCACATCGTCAGCGCCGCCCCGTCCTCAGTGGCATGTCGCCCGCCCACCGCTCGAGCCATCCCCGTCCTCAGCGCACATCGCCGCCGCCCCATCCGCCGCTCGGCCATCCCCGCCTCCCGGTCCACCGCCACTGGCTCACCCATGCCCGGCCGTCCCACCACGGCTCCACTAGGAGAGGAGGAGCAAAAGGAGAGGAGGAGGCGGAGAGGAGGATAAGGGTAGGAGGACGAGGAGGAGGGGAGGAGAAGGAAAGGAGGAGAAGAAGGAGAGGAGGCCCGGGCACCTTGCAATGGCGCGCCGCCTCGACTATTCGTCCTTGCCAGCACCGACCGCACCGTCTCAACGCCCACTAGGTATGGCCTTCTCTTTCCTTTCCCTCAATTCTTGTTGTGCATTGGTGATGGTAGTGGTCATGGCAGTGACGGCGGCGGTGGAGTGGTGGTGCTGCTCATGGTGGTGAAGTGGCGGTGGCTGTGGCATGGTGGTGGTGGTGGTGGTGGTGGTTATGGTGGAATGGTGGTGGTGGTGGTTGGCGTTGGTGGGTGGTGGTGGTCGAGTGGTGATTGCCAATGAATTTCATATATACATTGTTGTCGGCCATCGTGCCGGCGTTTTCTTGCAGGTTTTGGAAACCTCCCCGCATAGGGGAGGTTCTGCCAAAATTTTCAACTTATAGTATTATGTTTCTTCTTTTGTAGAGAAGAGCCCATCGAAGGGGACCCGAAGGACCCTGATTGTCTTCCTCGCTGTTGCGGGTCTGCCTGCACCGCGTCACCTCGCCACTGCACCGACTTGCCATGGCCCTGTCACAGACCCGACCAATTTACATAAGCATAAGTATGAATATCAACGCCAAGGCGTCGAAGAACACACTTAAGCCCATGTAAACCCGGCAGTCATCCAAAATCCCAAAGGATTTTAAACTTTTTCCATTAAGCCAGGAATCGTAATAAGTTCAACATTCATCATACATCACACAAGTTCGCATATAGATATTACATCGGAGTAACAAGTACCATTATTACAAACCATGGTGAAATAAGTTGCGGAAGTTACATACTTAAGTCTTACAAACCACTAGAGTTATTACGATTGCCTTATCCATGACCATGTCCAACCAAAAGCAGCATAAGGAAAGACAGATAGACGACTGTGCCCACAGTCTAGTCATCACCCAAAGCAGGGTAGTAGCAGGTCTCACAATATCCATAGAACATCTCCCCATCTGCAACAACATAGGAATAAAACCCTGAGTACGTGGGGTACTCAGCTAGACTTACCCGTCTTAAACCAGAAAATAAGGACTCTTATAAGCATATGCAAGGTCATATGGTGGTTTGGCTGACCCTTTCTTGCATAAACGACTTGAGCTTACTTATCTTCATTAGGTGAGCTATACTAAGCTTATCATCTTAAGTAAAGCCTGCATTAGCTAGGTTTGCACCTGCACTATGACATCATCAGGTAGAAGTATAAAACAATCATCCTTTCACATGGTTGATCATAAACAATATCCATAATCCATCCAGGCATCATAACCCCGTTACCAATTTTCCTGTTTTTGCCCTGTATTGCATGTATTCCAATCAAGTTGTCCACTATCCAGGGACGATGGCGATTATAATCAATTCCTACTCAGCTGAGGGTTTATTTCTCACACACCCCATGCAAGTTTTGCAAGAGCTGCTTTAGGCATCGTTAACGAGTTCGAAATTGGGGATCAACAGGAACCAATCATGCCCAGGCCTCTCGATGGCTGCATCTAGTCGGGTACCAACATCAGTCTTAATGCCACGGCCTGACCCACCCCAACACCGGCACACTGGTGTTGACCTGAAACCCCAATCCAAACAAGCTACTAGACTTCGGGGTTCCCATATCAACCACCTAAATGTGAGAAGCTATTCAATCTTGATGGAAGGCCGGAACAATACAGTGTTCTGCTTATTTCCCGTTTGGGTATGTGCCAGATTTCCCATTCGATCCAACCATATCATGTGAAGGTTCTCCTAACCTCGCGGATGATTTACCAACCACCCGACTTCTACCGTTTAGTTACTTCAGGCTAAGCAATAACGCCCTATACCTAATCAGGATAGGTGTATAAAGTAGTCAAGGCAGGTAATGCATCAAAGGTGTCATTCAACGCCTACAACTTAATGCAACATAAACAATAAGATGACGCAAGTTAGTTTGGCAAACCGTAGGAGAAATGCTCCGGGGCTTGCCTTTCTCGAAAGAGCTAGGGTAGTGGTTCGGGCACTCCGGAAGTTCAGCGTCCGAGTCCTCCCCGACTGCTACTTGCTCCTCCGACTCCTGCTGGGGTTCCACGTCCTGCTCCGCGGTTACCAGCTTCTGGGCGTCGATCAACGATCCTGTCATGATGCAATGCGTGATTGAGTAACTCATATCGAATTACTTACTACATGCCAATGATCTATGCATATGCATAACATAAGTTGATCATATCAAGGTAACACGACTATTCAAGACGACATGGACGAACCAAGGCGTAATCATGTTACGCCATGGCACGAATGGACTTCGCCCATGGTCGCTAACCTTCGACCAAATATGATCAAAGCAAAACATGTCAATGACCAAGACCTGATCCTAACACGACCTTTGATCAAGTATAACATCCCATTAACTCCATTTGGAATGAACATCATGATCAAGCCATATAAACAAGCATAATTAACCACTAATTATGGCATAGGTTACAACAGCAACCCATATTTCGACATGTCCTAAAATCCTGGAAAAATTACAGTAGCAACGTCATGTTGATCATAGCCTACTGTCCAAATTTCACCCCATTTGGACCCATGATCAAGGCTACACAAAATTCACAAGTTGGCAACTATTCATGGCCAATTAATGAACCAAAAATAGATTGCACTACGAAACATGTCAAAAGCCAAATCAGGCTTCACCAGTAACTTCACATGAATGAAGAACCATCACACAAAAATTGTCAAAGTCTAATTCCTCATGAATCAAGCCCTATGAATTTATTTGCTAGTACACTACACTAGCACCTCCTTAAGCAACTCTAATTCCTATAACAGAACATGAGTATGTTAATACACCATCACAAGGTACTCTAATTAAGATGATTTTAGAAACTAGAATCACCATTTTTGGACCAACCAAGAATTAGTTATGATTTTCTAGAGATAAAACCAAAACCCTTTTTGATCCAAAATTAAAATACTTTGCACAGCAAAGTTTCCCCAAAAATTCCCAAATTATTCCACAGCATAAAGCTCATCAAAATATAAATTTAGGAACTTGAATCATTTGAATTGGACTTGTACAACTCGAGTTACAAAATTCACAAAGTACATCATGAATTCTGGAAATTCCATTTCCAGAATTCCCAACCCAAAATGCTATGGGTACCCCGGATCCATCCCCCACAGTCCAGTCCAGTCAGCCATGGG
This sequence comes from Themeda triandra, assembly GCA_018135685.1. NCBI lineage: Eukaryota > Viridiplantae > Streptophyta > Magnoliopsida > Poales > Poaceae > Themeda > Themeda triandra. The sequence goes on along the minus strand of JAENPR010002095.1, from coordinate 11,851 downwards.
ACCCGCGGGTGGGGCCCACCTGCTAGCGGCCGGAGGCAGGGGAGGTCCCCCGCCGGCGGCGAACTCGCCGGTGGTGAGGCCTTTGGCCTCGGCGTCCGCGCTAGGGTCTTCCCCAGGCCTCGGCGACTCCGATGGCGCCCGAGGGGCGACGGTGAGCTCACCGGAGCACCCTCGCCGGCGGCCGAAGCGCACGGCGGAGGCGCTGCGACGGCGGCTTCACCGCCCTGCCTCCCCGGCGGCCAAATCGGGCGGCGCGAGGGGCCAAGGGGGTCCGCGTGCTCCTGTGGACGGCATGGATCGACGGGAGAGCGGTGCTCGAGCTCGCTCCGTGAGCACGACCAAGCGGCGGCGATTGCGCCAGAGGGGAAGAAGAAGAGGAAGCCGACCGGCCCTCACCTTCCTCTCACGTCCAAGTCGAGGCGACGCCCTGCGCGCGCGAGCAGAGAGCTCCGCGACGGCGCGGCGACGACGACGGCGCGATGCTCCACTAGGTCGGGGCGGCGGCCATGGCGGAATGAGATGGCGGCGCGAGGTGGTGGCTGCGAGGCGGAGAGCGAGAGAGGGAGAGAGCGAAGTGGAACGGGCGAGGACGAGAATGACGATGACGAAGGCGATGACGACGCAATGCCGGGGTACACCCCCTCGCGAGGGCGGTGGCGCGCTCGGGACGACGACACGCGCCCCGGCAGCTGTCGACGCCGGGAGGCCGGCGCTCTGCTTGTCGGTGTGGAGACCGACAGGTGGGGCCCGGTCTCAGGTTTTTTTTATTTTATTTTTAAAATCGAATTAAACCCCCTGTTTTCACCCTCTCATATTTCCCAAAATAGACCGAATTTGGAAAAACTCCCAACATAGAAAATGATCCTCTTAAAGAGTAGATCATTCATCTTGAGAAAGTTTTGTCAAATTCCCAACCATTTTTAAAATAGAAATTTCCAAATAAAATCACTTATAAAATCAAGTAAAAAGAAAATCAGCCCCTATGCTGACCTTAAACCCCTTAAATATATTACTTAGACCCATTTTCAAGCAAAGTGGTCATTAGGAGTTTTAATCCTCATAAAAAGCTTTAACTAAAACCTTTAGACCCCAAAAGCATTTGGAGTCTCCGGAAACACTTTTTGACAACTCTAGACAGGGAACTCCAAATCAAGCTAAGTCTAAAAGCATAATTAAATCACCTAGAGTCATGAACACAACCCCTAGTCAAGTTTAAATCATCCTCAAGTCTAAGTGAAATTTAGTGAACATCACATCAAGCACTTGTCATTAGCAATCATTTGCACACAAGCTAAATTAATCAAGCAATTTAACTAATGAATGCAAATGCTCATGATAGAATGCAAAGTGAAAGTGCATTGGGATTTTTGGAAAGTGCTCAAAAATCCCGTATGTGACAAACCTTTCCCCTTAAAGAAATCTTGTCCCGAGATTTGAGTGGACTAACCATTTCCTATGGAAATCAGGATAAACCTCTTCTAGATATGCTTCGGTTTCCCAAGTAGCCTCACGGTCATCATGGTGACTCCATATTACTTTATAGGTCTTCACCACACGGCCGCGAGTCACTCGTTCTTTCTCATCTGCAATTCTAACTGGCTGCTCATCATATGATAGATCAGACCTGACCTCAACTTCTTTAGTCTTGATTTGCTCGGCTGATACTCGCAAACACTTCTTAAGTTGCGACACATAAAAAACAGGAAATATTGACTCCATCTCTATTGGCAATGCTAGTTTGTAGGCCACTGGTCCCATCTTCTCTATGATTTCATATGGGCCAACAAATATAGGTGCAAGCTTACGCTTGACTCCAAACCGTTGTACCTTCCTCATGGGTGACACTTTCAAGTAAACCCTATCTCCAACCTCGAATGTTAATGGCCTTCGCCTCTTATCTGCATAACTTTTGTGTCTAGACTGAGCTGCTGCAATATGTCACTGAATAATCTTCACCTTCTCAGTTGCCTCTCTGACAAAATCTACCCCATAGAAGGTCTTTTCTCCAGCTTCAACCCAACTCAACGGAGTTCTGCATCTTCTACCATACAAAGCCTCAAACGGTGACATGCGAATGCTCTCTTGATAACTGCTATTATAAGAGAATTCTGCCAAAGGTATCCACTTCTCCCATGAACCCTTTGCTGACAACACACATGCCCTTAATAAATCTTCTAGGATTTGATTCACTCTTTCGGTTTGCCCTGAGGTTTGTGGATGATAAGCTGTACTATGTATCAGCTTTGTCCCCAATTCTTGTTGCATTCGCTCCCAAAAATGAGCCATAAACTGGGGTCCCCTATCAGATGTGATTGTTTTTGGAACTCCATGCAACCTTACTATCTCCTTCACATATATGTCAGCATATTGTGAAGCTCTCAACCCTGTATGAACAGGTATGAAATGCGTCGACCTGGTAAGCTTATCTACAATAACCCATACCGAGTCATGACCTTGTTGTGTCGTAGGTAAGCCTGTGATGAAATCCATACTAATTTCTTCCCACTTCCACTCTGGGATTGATGACGGCTCAAGCAATCCGGCTGGCTTCAGGTGTACTGCCTTCACTCTGCAGCAAGTATCACACTCTGCTACATACTTAGCAACATCTTCTTTGATGTGTCTCCACCAGAATTGCTTCTTCAAGTCGTGATATATCTTACTAGTACCAGAATGAATAGCTAACTTTGTAATATGAGCTTCATCTAAGATCCTTTTCTTGAGCTCCGGATCGTCAGGTACTACTATTCTGCCATTAAAACGTACTATTCCTCGATGATTTACCGTGACATTCTTGGATTTCGTGGCTTTTCCCTTCACCAAACGTCTTTTAGTAGCTCTAATTTCTTTATCAAGCTTCTGTCCTTCAATAATGTCTGACTCGAGTTGACAACTCAACTGAATATTCATCAACACTATAGGATGCATCAAGTCAAACTTTTCTTCCTCAACTGTTTGCATCACTTGGCAATGCGGTTTTCTGCTCAAAGCATCAGCTACCACATTGGCCTTGCCTGGATGATAATGTACCTGCAAATTATAGTCCTTAATCAACTCCAGCCATCTTCTCTGCCTCATGTTCAACTCAGGTTGAGTGAATATATACTTCAAACTCTTGTGATCTGTGCACAAATTACACAAATTCCCCAATAAATAGTGCCTCCAAATCTTCAATGCATGAACCACTGCTGCAAGTTCTAGATCATGAGTGGGGTAATTCACTTCATGCTTCTTCAACTGTCGAGATGCATAGGCAATTGGTCTACCATCTTGCATCAACACATAGCCTAATCCTGTCTTCGAAGCATCACAATAGACATCAAACGGTTTCTCTATGTCTGGCTGTGCTAACAAAGGTGCAGAGGTCAACAGTTCCCGCAGAGTATGGAAAGCTGTTTCACACTCCTCCGTCCATTCAAATTTCTTCTCCTTTTTCAGCAAACAAGTTATTGGCTTGGCAATCTTGGAGAATTCTGGGATAAACCGACGATAATATCCAGCTAACCCCAAGAAACTTCTCACTTCACGCACGGACGTTGGAGCTTTCCACTCCTGAACCTCCTGAACCTTGCTAGCATCCACTGAAATACCATTTTTGGACAAGATGTGACCAAGAAATGGGACTTCCTTCAACCAGAATTGACATTTACTGAACTTGGCATAAAGCTTGTGTTTTCTTAACCTCTCCAAAATTATCCTCAAGTGTTTGGCATGATCTTCCTCATTTTCTGAATAAATCAATATGTCATCAATGAACACTACCACAAACTGATCCAGTTCTGGCATAAAGACCGAATTCATCAGATACATGAAGTATGCAGGAGCATTGGCTAGTCCAAACGACATCACCAAATACTCGAACAACCCGTATCTAGTAGAAAAGGCGGTCTTTGGTATATCCTCAGCTCTAACCTTGATCTGATGGCACCCTGACCTTAAGTCAATCTTGGAAAACACCTTGGCTTCAGACAACTAATCAAACAAGATGTCAATACGGGGTAAGGGATACTTATTTTTCACGGTTACTGCATTCAGCGGCCGATAATCTATACACATTCTGAGAGTCTGGTCTTTCTTCTTCACAAATAACACTGGTGACCCCATTCTGATGTGCTAGGCTAAATAAAACCCTTATCCAACAACTCCTTCAGCTGCTTTTTCAACTCTCTCAATTCATTAGGTGGCATCCTATACGGTCTCCTTGAAATAGGCGCTGTACCGGGCAACAATTCGATGCTAAACTCAATATCCCTGTCGGGTGGGAGTCCCGGGAGATCTTCAGGAAAGACATCCGGAAACTCGCACACAACCGGAATCTCGTGTAATGGAATAGCTTGAATTGCGTGCATGGTATCTTCCATCTTGATCTTACGGGGTAAAGGAATTTGGAAGGTCCCCTCCCCTAATGGGTTTCTGATAGATATCATTGTATTATTGGTGTCTAACACTGCACCCCAAAAACTCATCCAACTCATTCCCACAATTATATCTACCTCAAGTCCAGGAAGAACTATCAAGTTCAATCGGAATCTCCACTGACCTAATTCCAAGGCCACAGCCTGAACCATTCTCCTCATATTAATGTCAGCCCCAGCTGAGCTAACACGAAATTCTATACCCAACTCAGTGATATTCCAATTGTGCTTTAGTGCAAATGCCTCACTGACAAATGAATGCGATGATCCAGAATCAAACAAAAAAACTGCGGAGTTTGGTTGGCGAGAAACATACCCGCTGTCACTGGTTCTCCTTTGACGATATCCTCCAAGGTTGTATGGTGCACTCGAGCCTGCTGCTGCTTCTGCTGCTTCCTAGGATTTGGGCACTCCCTCGAGAAGTGACCATTCTGACCATAGTTGTAACACGGCCCCATTGGTCCAGCCTTTGCTCCAGCATTGCTGTTACGGCTGCCTTCCCCGAGGTACAGGGTGTCCCGAACGACGAGGACGCTTTGTACGGATTTACGCCCGATTGCCTTTCTTCTGCTGAGAACGGAACTTGGAGTTGGGAGGATGATATGGAGAACGAAAGTTCTGGAACCTCCCTTGAGATGGACCACCCTCAAAGGTCCTCTTGTTGCGACCCTTAGCTGCCGCATGGATGTTGTTCTGGTTCTCTTGAGTCAGGCAGTCATTGTAGAAGTATTTGAAGTTGACACGGGCAGAAGTACCCATTGTCTTCATTAGCTTAGTACTCAGGCCTCTCTTGAAACTTGCAATCTTGGCTTCCTCCATACTCACAAATTCTGGAGCATAGCGAGACAAAGTCATGAAGGTGTGGTAATACTCCTTCACAGAACGGTTACCCATGGTCAGTGATATGAACTCTTGCTTCTTCATTGCCATCATAGATGCAGGAATGAAATGTGCACGATATGCCCTGGAGAACATATCCCAAGTGATCTGTTGATTGGCAGGATAGGTGGTACGATGCTGTCCCCACCATATTCCAGTTGAGCCCTCAAGCAAATGCGTGGCATACTCCACCTTGAGTCCTTCTGTCAGGCGAAGTAAACGGAACCACTGTTCAATAGTGTACAGCCATTCCTCAGCCTCCATTGGATTGATAGCTTCCTTGAACACTGGCGGCCTGGTATCCATGAAGTCCTTGAAGGTGCTGAACTGATTCACTTCCTGACCAACACGAACATTGCGGTTGTTGCGGTTGCCTTCAAAATTCTGATGCAGCAAGTCTTCAATATTGCGCTGACTTCCCAGGAATTGCGCAAACAACTGCTCAGGGGTGAGCGAAGGAGGAGGTGGTGCACCATGTGCAATGTCATCCTCGGCTCCACGGCCTCCACCACCACTCCCACTACCACTCGCATTACGGGCCGTTGCACTCCGAGTATTCACCATCTGCAGTATTTCAGCAAGCATGGTCATTAGGAGTTGGATTTCTGGTGGTAAATAAATGTAGAATTGTGCCATGCGAGGTTCATTAGAGAGAATAAATTCAAGCAATTTATTCGCATAGCACACAACATTATATCTTTCCACGATCACAACATCACTAAAAAGATTACTCGAGAGTTAATACATAACATACACAACCAAAATGCCAGTATTGCCAACTGGACTTTCATAGCGTATCTCTCATCGCTATTACAAGTCTACTGATCAACCCATCACACATATCATACATGACACTAGCAAACCAAAAGCACTATCATACTAGCCAACCAACCACTAGTCTACTGCTCGTCAGCCACACGTAGACCACTAGCAGCCTCGTCGGTGCCCTCCACACGAGGTGCGTGCCACTGGCCGTACTGCCTTAGGTACACCTCCTCACGCAGACGGTCGTTGTACTCCTCGAGGTGGTCTAACTCCCTGTGCAACTGGCACTTGCTCTCACGCAGCCCTCGCACCTGGTTCCAAGCGGCGGTCCTATCATCCACCACTTTCCCCAGCGTGCCCTCGGTGTACTCCAAGCTAGCTGTCAACTGTGCAACCCTCTGCTGAAGCTGCTCAACCTACTCTGCCAAAGCTGCTCAACCTGCTCTGCCAAAGCTGCACTGCCCCTCAAAGCCTCTGCCTTGGCCTCTGTCTCAGCCGCTAAGTCCTCATTGAGCTTCTTCACCTGCTCCTCAAACTGAGCCTTCTGCTGATGCCCACTGCAGATCTTATCCCATAACATATTGCGCCCGTGGAGGTACAAGGTCTCAAGTGCGTCATACGCCTGCATCACGGCGAACATCGCACTAGCAGTGTGCGAACCACCCTCCTCAGCCTCCTGAGGTCCTGTCACAAGTGCGGTCCCCTCCTCCTGACTCCACACCGCGTAGGTAGGGTCTACAGAGGGAAACACACCTGGCAAGATCTCTACAAGCTGATCAGGCACCTCGCCCACTAGCAGATCCAACAGGTGGTAGGCGGCTACCTGTGCTGCACACCACGGCGTCTTGCCCTCTCCACAGACTCTCCAACCAATCCAATGTGGGTCATCATCCAACTGAGGAACCACAAGCGACACGGTGGCATAACCACGCCTCACTATCATATCTCGATCCCAAAAGTAGAGAGGCGGGTTGCACTTGGGATAGCCAGCACTGTTGAGAATCCTCCAGAGAAGGGTAGGCATACCAAACTTCTCCAGGAAGGTGCTGTACTCCCTGTCCACACGAGTGGGTAACGGCGGCACAGCAGGAGCTGGGACAATCACAGGTGGCTCAACCACAGGTGGCGCCTGCCTAGGGTGTCCAGGTGCTGCACCTCCCACACTCTTGCGGGCTGTCTGCTTGGTCCTCGGCATCTGAAATAGTGACATATCCTGATAAGCACAATTATATAATCATAAATTATATAATTGCCTCATAAGCATGGTGTACTCAATTCTTTTAAGGGGAAAGAGCTAGTTTTTAACATGATGGCATGACAAATTTTATTTCATGATATGCACAAAGTTTTATTACGTCCTCACTAATTTTATTACTTATATAAATATAGTGATAAACAAATAATCGTTCTAAACGGTGGCACAAATCGCACTCTCATTCACGAAGTTAGGGTGATCTACACGTTTCGCGTGGTTAGCGTACCTACAGAAAATTTCATTTCAGCCCAACCCCATGAATGCAAGCGACGTCTAAAAATTGGCACCTTAAGAATAAGGTCAAATCTCCGACCTATATCTAGTCCTATTCAACACCCTTCTCCACACAGGTATACCCCAATATCCCTGCGTGTAGGTGCATGCTACTCCCAAAAATCATCGCCAGAAGACGATCCCAACATGGGGTACTCTTTCATGGTCATGTGTGAAACATGAAAATGATCAAGCACCATTAAGCACTCCTCTAGACTGGCAGTGTATCCAGTCATGCTCTCACAACTCACCTTACCTTGGGCGTAGAGGCAAAATTTGATCCATACACAACCATTCAAGTGAATGGCCCTCATACAAAACCGTCGTGTATGAGCGCGACCAAGAAAATATGATGCAAATTTTTTTTCCCAAGTCAGTCCCTAGCTAAGCCACCTTAATAGTCCTTATACAGGCATAATGGACGGTCAAACATTGGCACACTCTAGGATTCAAGACTATATTGTCCTACTTCTATTCTTTTGTAAGTGGCTACAAGTTTAACTCACTTTTATTTCCAAAACATTGGTTTTTATTACGTGATGCATGACGTCACGTTGAACCATGCTCCGATGCCAGCTGTCACAGACCCGACCAATTTACATAAGCATAAGTATGAATATCAACGCCAAGGCGTCGAAGAACACACTTAAGCCTATGTAAACCCGGCAGTCATCCAAAATCCTGAAGGATTTTAAACTTTTTCCATTAAGCCAGGAATCGTAATAAGTTCAACATTCATCATACATCACACAAGTTCGCATATAGATATTACATCGGAGTAACAAGTACCATTATTACAAACCATGGTGAAATAAGTTGCGGAAGTTACATACTTAAGTCTTACAAACCACTAGAGTTATTACAGTGCCTTATCCATGACCATGTCCAACCAAAAGCAGCATAAGGAAAGACAGATAGACGACTGTGCCCACAGTCTAGTCATCACCCAAAGCAGGGTAGTAGCAGGTCTCACAATATCCATAGAACATCACCCCATCTGCAACAACATAGGAATAAAACCCTGAGTACGTGGGGTACTCAGCTAGGCTTACCCGTCTTAAACCAGAAAATAAGGACTCTTATAAGCATATGCAAGGTCATATGGTGGTTTGGCTGACCCTTTCTTGCATAAACGACTTGAGCTTACTTATCTTCATTAGGTGAGCTATACTAAGCTTATCATCTTAAGTAAAGCCTGCATTAGCTAGGTTTGCACCTGCACTATAACATCATCAAGTAGAAGTATAAAACAATCATCCTTTCACATGGTTGATCATAAACAATATCCATAATCCGTCCAGGCATCATAACCCCGTTACCAATTTTCCCGTTTTTGCCCTGTATTGCATGTATTCCAATCAAGTTGTCCACTATCCAGGGACGATGGCGATTATAATCGATTCCTACTCAGCTGAGGGTTTATTTCTCACACACCCCATGCAAGCTTTGCAAGAGCTGCTTTAGGCATCGTTAACGAGTTTGGAATTGGGGATCAACAGGAACCAATCGTGCCCAGGCCTCTCGATGGCTGCATCTAGTCGGGTACCAACATCAGTCTTAATGCCACGGCCTGACCCACCCCAACACCGGCACACTGGTGTCGACCTGAAACCCCAATCCAAACAAACTACTAGACTTCGGGGTTCCCATATCAACCACCTAAATGTGAGAAGCTATTCAATCTTGACGGAAGGCCGGAACAATACGGTGTTCCCGCTTTATTTCCCGTTTGGGTATGTGCCGATTTCCCATTCGATCCAACCATATCATGTGAAGGTTCTCCTAACCTCGCGGATGATTTACCAACCACCCGACTTCTACCGTTTAGTTACTTCAGGCTAAGCAATAATGCCCTATACCTAATCGGGATAGGTGTATAAAGTAGTCAAGCGTAATGCATCAAAGGTGTCATTCAATGCCTACAACTTAATGCAACATAAACAATAAGATGACGCAAGTTAGTTTGGCAAACCATAGGAGAAATGCTCCGGGGCTTGCCTTTCGAAAGAGGCTGGGGTAGTGGTTCTGGGCACTCCGGAAGTTCAGCGTCCGAGTCCTCCCCGATTGCTACTTGCTCCTCCGACTCCTGCTGGGGTTCCATGTCCTGCTCCGCGGTTACCAGCTGCTGGGCATCGATCAATGATCCTGTCATGATGCAATGCGTGATTGAGTAACTCATATCGAATTACTTACTACATGCCGATGATCTATGCATATGCATAACATAAGTTGATCATATCAAGGTAACACGACTATTCAAGACGACATGGACGAACCAAGGCGTAATCATGTTACGCCATGGCACGAATGGACTTCGCCCATGGTCGCTAACCTTCGACCAAATATGATCAAAGCAAAAAATGTCAATGACCAAGACCTGATCCTAACATGACCTTTGATCAAGTATAACATCGTATTAACTCCATTTGGAATGAACATCATGATCAAGCCATATAAACAAGCATAATTAACCACTAATTATGGCATAGGTTACAACAGCAACCCATATTTCGACATGTCCTAAAATCCTGGAAACATTACAGTAGCAACCTCATGTTGATCATAGCCTACTATCCAAATTTCACCCCATTTGGACCCATGATCAAGGCTACACAAAATTCACAAGTTGGCAAATATTCATGGCCAATTAATGAACCAAAAATAGATTGCACTATGAAACATGTCAAAAGCCAAATCAGGCTTCACCAGTAGCTTCACATGAATGAAGAACCATCACACAAAAATTATCAAAGTCTAATTCCTCATGAATCAAGCCCTATGAATTTATTTGCTAGCACACTACACTAGCACCTCCTTAAGCAACTCTAATTCCTATAACAGAACATGAGTATGTTAATACATCATCACAAGGTACTCTAATTAAGATGATTTTAGAAACCAGAATCACCATTTTTGGACCAACCAAGAATTAGTTATGATTTTCTAAAGATAAAACCAAAACCCTTTTTGATCCAAAATTAAAATACTTTGCACAGTAAAGTTTCCCCAAAAATTCGCAAATTATTCCACAGCATAAAGCTCATCAAAATATAAATTTAGGAACTTGAATCATTTGAATTGGACTTGTACAACTCGAGTTACAAAATTCACAAAGTACATCATGAATTCTGGAAATTCCATTTCCAGAATTCCCAACCCAAAATGCTTTGGGTACCCCGGATCCATCCCCCACTGTCTCATGCCGAACTGCTAGGCGCACCCGAGCGCGTACCCAGCCGGTCCACAGTCCAGTCCAGTCAGCCACGGGACCCGCGGGTAGGGCCCACCTGCCAGCGGCCGGAGGCAGGGGAGGTCCCCCGCCGGCGGCGAACTCGACGGTGGTGAGGCCTTTGGCCTCGGCGTCCGCGCTAGGGTCTTCCCCAGGCCTCGGCGACTCCGATGGCGCCCGAGGGGCGACGGCGAGCTCACCGGAGCACCCTCGCCGGCGGCCGAAGCGCACGGCGGAGGCGCGGCAACGGCGGCTTCACCGCCCTGCCTCCCCGGCAGCCAAATCGGGCGGCGCGAGGGGCCAAGGGGGTCCGCGTGCTCCTGTGGACGGCACGGATCGACGGGAGAGCAGCGCTCGAGCTCGCTCCACGAGCACGACCAAGCGGCGGCGATTGCGCCGGAGGTGAAGAAGAAGAGGAGGCCGACCGGCCCTCACCTTCCTCTCACGTCCAAGTCGAGGCGACGCCCTGCGCGCGTGAGCAGAGAGCTCCGCGACGGCGCGATGCTCTACTAAGTCGGGACAGCGGCCATGGCGGAATGAGACGGCGGCGCGAGGTGGTGGCTGCGGGGCGGAGAGCGAGAGAGGGAGAGAGCGAAGTGGAACGGGCGAGGACGAGAATGACGATGACGAAGGCGACGACGACGCAAGGCCGGGGTACACCCCCTCGCGAGGGCGGTGGCGCGCTCGGGACGGCGACACGCGCCCCGGCAGCTGTCGTCACCGGGAGGCCGGCGCTCTTCTTGTCGGTGTGGAGAGCGACAGGTGGGGCCCGGTCTCAGGTTTATGAACACAACCCCTAGTCAAGTTTAAATCATCCTCAAGTCTAAGTGAAATTTAGTGAACATCACATCAAGCACTTGTCATTAGCAATCATTTGCACACAAGCTAAATTAATCAAGCAATTTAACTAATGAATGCAAATGCTCATGATGGAATGCAAAGTGAAAGTGCATTGGGATTTTTGGAAAGTGCTCAAAAATCCCAGATGTGACAAGCCCCGCTAGCCTAACTCCACCGACACCTTAGGTATAACCC
>JAENPR010001810.1:0-106590 GCA_018135685.1 Themeda triandra | reverse complement strand
ACCATATTAATATTTTCTTTCAAGAACAAGTCGAGATTCTTCAAACACCTACCATACCGTAAGGAGCTAGATATGCCCCATGCTAGACCGAACAATGGTCTGAAGTCATATATATTTATATTGTCAATTAGGACATCATACCAAACCTTGATTCGAGTCCACCACAAAACTAGAAAGTCAATCTCCTAGCCTCCATCAAAAAGCTAACGAAAGACAAGAAGAGGGTTGTCTCCGGTGTCTAAGGGGGTCAAATTATGACAAATTTCTCTTCTAACATCAAGAGCCTGGTCTCAATAATAGATCTCACATTGATCACAACTAAAACTCACATGACTACCACAAATGATACTAATGATGTTCCTTCCAATTACAATCGTGGCCATCATTCCTGGGAGTACATGATTGTAATCAAATGAATGTCCTACTTATTTAATTGCATCACATTAAGGTCAACAATGAAGATGAGGCACTGACTCCGGGAAGCCTCATCGCAAAGACTCCTTGCTAGCTCAAGAAGTGCTTCACACTTATGACATTATATGCCACACCTCATGATGCATACGGTGGATGAGTTGAGCCCATGTACTCATTAATTAGGTTTGAACATATGAGCGGTTCATGTCAACCCTCAATAGATATGTCCTTGCATGTGCTCACCCATAAGGCTCATGATCAAAGCATGCAAAGCCGAGGAGGTCGTGGACCGCTACACAACTATCCGTGGTGGAAAGGTGATTGGGGATGCAATCTCTAAACGAAAGGCTACACCCGAGTATGGGGTATGCAAGATAATGTGTAAAAATATTTTATAAATTTTCTTAACATTGTTATTTAAGATGAAATGTGGGCGTAACTACCACATGGTCGAGTGGGTACTCATGTGCATAATTTTCACCCCATGTATTCGTGAAATAATACGCAACATTAAAACACACAGCAGGGGGATTGTATGTAGTGATCTCATGTATGCTAAGGAACGGCCATACAACTCGCTACAAGAAACTGCATTTTTCCTATCTGCCATGTTTTTTTTTCCTATGTGCATTTGATGAATTTTCTAGAAGAAATGGCTATGTTGTTGGCGTTGTTTTGGAACTTTGACTTAGATGTTGCATGATGTATGATGTACATATATTGCTACCTTTGATATTATAATTTTTTGCTACCTACGATTTTCTCAAGATTGTGTAATTTGAATATAAATGACATATGCAAATTTCAAATTTTGGCTAAAAAATCAAATGTAAATTAGAATGCTCTTGTTATGTGGTATGGTGTACGTTATGACTTAATATCCGATGCCATAAAGCTCAGTGTCATGGATTTATGACATGAACATATAAATGACATAGAATATGGTTTAAGGTGTCACAAATGTTGATATGTGACATAAATTTTATATATTATGGCTCAAATTAATTGTCAAAGAACCTCACGCTCTTTATATACTTTAGGTTGGTAATTTGATGAAACATGATTGAGAGATGCAAATCCTAGCAAAAGATATTGGTGAACTTATCTTGATAAGTTGGTGACAAGCTCAAGTCTTGTCTTCTTGCATCCACATGAGAGCTAGGGACGAATTTTGGGAGAGAGATTGAATTTCTTTCATCAAACATGTACATAGAGATTAGAGAGATTAAGGTGATCATGAGGATGGAATCCACTATGTGAGTAGGGCTTATAACTATGATGGATTTTGTAAGAGGAATCTTATCTTCTCCAACATGTAAGATGAGATCAAGGAATAAAATTGGGATTTATTTATGAGAATGAGACTAGGAGAATCATGACCTTACACTTGTGAGAGAGATTCGGGGGAGATGAGCTTCATCTTCTTTCTATGAGCTAATCATGTCTTGGCCTTGATTTCTCTTCTCCGTTCCTTCTTTTCCTTTTCCTTCAATTTTCTTCCATTCTTTTTCTCCTTTCTTTGATTTCTTGTTCTTCATATTTAGAGAGTAGAGAGAGAGAGAGAGAGAGAGAGGGACAAATGAGACTAGTATAGTGAGTGAAAAGGGGAGAGTGTGGTTTAGGTGATCCAATTCGAGCTGACATGGGATCATGGGAGGGAGAGGAGGACAACTCATCTACTTGCAAGCTTGTTGAATCCCATGTACTTGCAGGCTTGTTGAATCGGGTGTTGTGCGATGATCTTGCGAAGGGGCTCAATGATCTATCAAAAAACCCCATTGACTAGTCAAGTGCAATCTAAACATTATATGGAATGTTCAAGGAACAACACCTGTAATGAGTTGAATGAAACCATCAAAACATCGTTGAATTTGTTGTGTTGAACACCAATTGGGATATAACACATTCAAAGGAACCATGCCAAACGTGTCTCGAGGGAACACTAAAAAATCATAATTTCCATGATCAAAGTGTAGGATTGTGCACCGATGTTGAGATATTTACTTGTGGGTGTTGTAGATTAGTACCACCGAAGCTTGGGCATTACCTTCTGGTCAATTTATTGAGGTCTCAATTCAGATAAGTTGGTTAGGTTCACTTGATTTGATCGAGATTCTCATGGGTCTTCTAGTTCACTTATGAGGATTCCATTGTCAGATTAGAGTTGAGAGATACTCACTACATTGACAAGGTTAACCTTTATAGGAGAAGAGCGGAGAGAAATCAATAATCTCATAGGGATGAGTCAAGGCTCAAAGTTAGAAGATGCTTCTTGTGATTAGTTAATTGGGTCCACTTCTAGGGTCAAGGAGGTAATAGTTAGAGTTCAGCCTTCTAAGTGGGGTTTTGCAAAGCTTAAATTTGGAACAACTGTCGGGTCATGACACCTCACATACTAACCAATATGATATAAGAAAATGTATGATATTTTAGTCTACATGCATGATACAAGGAGTAACAATGGAGGGTTTATGGTGTGAATGATGACGCACTTACTTATTCCACAAATAAATGAACCCTTGTTAAATAATCATTAGATAAATATATGAATTTGAGTCTAGGATCTATATGGATGCATACTAGGTATAAAAGTATGTAAAGACATGCTAATTTTCAGAGCCGCCATACATGGCACTTGAAGTATGCATTGGTGTCCATTAGATAAGTCGCACATTACCGATGAAGTACTTTTAGAAATCAAAAACGCTCTAGGCTCTATACAGTAACTTAATCCATAAGAAATGGACATACGCTTTCACACTATCGCATACGTTAATGCAGAAATATGGCAATTATGGCTACCAAGTAATGTTATTAGAAATATACCCATATTTTGGCTTAAATTCATTTTTTCCAAAGTTAGGAATCAAACACAAAGCCTATATAAACCGTGACGACTACTAGGTTCACTTCATGTCAAGCAATTCAACATAGATGATTCCTGACAAAGTTCACTCAAGTTTTTTGTTGTGACATTTACATTCAAAATGGTTGATAAAAAAGTTAGAAAGTAAAATTGTGAAGAAATTGTGAGCAACAATGGGAGAATTGCCTGTGTGGCGTAAGTAGACACAAAGTCCATGTGTCACATGACCATCATCCATCCGTTGATGAAAATCAGTGAGCTGGACATTTTATGGTTTTGCTGGTTGTTTTCATCTTCGTTATCCATAGGTGTAGTAACTCATTTGTTTTGTATAAGAAATAATATGTTGTAGTAAAAGGTGTGATCTTCCTATTTTTCTTTCAGCTTGACTTGTAAATGTAGAGTGGTGGAGTTGATATTGATTTTATATATGTATTATCGTACCGTCATTTAATTTGTTACACACTCCTTTTGCAGACTAGTCAAGGTACCAACATCACATCGATGGATGGCAACCCAATGTCCTCCAATGTCAGTGCTCTAGCTATGGTAACAGGAACCATAATAGCTCCACCAACTACTATCAACAATGACGTCGACAACAACACAGACTCTGATAGTGATTACAGCTACATGTTTTATTACTACTCGAGCGGGAAGCCAGCGAGAGCGACAATGAAGAGAGCGGTAGCAGTAGTGTCAACACACCTAGATCTGTGTTATCTTCTAAACTCTTTCTTGCTGCTTGTATGATGATAGCTCGAGCGATAGTGATGCTACTACAGATGTTAATAATGCCAACGACAACACTCATGTCGTCGTGGCTGGTTGCCGGATGTGTATGTTATACATCTTGGTTCCTGCAGGCACTAATGTTTGCTTCCGGTGTGGCAACTCTGGCCTCATTCATTTTGGTGGCAATAGACAAGCCTGAGTTACCCAACATATTTATAGAAGTTTCTATGTAACTATTGGTGTCTATGTTTAAGTTTAATATATGAGCATGAGTTATCCTTCATAGGATATGTACCCTTTCTATAATGGATATTTCAGAAGCATTTATTGTTACCGGAAGGTATATTAGAAATTAAAATTATCTCTGCTTGAGATAGATGTGAACAAGGCTCCCTTATTGTTGTGCTTCAATAGTAAGGTCAATATTGAATGCACCACAATGGGGCCTTGGCAGCCCCAAATTTGCACTATTTTAGTAACTCTTCATAGATTGGCAAACTATATATTCATAGTTCCCTATTCTTCCTTTCCAAGCAACTTCCCTTATAAACTCGGTAGAGTGCGATCCTACAAAAAATTTTCAATGAACCAACATAAACATGTATTTTAATATCGGTGTCTGATGACCGGAAACACATTATAAGGTTACCCGGAAAGGTGTTTGGTGGACTTCAATGAAGGCTGAACTTGGTGGTGAACGCATAGTGTTTTATAGTGGTTCAGGTCATATGTCAGTTAGGTATGTTGTCTTGCGCTGGATTATTGTATATTATATGTTACGAAAAGAGGTCCTCATGCCTCTCTTTATATAATCCGAGAGGGCATATTGGTGCAACAAACAGGAACACCTCTTGTAATATCTCACAATGAAACAAGTGTTTTTTATGAAACAAATGTTGCACGGATTAAATGATGCGACATCTAAAGTTCAATGCAACATCACAATAACACACCTGCAACATCACAAAATAGCAAATGTCACACATCGTAGCACAAAGTTTATAGGAGCAACCCGCAATAACTTTGAAACCATAATTTGGAAGCCGTGGGCGCCGCCAAAGTGCAAATTCTTCAGCTGGCTTGCCATACAAAATCGAATCTGGACTGCCGACGTACCTGAAGCACGGAACTGGCCAAATCAAAGGATCTGCCTCCTCTGTAGACAACATGCAGAATCGGGTCCGCACCTTTTTTAGAGATTGCAGGTTCACCAAAACGCCTGTGGAGTGAATTCGCCTTCCACGGACGGCAAACCTCAATGTGCACCCAAATACCTGGCCGCATAGTGACACCCTGAGAGGTGGTGGAGCCATATCAGCAATACCTTGTGCAAACAGGAGAGGTCTTCGCTCCATGATCATCCTAGTTTGCTGGGAAATATGGGAAGGAAAGAAATACGAGAGTATTTCAACGAGAGGAGTCCACGAACTTTGGGTTACTCCAAAGATCAAGGAAGAGGTGAAAGTGTGGATCATGGCGGGAGCAAAGCACCTGGACAATTTCGTGAATCACCACCGCATACATTTTTGATCGTCATAGGTGTTTTCCTTCTTTCGCCCAAAGGCGGCGTTTGTTTTTTGGTTGGTTGTACTTTGCCTTCTTGGCGTTCCTTCTTTTTAATATAGCAGGGCAGCTCTCGTGCGCCGTTTCAAAAAAACACATCGTAGCACAAATAGGAAAAGGTCAAAATTACAACATCGCAAATGATTGATGGGTACTGAAAATCTCATATTGCCACATAAAAAATTTGTAGATGCATTGCAAGCCGCTAGGGGCAAAAGAAGGTTGGCAACCAGACATGGTGCCTACTACTGAGCCACTGTGGCTCCCGCGACTCAACAATCTGAGGGCTGGGTTGCTGATTCATGGAGCGTATAGTGACGATGAGGCTGGGGGCGTGTGTTGTTGAAGCCCCCATGAGCTGATCTTGTCGATCTCCACTAGCCATAGGCAATCGATAACGAATAGCACAAGAAATGTGTGGATGACGTGGTGCAGAACTAGAAGCTCGGATGAGAAGGGGAAAGCAGAACAAAGAAGCTCAGTTTCATGTGAATTATAAGGAGCCATGTCGCTAATAAAAAGAATGGGTGCAGACAAACCACAACATTAGTGTTGTCAATACGGGGCAAAATCACTATTTTTGTTGAGTTGACACCTGAGTTAGTATCCATGAAATTTCCACAAACTAGCATTAAGACTTTAATTTTCTTAATATCTTCTACTTTTATAATCTATCCATTTTTAAATTACATAAAGATCAATTTTTTTTTACATTGTATCTAGATATTGCATATATCTAAATTTATTTACAATAAAAAAAATATGTGCGTTGTAAAAGAAGTTAATCATCTTGTTATCTCTTGATACTGTATATGTGTTGGGTAGATAGGGTGTAGTTTAGTTGAAGTTTCACTTCAGTCCACCCTAATCCATGTGGATCACTACCGGAATCCCCTTTTTGCGAGATGGCCGTCCGCCATCGGTAAAGCCGCTTTGCACGTCGGGCGAAGGGTTTGCCGATGGCACCGACGTGGCCATCGGCAAACCCCCCATCGGCAAAATTTCATCGCAAAGCCGGTTTGCCGATGGCCACCGACATTGCCATCGGCAAAACCTTGCCGATGGCCACGCGTGCCATCGGCAAAGCGGCCACGCGCCCGACGCGCCGTCAGTGCCGACGGGTGGCTTTGCCGATGGCTACGCGTGGCATCGGCCATCGGCAAAGCCTTTTTATTTTTTTTTTGAAATTTTTTTGATGGCCCCGCCGTCGGCAATAAGTTTGCAATCCGACGTCACAACTTGCTCGAAACTTTTTTAAATTTTTACCACGGACTCGCATGCCATGGCCACACAACTCATCAATATTCGTCAATTTCGGACTTCGTTTGGATTTTATATAATTTAAAAACACTTTCCGTGCACGTCACTACCCACGTTACGGCCGGCAAAATGGTCGTAATTTCACGCGAGGTGCTGGATACGGCCTCAACATACTCCGAGCATCATGAATACCATGTTTCGGATCAAAAAGTTCCATTATTTCATGTACACCTGCAAAACCGGAGTTGCCGGAAAATTACAAAGAAACAGAAATAATTCACAAATATAGCAAAAAAACTCAAAATGGTCCCAAATTTTGCGAGGTGGGTTGTATTTGAGGTAGGAAGGCACGGAAAAAAAATGGAAGCAAAAATCAAAAAAATATAAATTTTGCCGACGGAAGGCCGGGCAAAGTAGCTTTGGCGATGGCCGGCCATCGGCAAAGACGGGCCCGGCAGCTCTCCGAGGCGCCACGTGGCCCACTTGCCGATGGCCGTGGCCATCGGCAAAGTGGGTGCTGCCCGATGGTCGGACGGCCCGGCCATCGGCAAAGGGCACGGCATCGGCCGCGCCCGACGGCGTCGGCCCCGGGCCAATTTTGCCGATGGCCGGGCTTTGATGGCCCGGCCATCGGTAAAAATGGGCCTTGCCGATGGCCACACTTTGCCGATGGCCTGGCCAACGGCAAAGCATGCCTTGCCCATGGCCCATACTTTGCCGATGGCGGGCCGTCGGCAAGCCCAAGCTTGAGCCGATGGCCGCATTTTTGCCATCGGCAAGTTTGTGGTTGCCGATGGTCGGCCACTTTGCCATCGGTAAACCTGGCCGCCATCGGCAAAGAGGCCGATTCCGGTAGTGGATGGATGTCCCCAAATACATCCAAACAAGACGTAAGTAAATACAGCTCCATGGTGAAGGAAAGAGGGATCTTAAATCAGATGCCCTTCGTTCTACACACATTTTGAACAAAGTCTTGTATTTGCTCATTGTTCTATGGTCACCTTGCCTCAAGGTAGGTACTGAGATCGACGGCCACACCTCCATCAATTGCTTCAAGGATGTCCTGGCCACATTTCATGTTTGCCACCTCATCCCGTGGAAGAAGCGTCCGCTGACATGTCAGAGTCACCGGATCCACCACCTAAGACTACCCGCACTCATCAAACTCTATATTCATTCCTCTAAAGGAATATTCCGTCCCGGTCAGCAAGATTCTCTCCCCTATACAACTTTCTTCCGCACTCATCAATCATTTACAGTTTACTCAATACCAAAAAAGGAGGCCCACTTTTCAATTTTTTTTTTCTTTTCTTTTTTTCCTCCTTTTCTTCTTCCCTTTCTTTTCCCCTCCTACCTTATCCATTCGGGCTGGGACAGCTCCCACCAGCACGGCCCCTCGCCGACCCGACGGCCTCACGGCCATGGCGGGAGCTCGGCCGGGCGGCGCGGAGCGGCCCCTGCTCCACCAGCGCCAGCGTCGGGAGCTCGCCCTGCTCCACGCCCGGCGCCACCCTCCTCCTCCATGGCGCGCCGGACCGCTTCTTCCCGCCGAGCCTAGCGCCTCCCTCCTCCATGGCGCGCTAGAGGACCGAGCGAGCTCGCCCGCGCGGCCGCGGAGCTCCCTGCTCCCTCCTCTACCTCCATCGCGGATCGAGTGTGCGGCTCGTCGACGGCGAGCGGATCCCGACGGCCCCGGCGGCACAAGCCCCGTCCCCGCTTCTCCCTCTCCCTTCCCTCTACCGTGCTCATCGCCTTCTGGGAGCCCCCGATCCGCGCCGGTGTGGCGCGCGCCGCTGCCCTCGGCGATGGGCGAGCCCGAGGACGAGCGGAGAACGAGCGCGGGACCCGCCCTCCACCTTCTTCTCTGCTCCACCGGCCGCCGGCGTACCACGCTTCTCCGGCCGCGGGGAAGCGGGCGCGCGGACGTCCCCTGCTCTCCGGCGAGGGCACGGCCATGGCCGCCGCGGGCCTGCGCGAGCGGCCGGCGAGGAGCAGTGAGCGCGCGGCGGACCTCCCCTCCTCACCCCTCTCCTCCGGACCGGACCTACGGCGCGCTGCAGAGCAGCGGAGCGGCGCGCGACGGAGCCCGCCTTCTCTCTCCTCGAGCGGGACCCGCAGCTTTACCGTCTCAGTTCGTACAACCCGCAAGAAGAAGGCGGACGGAGGCCCGACCTCAACCTTTGCGGCTAGTTTACCGTCCCCGCTGCAGCAATTTTGAGACTGTAAAGGCTTTACCGTGAGCTATACCGGCTCCCAGTGCGGGTGGTCTAACGGACTCACCGCTGGGGCAGTGGTGTGATGGATGGCGTCCTCCTGTCCTGCTCCAGTCCCCTGCTTTCCGTCGACGCCGTTGCTCATAGAGCCGTCGTTCCACCGCTTGAAGCTGGGAGACCTGGTGTCCTTCGTGTCGTAGTGCTGCACGCAGCCACGCGCGCAGGCGCCGCAGTGACAAGCTCCCTGCCTTGGACTCCGCCCCCTCAGCTCGTTGTGCTCACGGTAGACGAACATGGCGAGGGAGACGATGAGCATAAGACCTGAGGTGACACAGGTGACGTGGAACAGCCCGCTGAAGCTCCGATTTTTTTTTTTTACTTTTAGCATCTTTTGAAAACTATTTACAGATCTGCCATCATAAAAACCTTTTTAAAACTAGCAGATTTTGGATTTCGACGCCCTAGAAGTTAGCGCGGCTTTTTACCTGAGCCGCGCCAGCATGGGCCACGTGTCCGTGCCCACGGAACATCTGAGGTGGCTAGTGGAGCCGCGCTTGCATGCATGGCGCGGCTGACCCGTGCCACCATTGTTGGCGCGGCTCGGCTTTGCTCTTTCAGTATTAAATGCATGTGATCGAGCATGCACATGCACCTACTGTAAAATAAGAGAAGAGAGAGCATAGGGGCAGAGAGAGTCAAACATGAATCGTATGTGCTCCACGCCAAGGAGAGAGAGGGAGAGAAAATGCGGCAGCATGTGTATGTGTGTCATGTGCACAGGTGTGTGTGAGAGGGGAGAGAGAGAAAATGTTGTTGCGTAGTGTAATGGATGTGACGGAGAGAGAAGAGGAAGCTAGGGGCTACACCCTCTCAAAAAATAATGAGTTTTGGATTTTCGGACCACAAATTTTTAAACAGTATTCATGTCTCTAAGTAATTTTGTTAAAAAACTCGATGATATCAAGTACTTAACATAAATAATATTAATATATTTTAATACATAATTGTAGGTAGTTATTTTTTGGGAAGTGAGAACGTCTTTTTTGTTGATCAACACTTATTTTTGGGACAAAGGAGTCCGAGTATATTACATCTTAGACTATATATTTTATAGTTTTTGTTTAGATGTAAATTCTATATTATATTTTATTGATGCAAATTGATTATTAATAAATGAGATGGTCAAAATTATATATTAATATTTATGCTAAGTAATAAGTATTATCGAAAGATTTTCAAATCTAGTTTTTTAATAAAATTATTTAGAGATATAAGTATTGTATATATTTTTCTAGAAGGAAGTGTATGTGTGCTCCGTTTATCTGCATGCCAACTTGCCTGACTAAAATACAACATGTATTTGTGACTTTTCTCAAAGTATAAAATGAGGTGTTATTACTATACTGTGTAAATTGATGGAATGGACCATAGATGTGACCCGACACTACATAGCACGCATGCTGCTCACCTGCCACCTTTTTAACTTGTACCTCTCTCACACACTCCCACGCATGTACACTGCTGTAAGTTTGGAAACATTTACTCCACCTCCTGCAATTTCACACATACGGTGTTGCCGCGCCGCGTGGCGCGGCACCTCACCACGTCAGCACCTACAACGCCACGGTTGCAGTTTTGCCGCGCCACGCATGTAGGCGCGGCTCAAGTAAAATGCCGTGCCTTTGTTTTTGGCGCGTCAAAACCTACTAGTTTTATAAAAAAGTTATTTTACGATGACAGATCTGTAAATAGTTTTCAAAAAATGCTAAAAAAAAAATCCAGCTCAAGAAGCTGTGGCTGTACGAGCCCACGCCCAGTTCCGGCTGTCATAGGCACCGGGATCGCGTACCGAACCTTTTTTTTTTTTGAAGCCTCCTCATCTCGGAGTACAGAAGTAGCATCTGCGTCAAGCGCACACACACCAACACACTCACACCACACGTGCACGGCCAGACCTACAACTACACACAGAGTAGAAGACCGCGTCCTTCTAGAGATCACTGAAACCATCGTAGCTTCGTAGGCGACGGAATGTCGCAGCCCCATTGTGGTACCACGTGAGACGAGGCTGTAGAAAATATGGGAGCTAAGTCCCCGGTGAGAGACGCAGGTGCGGTTCCCAGGAATCGAACCTGCGCGGGCTGCTTGGCCACTGCCGCAGCTAGCCACTCGAGCGGAGGCTCGGTCTCGCGTGCCGAACCATTTGCTCTCTATAATCGCCATCTCATCCCCTTCCGTCAGCGACACGATCGCACATGACACGTCCAACACCATGGGAGATCCTTTCGGGAATATGTTACGATCCTTGACTATTGAATTGCAATTACAAGAGTTTGGATACAATAACTGGGGATCGAGGGAATCTAGGGTAGGAATAGCAAGGATTAGAGGCGAGGAAGCAAGATAGCAGGAAGGGTCAAGGTCTCGGACGGAAGGTAGGAGACAACGGGGTTCGGGTTCAGGTTTCTCTTCTTCGATGATGTCCTCCACGTGCCTTGCACGTTTTATTCTCTTGCCCCTGTCGATGAGAAGCCCACCTCGTAGCCCAACCGGAAGCCCATGATCCATCGGCCCAGTCCCTGACATTCCCCTCTGCTTAAACACGGCTTGCCCTCAAGCCGGTGCACTGAGTTGAGATGTCCTCGAATGTCAACTTGCAATGACGGATCAGTGATATTCAGCTGCTCTTCAACCCTGCCAAGGATGAATACTCGCCCTCCTGCTGTTTTAAGATGTCTTCGAATGTCCACTTGCAATGGCAGATTAATGATGTGCAGCTGCTCCTTGACCCTGTCGAAGATGACTACTCTCCCACCTGGATCAAAGATGAATGTGCAACCTGTAGTATAGGTGGCACAAATGAATATGCAGCTTAGCTCATCCCAAAAGACAGCTCCATGAGTACTTATATTTTGATCTTGGATAAAAGAGTTGTCTGGCCATAATTGTTCTGCTGCAGCTAGGACAGATCCATTCACAATCACATCAGCATCCAGTAATTCAAGCCATCGGTTCCTGATTTCAAAGCAGTCCCCACACTTGACCATCGCTTCACTAGCCTCATTCTGGAATGTGTTGATACAGAATACTTGAGAAAAGCCATTGATTTGCTGCAGTTGATGCAACATTACTTGAGCAACGAAGGCTTCATTCTTCACAGGTTGTCCTCCTTTGCGATCACCAACTTCATGGACAGACCATAGTGCAGATGATGGCATACCAAAGCACTTGAGTCGAATAGATGTCATCTGCATGTACTGCTTGGAAAATATACTGGCCAGGTACTCAATTCTTTGTCTTACTCTGTCCAGGTACACCACAGAGGTGATAATATGCATCAATCTGTGCACGACATCTCTGGAATGCAGACACTGGCCCATCAGTTCTTGCCAAACCTTCGTATATTGCCACCATATCATGTCATCAGTCCAAAATCTTATAGGAGCAAGTGCACACAAATAGTACAATAGGCATTTCTTCACCCAACATAGCTTCCAACACTTGACTACTTGAGCACAACCATTATTTTTCTGGAACTGCTGCAGCACTATTTGAATGGCCAGGGCTTCAAGTTTCACAAATTGTCTGCCGTTGTAATAGCCATTTTCACGAACATGCCATACTCTGATTAAACTGCTTAATGCAAAGACATGAGGCAAACTGATAGGAACATCCCAAAGCAACAGACTAGTCAAATTTTTGAAGGTATGCAAAATGAGCACCATAGTATTAGGTTGCATCGCAGCCTGTCATGCTCCATATACTGCAGCAGACCCCATGTCTGCGAAAAATGGAATTTGAAGGACCTCCATACTGCTGGTTCCATTTCTGAGTAATTTGAGCATTCGACAGACTGTGCTCCTCGTGTATAACTAGCTGTACTTCTTCAATCCAGAACACCACCAAATGACTGAGGTTACATGGTAACAGAGGGACTGCTTCATAGCAGAGAAAGAGAAGGTACTCATGTTCTGAACAAATCGTGACCGGCTTGCACAACTTCTTAGGTGGAGGCCATGGTTGCTGCATTTGGACAGATTCAACCTCCAACTCGTTCTTGTCGATATGAACATCAGTGACACAGCCCATCTTATGAATACCAATCCAATCAGTAGTGTGAAACACCCTTGCTGCATGAATATATAGAGCTCCAGACCTGCTCAAGGCAACAGCAAGGACCACCGAACTCACTCCCTGTCGTGACGCCACATTCTTGGCACATGAAGCAACTGATGCCGGTGCTGATGTTGGCGCAATAGTCATACCGGACAGTGGAGAAGTCGGTGCAGACACGAACACCACCACCAGTGCAGCTGGAGATACTGAGGATGGTGCCGACATCCATGTCATGGAGTTGCGGTCGATGGCTATGGCGTGGAGCAGCATAACAGATGTCGCAGCATTGAACCAGAAAACCAACAGAGGATGGCTCGGCATTGTGTCGAACACCTTCATTGCATTCCTGGAGTGGATAGCTGGTGTTCTCCAATCCACAATGAAACATGCGTCCTGGGACGGGGTGCTGGCTGGTGGAGTCCTTACCATGGGAGGAGCAGCAGTGGTAGTCGTCGAAGAGCCCGTGGAGTGCGTCGATAGCCGCCCGCTCCTCCGACGACGCAGCTGACGCGGACGGCGATGCCCGTGTTGCGCTCTGGGCAACGCCATAGACCACGCAGGCCGTCCGCTCCTCCGACGACGCGTCCGGCGATGCCCCTGACGCAGAACGCGCCTCCGTGGCCGAGATAACGCCATAGAGCGCACAGACCGCCTGCTCCTCTGATAACGATGACGCCGACGTGGACGACGATGCCATGACGCAAAGCGCGCCTCCGTGGCCGAGGCCGCAAGCCTAGCCCCTGGACTCGAAGGCGTGGAGGTCGTCCCCGACGTGGAGGCCGCCGGTGACCCTGTCGGAGCCTCACTTTTTTTTATTTATATTTGCCTGATTCAAACAAGTGTGCACTCCTATTGTGTCTCAATTCACCTCAGTACTTTTTTTAGCGAATCAAGCAAGAGAGTTTTTGATTATATAGATAACAAAGGAGGTCTAGACTGGGCAAAAAAGAAACTGTCTGAAAAGAGATAACAACGGAAAACACCATCTACCATGACTAACTAAGACAATTCAAGTAACAACAACACACTCAAAACATTTTCAAGCACCATACAAAAACATTTGTATAAAATATGAACTGAAAAATATGGGAGGCTATCAAAGCTCACAACTATGGTCTATGGACATCTTGCTAATTCAAACATGTTCGACAAATACTTGCAATATCTTTATATGAATCAACAAACATATAGAATCAATCAAATTACGGTATTTACCAAACCACGCACGCAGCATAATAATTTACAAATTCTTCCACATAAGAGTGTCTGGATTTCTTATCATTTCTTCTTACTGGATTCTTTCTTTGAATTCTTCTCTTGTTCCAACCTTTCAAACAGGCTGCCATCGTAGACCGCCCTGACAGTGTCTTTGTGGAGAAACCCGTCCTTGTCTTTGCACAGGGAGTACAGCACCTTCCACTCTGTGAAGCCACCCAGCCTGCGGTGATTTTGCAGAAAAACATTCAGATCAAAGGGAGCAAGAATATTTGCTTGTCCAATGTCAAGTATTGCAGAGAACTTACCATCCTTTGAAGTCTTTAGGTTCCCTGTTTGCTTTCATCATCTCCTGTAGCTCTTTGCCTGTAAGAGCATCAGGCCTGGTGTGGGCATACTTCTTGAAAATCTCCTCAAACTTTTCAGGGACAAATCTGCAAGTTGATAAATACTGTAATTAGAATTTTTTTCTTTGGAAAAATATATATTCTTTTCAGGCTATTTACTTAGTTACTGTACTTGTTTATGAGCGGTTCTTTAGCAATAAGACATGACATCATGTTTCTCTGTACCATGACTTGTCTTGGCAAAAGGGCCTATGGTAAATTACAAAATGAAACCAAAGACATCCATTCGATAATATATCTGCACTTGTGTCTTAGTAGCCTTTTCTGTAACTAGCAATACACAGTGCTACACTGGTACTAGTCAGTAGTTAATTAGACAGACTTTTTCCTAAAAGTAGCCTTAACTGTATAGAACGATTCAATCACACTATGGTTGATGTGTATTGCTTTAAACAGTCAAAAGATGCATAGAGAAGTATACAACTCTTCCTCACTCTTTTCCTACAACCTTCATCCATCAGGAGAAATTTATTTATTTATTTATTTTCTTTTTTTTTCACGACCGGGACTTACACCCGTTTTTCATTGAGAGGGATTAAATAAAGTTACAAACTATTTATTGGTAAGCCAAATGATTACCTGGTCACTTGTGAAGTAGTACATCGCCCATCTGAGCGGTTTCACATGGATGGTGAAAGATTCGAGGTTGAATTGGAAAGATATATATCTTCCTTTGTATACAAGTAGTTGCTGAAGCCGCAGCTTCAAGCCAACTAGTTGGCACTGATTATGACTCTGAATATAGGATATTCTAGAATTTTCCAGTAAAGCCATCAGGACCTGGAGCTTTGTGTGATGGCAGCGAAAGTATTGTGACAGCAGTATCAAAGTGGACATTATGACAGCAGTATCAGCAGTTTGGAGTCGAAAATTTAGAAACTTTGAGCAGCTAAATTCAGCTTTTATTACACTCCTACCGAAGAAAGAAGATGCCACAAATATAAAGGACTTTAGACCAATAAGCTTGGTTCACTCTTTTGCAAAGCTCATCACAAAATTATTGGCCAACAGATTAGCAGGGAGGCTGAACCAAATGGTGTCCCCCAACCAAAGTGCGTTTATCAAAGGTCGCTTCATACAAGATAATTTCATGCTTGTCCAGCAGACTGCTCGTTTCCTTCACCAGCAAAAACAACCTCGCCTTCTACTAAAATTGGACATCACAAAGGCTTTCGATTCTATGTCCTGGCCTTTTTACTGGAGATCATGAAACACTTGGGTTTTGGTCCAGTATGGTGTGACATCGTTAGCGGGCTGCTAGCTTCCGCTTCCACACAGGTGCTACTCAATGGCAGCCCAGGGGAAACAATTCTACATCGACGTGGACTTCGCCAAGGTGATCCATTGTCTCCAATGTTATTTATTCTGGTCATGGATGTCTTATGTTATATGATCAAGAAAGCATCGGATGAGGGATTATTGCAACCACTAGCAAGAAGGGCCTTGCAGCACCGCATATCCTTGTATGCTGACGACGTGGTAATTTTCCTATGTCCTTCGGCCAATGATATAGGTATCACGTTGGATATTCTCCAACTCTTTGGGGAGGCCTCGGGGTTAAGAACAAATGTGCAAAAAGCAATGGTTTCCATCCAAAGGTTCGCAGGAAGATACAATCACCATACAGGAACATCTCCCCTGTCAACTATCCGATTTCCCTTGCAAATATCTAGAGTTCCGCTTTCCTTGCGGAAATTAACAAAGCAGCAAGTTCAGCCAATCATTGATCGGATCGCTGATCGTCTTCCTGGATGGAAAGCGGATTTGCTCACAAAGGCTGGGAGAAAAACTTTGGTTCAGTTTGTGCTCACCTCCATGTTGGTATACTTGGCTATGGCAATGGATCTTCCTCCCCGGGCTCTTAAAGCTATAGATAAAATTAGAAGGGGTTTTCTATGGAAAGGCCGAAGAGATGCGAAAGGGGACACTGCTGTTGGCTCCGGCCTAAGGTCACTCGACCACCCGAACTCGGAGGCCTTGGCATTTCCCATCTACAGCAGCTGGGATGGGCTCTCCGGATGCGCTGGTTGTGGCTGCGAGAAACAGAACCTGATAGGCCCCGGGCGGCTTTCCAAATCCAAGTGCACCCTGCGGTCAAAGCTTTCTTTAAAGTGGCCATTGTCTCGAAGTCGGCAACGGCAAGAACACAATCTTCTGACTGACAGTGGTTGCATGGCCGAGCCTTGATCAACTAGTGCCTAATCTTTTTGGATTAGTCAGCAACAAAGCAAGGAAAAGGACAGTGTATGAAGCCCTTACTGAGATGAAATGGCTGCAGGACATACGAGGAGTCAGTACTCACTGTATTCGTGTTGAGAGAATTTTTTAAGTTGTGGGATCTTCTCTCGGATTTTACTTTGCAGCTTTGAAGTTGATGATACTCATTTATGGCAATTCTCTAGTTCGGAGTGTACTACGCAAATCTGCATATGAGGGATTTTTTATTGGGGCTAAAACAGTTTGGGCCTTGGGAGAGAATCTGGAAGAGCTGGGCACCAGCAAATGCAAGTTCTTCATGTGGTTAGTGGCACATAATAGGTGCTGGACTGCGACCGTCTTGCTAAAAGAGGTCTGCCCCACCCCGAACGTTGCCCGCCTGGTGATCAAGCTGAGGAAACGATTGATCACTTGCTGATCTCATGTGTCTTCTCCAGGCAAGTATGGTACAACATTCTACGTAAGGTCGGCCTGCGGGCCTCTCCCTGACCGACAACAACTCCTTTGATGCATGGTGGGCAAGCACAAATTCTGGCATTGATGAGCAGATTAAAAAGGGTCTCAATTCCATCATCATTCTAGGAGCTTGGTCCATTTGGAACCACCGCAATCGTTGTGTGTTTGATGGGATTCAACCGAGCCTAAATAGTGTTCTGGTTTCGGTAAAAGATGAGTTACTCCTATGGAGATTGGCCGGAGCTCGGGAATATCCAATCTCCTTGCTCTAGAGCCACCAATGTATGAGTTCCTCTCTAGTGGTCTTGGGTCAAGTTTGAAAAGTGTGTGAGAGAGAGATACACCTTTTGTTGTAATTGAGTGCGCGTGTGTGTGTGTGACCGTATGGGGATTCTAAGCCCACCCCATTACTCTTCTTCTTAATATAATGATACGCAGCTCTCCCGCGTGTTCGAGAAAAAAGAAAAAAAAATATAGGATATTCTACTTGGACTCTTAGGAGATAAGAACAGCATTTTACTTGAGACACTGTAGGGGAGCTGTCGGCCTGTCAAGTTGTGTCTGTATCTGTGTGGGGCTGTGAGGACGAAAACCCCTCGGATCCATAGCCCACCCTCATTTCTCTAAAACCATGATCCAATACAAATCGACAGGTTTTGGTTGAGGTAATTCAGGGTTGTGTATTTGATAATTCCATCCTAGACACTTAGAATTAAATAAGGCAGTAGGCCATAAGTTATATTTTTTGAAATGGAAGCCATAAGTTATATTAATGTCAGATATCCGTTCAACGAAAATACATCTTAAGCTTCCATGTGTGTGAGGCCTCCCTCTCAAATAGGCTCCCTCGTGTCCAAGCTTAAAGCTATTGGTGCATGTGTTAGAATAAAAGGAGCAATGATCTCAAGTTCAAATTCTAGCTAATGTAACGACATAGTAAATATTATTGTTTTACTCCAATTCTATGTCTGATGCCTAACCTAATGGAGACTCAGCATGAGGGGAAGTGTTAAAATAATATTGGAGTCGCCACCCATCTGGCCATCACCAGCTTAAGCTTTGACTGAACTGTTGCTGCACTGCATCGCCAACCCATCCTCCCTATAGATCCAAGTTTTCTTAATTATCGCCTCGTTTGGCTCATGATTCAGTTAACTATTGAGAACATTGATCGAGCCGAGAAAACAAGTGTTTGTGGCGAGGTAACTCGTAGAAGAAGAGAGGAGGCAATCTGGGTAGCATGGGAAGTGGTGCAAATGCCCAAAGACAAAGGAGGACTTGGAGTTATTAACCTAAGACTACAGAATGATGCGCTATTATTGAAACATTTGCATAAGTTTTACAACAAGTCAGAGGTGCCCTGGGTGCAATTGATCTGGTTTAGATACTACTCCACAAAAGTGCCACATGCTGCCCGCGAAGTTGGGTCCTTCTGGTGGAAGGACGTGCTTAGATTGAATGGACTATATCGTACAATAGCCGATGCTCAGCTTGGGGACGGATCAACCGTATGTTTTTGGGAGGATGAATGGTCCGGCTGCATCCTTCAACATGTTTTTCCTAGATTGGCTTCGTACTCGAGAACTGATGGTATTTCTGTACTAGATGTGATGCAAACCGATGACCTTGATTCATTGTTTACTCTACCTCTGTCACACCAAGCGCATGAGGAACTAGAGCAGATGCAAGATCACATACAGAATGTGTCGTATGATGAAGAGGTGCGGGAGATGGAAACCGGTATGGAATGGAGATTACACTTCCAAAAAATTTTACTCTCATATTTTTCAGGACTTTGAGGCTCATCCCATCTTCAAAGAGATATGGCATTCTAGATGCATGCCCAGAATCAAAATCTTTGCATGGCTAATCTTGGTGGATCGGCTGAACACAAAGACCATGCTAACCAGAAGGAATATTCATGTGCACGATGATGATATATGTGTCATGTGTGGGACAAGGGAGGAGGAGACCATTGAACACCTTTTCTTCACATGCCCTTTTGCAATTCAGTGTTGGTCATCTATCGATATCACATGGAATCGAGATATAAACCTGCAGGATCGGTTCATACAAGCCCGTCAAACTCATGGTCTATCTTTCTTCACCGAGGCTTCGCTTATTGCTGCATGGGAGATATGGAAAATGCGAAATGACAAGATTTTTGATCGGAGAAACCCGTGTCAAGCCGTATGGCTTTGTAATTTTAAAAACCAATGCTCTCTCCAGGCTCTTAGATTCAAGCCTAGCCTTAGGTCAGCATTTTGTTTTTGGTCGATGATGCTTTTAGTTAATTACTCTATGTAAGTCCTCTCAACCTCTTTAAAATTTATAAAAGTTTTTTGACACTGTGGGGACCTCTCCCACAGTATTTGCCGTAAAAAAAAAACACTAATGCAGTACACTCTTGCCGATGTCATCGTTCGTGCCATGCATGCTTGCCGTTTTGCATATTTATAATTAACGAGATGTACTCAGAAAGTCAGAATCTCTTTCTTTCGGCCCAAGAATATGCAGTACACCTTTGCATATTCTGAGTACGAAAGACTTCGATCTCGTATGCATATATACATATTCTAATCGAAGATGCAGTACACTCAATTTCTTAATCCCTTTCTTTCGTACTCAGAATCCGAGGTTAAAATATGCTCGACTCATCCCACCACCTTGCTTCTTCGGTTGATGAGTCTCAGGTGACTCTACTAGATTCTTGGGTCAGGGAGTTTTCAGTTTCTCCAGAAATGGTGTTTGACGGAAAGAGCTGCCGACTACATTAAGAAGAGAAGAAGCCCAAAATTGGGTAGTACAATCTATAATGAAACAACAATAATCCCGGAGGGTCTATAGCAACAGCAACACAACTAAAATAACTAAAGCAACTGAAACAAACTGCCCGATGCTGCAGTGCATCGCCACCATACCCTCCCTATAATAGATCCAATTAAGTTTTCTTGCAGGTGTTTGCAGGATCTTGCAGGTGTTGTCTTTTGTGCCATGCTATCCTATTTGCATATTTTTTAATGAGATGCAGTAGTTGACGAGTGTGTTGCTTTTGGCAATTTGGCTTTGCAAACGACACAGCACACAACCCTCATTCCCCAGCTGTTAAGTATCTCTTTCTTAATGAAAAGTGACATGCATCCATCTAACTAACATCAGAAAGGTGGCACTACTATTGTTTACTCTCTCTGTCTCTCTTACCAATACGCGTGTCTCAGCACTAGGAAATACTTTAACTTATTTATGATTTGCTTTGCTGGCTAAATGGTCAGTGAGTGTTCCCTTGTCTTGGTTTTGCTGTCATTGCAGTAAAGTTAGAACCAGAGCTGGACTCTTGGCTGATTTTGACAGATCGATGGGAATTAGAGAAATGCATTACCTTCCATTGGAATCGTAGACGCCTGAATCGCTTCCATGCTTTCCCTTGTGGATGTTCTTCACGTAAATTGGGAGCTTGAAAGCCGCAGTCTTCTCGTTCTCCTTCAGCCAAACCAGAAACACACAAGTCAGCTTCAGGGAGATAAAGTGATATCCTAGTTTACACCAGGTGATATCCTAGTTTACACCTGAATCGATTCGCGCACTGACACACGTATACACCACTATCGCAGAGCGGCATTGAAAAGATATAATTAACCAAAGGTGGTAGCTTTGTACTTTGTTGAGTATTGGGTGTTAAAAAATAATGGAATATAATGCACGTAGCTAGTACGCCATAGACACGGCAGGTAGCTTTTATGCCTGTCTTTTTAATTTCTTTCCCTTTCTCTGAAGAGAAAGGTGCAGTGGCATCTCTTTTTCATCTTTGAAGGTGTTATGGGTGTGGTGCCAATCTGGCATCGATTCAGTATCTTCACGTTAGGGACATTTTCCCGGTTCAGCACCTATCTGATCAGGTGGCACTATTTATGACTCTAAATGCAGCTGTTAATACTAGTACTTCGGTCTTCTGAGATTTAAAAATTGGTTATGTTATTTTAGGTAATAATATCAACACTTATTTTAGCAGGATTCTACCAGTCTGTGATAATAATAGAGAGTTCAAAACGATTTACACACAGAGAGAGAGAAAGAGAGGGGTTACACATAGACTGTAATTTCAGAGGAGGTTACAGGTGTAATAAACATGTTATCAAGTCTTCATAAATTTTAAATGGTAATGTCGTAGAGATGTAGTGTATGCATCTTTTGGTTTGGACACAGAAGGAGCTAAATCTGCCATCATCTTACCACAAGCTGAAAATGTGCTAGAGAGATTCATGCTCTAAAGAAGTAAAGATTCGGAGGTTTCAATGTAAAAATTCAAGCGACTCAAGATTTGATAGATGCAGTATGCAGACAGAGAGAGGTGAGGTACCTACCGGTACAGTCTTGGCTCCAAGTCCACCGTTGACGAAGACGGCAGCGGCAGCAGATAGTGCGACGCCACACCCGATAGCTCGGAACCCTGCATCAGCAGCAGCAGTAGCACAGTTTGGTGATTGATTGGTGGGTCACCGGTCCTATTATCCTCACGGCGACGGACAGCGACCTGTACTGTTTTCAAGCGCCGCTGATCCAGAAGAGGACACTGTATGTCTTAGGTACAGTAGAGTACCTTCGTATGTCTCGGAGGGGTAGATGATGCCATCCTTGTTGCGGTCGAAGAAGGCGACGTGCCTCTGCAGCGGCGTCAGCTCGCCCTTGTACACGTCCGCCATGGACGACGAGGAGGAGGAGGAGTCGTTGTTGCTCCCTGGCCCCAGCAGCACAGAGGTGAGCACGGCGGTTACAAGAGCGAAACTCGCGCCGCGAAGAACATGCCGAGGCGCCACTGATTTGTACACTTGCATGCTCTATGTCTCTCTCCCTCTCTCTGGTCTCTCCTAGGTTGCTTCTTGCGGGAGTCTTAGATTTGCTACTTACCGGTGTCTGCAGCAGCGGCTTTGCCGGCCATGGATCGAGGTCGTTGCAGGTGAGATAGATCGACGAAGACCGAGAGACGGAGCTGTAGAGGAGAAACAGGGAGCGAAAGGAGGCTGGAGGAGCCTTGGAGGAAGAGGAAAGGATTTGGAACAGAGAGAGATGCTCTGCCTCTGGTTCGATTTCGAAGGTGGTGTCGCGCACGACGCGCAGTAGCGGGCGGCACAGGACAGGGGAGGGGGAAAGGAATGGAATCCAAGCGGTTTCGATCGGCGGTGGAAACCGACGCTTTAGAGATGGATGGATGCGTTGCGTGGGGGAGGCGCGGGCGTTACTTGCAGCCGCCCCAGGCGGCCAGGGCGCGGGCCCTCCCAGCCGTGTAGTGCGCTTGCAGCGTGTCCTGCGCGCGCCTGGGCAAAGCCAAACATCTCCTTAGCCAAAGCAAGAGATACCTTCGACGCAGGCCGGATTTTCTGTCTTGAGCTCGGTCCAAGGTCCATCCACCTCTCTCTTTCTCTCTGCCTCGCTCGCCGCGTGCTGCTCCGGCCGATCGAAGCTTCATATTCGCGGTCCAGGTGTCGTCTGTGTGCCGCAGTGCTGCTTGTTGCTTGCTGGTTGCTGGCGCCGCTCACGGTCGTCGGTCGACGTCACGGCCCACGTCAACGTGTAGTCAATCCTCTGCTCTGCTGGTATGGACCGCTTGCTCTGCTCCATCGGTGCGTGACGCATGGCGGGATAGGCAAGAGCCGCGGATATGGTGGATCGGCTGGCGGTTTGTCGTCCGATGGGAGTACGAGGTAGCAGCGGCGGGGCCGCTGGCCGGCCGGGGTCGATTGTCAGATAGCGGAGATGAGCTGCATAGTACGCGCGCATCGATCCCGTATACCAGCCGCGACTGCTATGTCGCGCGCATCCAGTCACGTCACTATGCGCACGTGTACGTGTTGGACTGATGTGGCGGAATTCAGCCCGAATTCGTCTCGCACACAGCTAGAGCTAGCGCATTCGGTCCGCGGACGAGTCACGCTCACGCGGCGCCGATCGAACAGAATGGTTGTTGTCACTCGTCGACAGAGCGCTCATCAAGACCAATACAACAAGAACAAGCACAGTAACTATACTATTGTCTACTAGTATTCTACTACTGCATAATAATACTCTAATGTAGTGCTCGCTAGTATTGTATTGTCTACTAGTCTGCTAGATACTCCAGGTGATCATGAGACCATTGAACAACTAACTTATATAGTAATTTTCCTTTTAAGTTCTTTTATAATTTTTTTCTCACGGTCAGATCTTTTACCTGTTTTTCGTTATATAAGAGAAAGAGGCCGAAAGAAAAACCAAAATAAGGTTATACACAGCATCGACAAATTCCGGCAGTTCCATGCCCGCTGACAAGATGCTAGCGAGATAGAAATGTTGACAAGCAAGCTAGAGCAAAAGCCTAACTGCTACAACTACAATAAACATAAAGGACTATACCGCAATGCAATTTTGCGACCGGTGTTGGGACTGCTTGGCCTACTCGACGTCCGTCACTAACCAACTGACGCCTAAGCCTCCCAGGGTAGAGCGCCTACATGGTTGCTTCCCGCATCAAAGGGGGGGTTCTCAATGAAGGCTTGTTGAAATTCTTCGAAGGACGCCTCATCATGCTTCTTCGTCTTGACCTCAAGCTCGAGCTTTTTCATGAGCACCTTCCTTGTCTGGGCATCTGGCTTCGGTTCTATGTACTTACTTTTAGCAGCCAAATGAGCGGTGGCTATGCTATAACGTGTTTGTAGACTACAACGTTAATATTGGTCTAGTTGATAAAAGGTTGTATTAATTTCTTTTTAAAAACTCTCTGTTATTGTATATGTATTTTTTAAGGTTGTTGTTATCATATAACACTTTTTCTTTATGTACCCTAAAACTTCTCCGCATGCAAAACACATATATGTGGTTGTCAAGGGTTATACAAATTTCAGGATCAAAAACAGAGTTTTACAAATTTGGCAAATGATTCACTATCTTTACCGACTAAATCAATCTGTGCATGCTTATCGGCTCGCAAAAAAAAGTACATGCTTATCGAGACAAATTCAAAATTTAACTGTATGTATCCTAACAAGATTAAAAATAGATAGGCTTGTCTATTACATTCAGTCATTTGCCCTCAAGCATTGTTTGGAGAATAGGCTTTAGTGAAGTTTATTTTTCCTTTTTGAACTTTGAAAGTTCTTTTTTTGCACTCCTCGACCCCCCCGGCGTAATTCTTTATTATTAGGGGGCGGGTGTTGGCGGTCCTTAACTCGATTTCTACCCGCCATCTATAGGTCATTATAGGGGAAATAAATATTTCATTGCACATATATCTTTACTATTGACCCAATTCCACATGTACTTGGAAGTTGTAACACTTTGCGTAAATATACATCAAGTGCATGGGATTGTGTAAAGAAATGCGCCTTTCGGAAAAGCGTCAAGCCAAAGAGGAGAGCAAATGACAAATCTAAACCAAACTAGGCCAAACCCTCTTACCGAGTGCCGGAGATCCAACCATGTGTACAAATGTCCAAGATGGACCCATGAGGTGAAGGGCCAAAGTCTAGACCAATTCTATCTTGGGCTGCAGGACCATGTCTCAGTAATTTGGACGCCACGGATTCATACGAACTCCGATTTGGACAAATGACCAGCCGATTCGAAGCCAGCCTGAAAGGCCCACACACCGGTGGCGAAAGCAGAGGCCCAGCGGGCCCACATTGGGCGCGCGCGCCACGCGCGAGCGCGCCTATCCTCGGCGCCAAACGGGCCCAACTTCGGTCGGGCCGGTCCATGACGGCAAGCCGAGGTCGGTTTCGGTGGTGATTCCTACATGGAAGGTGTGAAACCGCCTCTTTGAGGTCGGTTTGGTCCCTTCCATATAGGGATGGATCTTTTCAAAGAGCCCCTCCACCTCACCTATAAAAGGAGGGCCATTCCCCTCCTAGAGACACACCACATTAGAGCCTCTCTCCCTCCACTTGTATCTTCTTCTTTAGTAGTTTTAGTTATGTAGTGGAGCAAGGCAAGCCTCGTTGGAGAGCTTGAACCTCTAGGGGCAATCTTGGTATGAATAATATCAAGGTTTCACTTATGTTCTCGTTCTTATGTTCTTGTTCTTAGTTGTTCCTATGTTCTTGTTCTAAATGATCTTGTTCTTGTTCTTAGTTCTATTAGTATAGTTGTGTCATAGAACTAGAGCATAGTTCTTATGATATGATCTTGGCATATGAACTAGAATATAGTTTTCATGTCTTGATCTTATCATATAGAACCTAATGTTTAACACTAGTGCATGCATGTTTAGACCTAGGGCTAGGTTGTGATGTTGAGGTCTATCTTATTGTAGTCTTGGTCAATGTTGGCTTGCGGGTTCGTCGTTCGTCCCCGTGGCGGAAGCTCTAGTAAGAGGACCCCTGATAGAGACGGGAGCTTCTGATCACCGCTAGAGTTGTAGCAACTGGCATAGACGTGGTGTCTAGGCTAGGACCTACCTTCGTTTGCCTCGTAGTCCACGGTTGAGGTGGTAGGCGGCAGTGGTGACAGCCCCGTCCGTCCCTTGTAATCCCCCACGTCCGCTACGGCGTAGAGCTACAGCCGGCATCACTTGCGTACTGTGTGCGATCCGGTGCCCGAAGTAAGCTAATAGTGGCCAGGCTATCTTAACTTAGAACCTCACTAACAATCATGTGTTTGTGTGATTGTCCGTTGTCCCGACTCAGCTTGTTTAGGAATGCGTATAGGTTTCTTTGTTCTTTCTTTTACTCTATCCTTGAGTTGGCTCGAGTGTGTGTGTCGCTTATCCTTATACAAAACCTTTGTTACCTTTGTTATGAGCATTGGTCTATTATGCAATCTTGTTATCTTGTCCATGTCCATATTGGAGTCTTTTATACCATGCCTTCCTTTGGGAAATATAAATAACGATACCCCGAATACCTCCAGTGAAATGCTACAACGGTATTTCCGTGCGCTTGCGGACTTGTTCTCAATCGTTGCGGAATACCAACCGGCGTTTCTTGGCGCTGTTGCTAATTCTAGTGATGACGTTAAGAAGCGCCAACAAGCATTTCTGGCGCCGTTGCCGGGGAAGGCGTTGGTTAAAAGAATTTATTAGGACATGTTCATGATAGCTTGCTTGCGTTGTACCCATTGCTCATAACAGAAAAAATATAATTTTTCTTTATCGAAAAAGATTTATAAAACTATTTTCAAAAAAAATATAGTATTTATTAAAATCTTGGTTTGTTTTAAAATTTTGCATGAAGCATGTTTCGGTTTGAAGTATGATTGTTGCAACATCATATCTTCATGGGCTCTTTAAATTAAGCATGGAGCTTAGGTTAAATTGCCTACTTTGATTGAACGACATGTTTGGTCACTTGTTTGAACCGCTGCATGTGATCTTTGAATAATTATACCAAGCCACAAAAAAAAATCTTTTTTTTGGGACAAGTTGATTAGCCATGTCGATGGAAGCCAATCATAGCTTCTGGCTATAAACCTCGTCCTAGTTTTTGGCGGTCAAGCTTATGACCATAAAGCAAGCACTGCCGGGAGGTACCCCGGATTATCAAAAAAAAAACAATTCTTTTCCCTTACCAATAAGGCAAGGATATGTTTTCAAGTTACCATGCACCTTCGGGTATTCTTGGTCACTAACCATTTCAGGTGGAGATTAAGAAGAACAAGGGACATATGGTACGTGAAGACACAGGAGTCACATCATATAAACACTTTGATGCCTTTGAAAAAAAAAAAAAGAAGAAATAGAGATGTTGGCTCTACCTTGCTTGAAAAAAAGAGACAGAAAAAAAAAAGAGAGTACTGAAAAAAAAAAAAAAAATTATATTATGATGCAAAAAAAAAAGAGAAAAAAATATATTGGAGGAGAGGGAAGGAGCAGGCTGGCTCGACGTACAAGTGTTGCCTCGACTTCACCCAACATCGCTTCAACAAGGAGCCACCTCCAAGCCTTTGCTACAACTATCAAGACCCATGGCCCAAACACATTGAGCTATGAGTGGGCTGGTCTTGAGGTTCACCCGGGAAAAGCCATCATACAAACCGCAAAGAACAACTTCAACAATCCATACATGTTGCCAGAACAACACTCGGGTATGCAAAGCAAGCCGTGGACGATCAATTCGCTCGGTTTGTTGAGATGGTCAAGAAAGTGCATGTGAGCGTTCCGCTCGGGACGTCTTGCATGTACCTTCTCACGCCAAGTACATAAAGGACATCATCAACAACAAGCGCCCATTGTCGTCCATGGCTATGGTCAAACCGACGAAAGAGTGTAGTGCGGCGATTCGGATCACTTACGGAGAAGAAGAAGGATCCCGAATGCCCCACTATCACTTGCTCCATCGGCGGACAACAAGCTTTGACCATGCACCCGTGATCCCGGTGCCGCGTCGCATCATGCCAAAGATGGTATTTGACAAGCTGAACTATATACGGCTGTCACCAACAACGATCACACTCCAATTGGCCGACTCCTCCTTATGCTACCCAGCGGGAATAGCTGAAGATATAGCTGTGAAGATCCGAGGATACTTCATCCCGGTGAACTTCGGCGTGCTCAACATGGAGCCCACCAAAGAAACACCGCTTATCTTGGGACGACCATTCCCCAGTACCGCTAGGGCACAAATTGATGTTGGAGCTAAAGAAATCCGGTTCAACATCAATGGAAACGAGGAGAAGTTCCAGTTCCGGTCAAGGAGGACGGAGGAGTGCAACATGATTCGCATCAAGTATGAGCCAACCACACGAGAGGTCACGGAAGTTGAAATCCGACCTCATGGTGCGAACATGATTCCCAAGATCATTTGGGAACGAAGAGCAGGAGTAAAAGCCAGAGAAGAAAAAGGAGCAAAAGCAAAAATCTCCTAAAGAAAAGAAAGATCCAATTCGCACAAAAAAAAAAAAAAAAGAAAGCTCCCCCGCAAAAGATATTAGAGCCAAAAGTTGCTCATGCACAACCAAAAGAAAACAAGAAAGAGGGCAAGCTCTGACCCAAGACAAGGTGGAACCCGAGAAGAAATCGGTTCCCAGGATGATAAAGGTGGACAAAGTTTCCACACCTCCAAAGGAGGTCGAACAACCACCTTCTACACCATGCGCCACCACACCCCCGAAGAAGAGAATGGTGTGGAGGCCCAAGCAAGCGCACCCGTCTACTTCTCCTCAGACGGATGTACCAATATCAAGCGCAACCTGAACAGGAGAGAAGTCCCGCTTCACGGACTATAAATGGTGAGCCCTGACCGACAGGCCAATCGGTAAGTTATCTTTTTACATTTTTCTTCTAAAAAAACCTTTGCTTATCTTGTTCACCTTGCAATGTCTTCACCTTTGTTGGATGAATCTTATATATCTTTTCATGCCTTCAATTTCTATGTTGTATAGTTTTGGTTTGGAAGTATTGGTTATGCATCTTTTGAATTAAGCATGGTGCTTAGTTTGATTAAATGTACAATCACGCTTCCATAGGCTCTTTAATTTAAGCTTTATGCTTACATTAAGGTGCCTATCTAGATCATATTAGACATGGTGTCTAGTTTGATCTTTGAACCAAAGTCACAAGATAGATTTTTGGTGAATCATATGGACTAACCCCCGCAGGATTTATCAATTTCATGGGGTAATCTTGGAGATGACAATGTAGATGATCTTTTGTTTGGTGAACCCAAAAAAAAAAGTCATAACATAATAATAATAATAATAAAATAAACCTTTCAACCCCAAGTGTCTTGTCCCGTTATCTCGATGTTACCACAAGACAAGCTTGGGGGAGGGGATCTTCCTAGCATGCTCAAAGGAGGCCATGAACCGAGAATCGTGCCATAGCATGCACCAAATAGCGGCATTCGAGGCTAATGGTAAGTAAAGAGCTAGCTTGGGGAGGACCCCCACAT
This sequence comes from Themeda triandra, assembly GCA_018135685.1. NCBI lineage: Eukaryota > Viridiplantae > Streptophyta > Magnoliopsida > Poales > Poaceae > Themeda > Themeda triandra. The sequence goes on along the minus strand of JAENPR010001810.1, from coordinate 77,273 downwards.
GAGGTACCTACATCGCATATTGAAATTCCCGCAATCTTATTTTCTTTTTAGCATGTTTAAATTCAAGTTTCTTATCTTGCATTGAAAAAAAAATATTTTATATAATTCCACTCTATATATGTGCCATGAAATGTTTAGTTCCACCCATGTTGAAATGATTGGTTGCTCTGCTTTTATGTCTCGTTTGTACTTGTCTAAAATAGAGTTTTCTCTAATATTTGGGTTTATCGGCTTTACATTATCATGCTCTAGAAACTTGAGTTAGTGGGTTGCATACAATTACTCTCATCTAGGTTATTGCGCGATATGATATAGTGACTTAGACCACAAAGAATGAAACGTCCCTTTGAAAAAACCTAACGTCCGGAGTCTTTGTTTCAAAAATTTTCAAAAGCAATAGTTCCTCGATCGCGAAATACCCACCGAGCCATATGATTTATCTGTAGAATAAGAACCTTCATACGCTGCTTGTTCGTACATTGAGTTCGGTCGGATTGTTACCGACGTGAGATTATGACTCTACACCCATGATTGAGATTCACTTGCACCCACCAAATAAAAGCCAACTCTTACACTGAGAGTTGCACACAACATGCACCCTTCACCATCCGCCGACTCTTACACTGAGAGTTGCGCACCATTTTTTCCACCAAATAAAAATGCCGACCCTTACCCTGAGGATCGCGCACCCCTCTCATGTAGTTTGCAAAAATTCTCCATGCATTGATTCATCATGACATCTCTCTCCACCTCATCCTATCCATCAATAAAGTTTTGGGCTATGTTCTTAGTCAGAAAAAAAAGAAGAAGAAAAAAAAGAGTGAGAGAAAAGAAAGAGAGGAAAAAGAAAAAAAAAAAGAAAAGAAGAAGAGAGATTTTTTTTATAGTTAGAAGGTTTATCACTCTTATAGGCAAACGGGAAAAGTCTTAGATCCCCGTTCAAAAAAAAAAAAAAAAAAATATGAGAGAATAAATTTAGTTGTTGTTTGATAGCCCATCATTTCTTCATCTCATTCATCAATAAAAGAAAGTATGTCATGATGCATGGAGACCCAAAAAAAAAAAAAACCACAAAAATTAGGAATCATTTTTCATTCCATCCACACACTTGCACATCTCAATCAAGGTGTATAGCTTAATCTCCGTAAGGTTCAGCTTCTTGACCTTACAACATATGTGATACAAGTATGCCCACTTACATACCTACCCAAAACTCCACTCTCAGCCTTTAGTGGTAGGAAGAAGGCAAAATGAAAATGCCTTTGGTGAGGATACTATACACTTTTGAGCGATCGAGTGGGTCATTTGAGGAACTTGGTTTATTTATAAAAACTTACAAAACCTCGGACCGAAAGTTGATCTTGGGACGAATGAAAAGCACCGGTCTTTGGAACTGTTCTATTTTGCAATCGCCCAAGACTTGAGAAAATTAGAAGCCCCACTCTTTCAGGAATCATAGAGAGATACAATTGCCGATTTATTCAAATAGCAGTAGAACGCTCTCTTTTAGCTTGTACACTTGAGATATAATCGGCATCGTAGCAACCCCTGATCAACAACCCAAAGCAAAGACTTGCTCGGGACGAGCAAGGGGTAAGCTTGGGGGATCTTGCTACCCGCCATCTATAGGTCATTATGGGGGAAATAAATATTTCATTGCACATATATCTTTACTATTGACCCAATTCCACATGTACTTGGAAGTTGTAACACTTTGCGAAATATACATCAAGTGCATGGGATTGTGTAAAGAAATGCGCCTTTCGGAAAAGCGTCAAGCCAAAGAGGGAGAGCAAATGACAAATCTAAACCAAACTAGGCCAAACCCTCTTACCGCAGTGCCGGAGATCCAACCATGGGTACAAATGTCCAAGATGGACCCATGAGGTGAAGGGCCAAAGTCTAGACCAATTCTATCTTGGGCCGCAGGACCATGTCTCGCAATTTGGACGCCACGGATTCATACGAACTCCGATTTGGACAAATGACCAGCCGATTCGAAGCCAGCTGAAAGGCCCACACACTGGTGGCGAAAGCAGAGGCCCAGCGGGCCCACATTGGGCGCGCGCGCGCTCAAGGCGCGAGCGCGCCTATCCTGGCGCCAAACGGGCCCAACTTCGGTCAGTCGGTCCATGACGGCAAGCTGAGGTCGGTTTCGGTGGTGATTCCTACATGGAAGGTGTGAAACCGCCTCTTTGAGGTCGGTTTGGTCCCTTCCATGTAGGGATGGATCTTTTTCAAAGAGCCCCCTCCACCTCACCTATAAAAGGAGGGCCATTCCCCCTCCTAGAGACACACCACATTAGAGCCTCTCTCCCTCCACTTGTATCTTCTTCTTTAGTAGTTTTAGTTATGTAGTGGAGCAAGGCAAGCCTCGTTGGAGAGCTTGAACCTCTAGGGGGAATCTTGGTATGAATAATATCAAGGTTTCACTTATGTTCTCGTTCTTATGTTCTTGTTCTTAGTTGTTCCTATGTTCTTGTTCTAGATGATCTTGTTCTTGTTCTTAGTTCTATTAGTATAGTTGTGTCATAGAACTAGAGCATAGTTCTTATGATATGATCTTGGCATATGAACTAGAATATAGTTTTCATGTCTTGATCTTATCATATAGAACCTAATGTTTAACACTAGTGCATGCATGTTTAGACCTAGGGCTAGGTTGTGATGTTGAGGTCTATCTTATTGTAGTCTTGGTCAATGTTGGCTTGCGGGTTCGTCGTTCGTCCCGTGGCGGAAGCTCTAGTAAGAGGACCCCCGATAGAGACGGGAGCTTCGATCACCGCTAGAGTTGTAGCAACCGGCATAGACGTGGTGTCTAGGCTAGGACCTACCTTCGTTTGCCTCGTAGTCCACGGTTGAGGTGGTAGGCGGCGGCGGTGATGCCCCGTCCGTCCTTGTAATCCCCCACGTCCGGCTACGGCGTAGAGCTACGTGCCGGCATCACTTGGCAGACCAGGTGCGATCCGGTGCCCGAAGTAAGCTAATAGTGGCCAGGCTATCTTAACTTAGAACCTCACTAACAATCATGTGTTTGTGTGATTGTCCGTTGTCCTGACTTAGTTGTTTAGGAATGCGTATAGGTTTCTTTGTTCTTTCTTTTACTCTATCCTTGAGTTGGCTCGAGTGTGTGTGTCAGTTATCCTTATACAAAACCTTTGTTACCTTTGTTATGAGCATTGGTCTATTATGCAATCTTGTTATCTTGTCCATGTCCATATTGGAGTCTTTTATACCATGCCTTCCTTTGGGAAATATAAATAACGATACCCCGAATACCTCCGGTGAAATGCTACAACGGTATTTCCGTGCGCTGCGGACTTGTTCTCGTAATCGCGAGAATACCAACCGGCGTTTCTTGGCGCCGTTGCTAATTCTAGTGATGACGTTAAGAAGCGCCAACAAGCATTTCTCTCGGCGCCGTTGCTTGGAAGGCGTTGGTTAAAAGAATTTATTAGGACATGTTCATGATAGCTTGCTTGCGTTGTACCCATTGCTCATAACAGAAAAAAATATAATTTTTCTTTATCGAGAAAAGATTTATAAAACTATTTTCAAAAAAAATATAGTATTTATTAAAATCTTGGTTTGTTTTAAAATTTTGCATGAAGCATGTTTCGGTTTGAAGTATGATTGTTGCAACATCATATCTTCATGGGCTCTTTAAATTAAGCATGGAGCTTAGGTTAAATTGCCTACTTTAATTGAACGACATGTTTGGTCACTTGTTTCAAACTGCGCATGTGATCTTTGAATAATTATACCAAGCCACAAAAAAATCTTTTTTTTGGGACAAGTTGATTAGCCATGTCGATGGAAGCCAATCATAGCTTCGGCTATAAACCTCGTCCTAGTTTTTGGCGGTCAAGCTTATGACCATAAAGCAAGCACTCCGGGAGGTACCCCTGATTATCAAAAAAAAACAATTCTTTTCCCTTACCAATAAGGCAAGGATATGTTTTCAAGTTACCATGCACCTTCGGGTATTCTTGGTCACTAACCATTTCGTGTGGAGATTAAGAAGAACAAGGGACATATGGTACGTGAAGACACGGAGTCACATCATATAAACACTTTGATGCCTTTGAAAAAAAAAAGAGAAGAAATAGAGATGTTGGCTCTACCTTGCTTGAAAAAAAAAGAGACAGAAAAAAAAGAGAGTACTGAAAAAAAAGAAAAAAATTATATTATGATGCAAAAAAAAGAGAAAAAAATATATTGGAGGAGAGGGAAGGAGCAGGCTGGCCTGACGTACCGAAGTGTTGCCTGACTTCACCCAACATCGCTTCAACAAGGAGCCACCTCCAAGCCTTTGCTACAACTATCAAGACCCATGGCCCAAACACATTGAGCTATGAGTGGGCTGGTCTTGAGGTTCACCTGGGAAAAGCCATCATACAAACCGCAGCAACAACTTCAACAATCCATACATGTTGCCGAACAACACTCGTGTATGCAAAGCAAGCCGTGGACGATCAATTCGCTCGGTTTGTTGAGATGGTCAAGAAAGTGCATGTGAGCGTTCCGCTCAGGGACGTCTTGCATGTACCTTCTCACGCCAAGTACATAAAGGACATCATCAACAACAAGCGCCCATTGTCGTCCATGGCTATGGTCAAACTGACGAAAGAGTGTAGTGCGGCAATTCTGGATCACTTACCGGAGAAGAAGAAGGATCCCGAATGCCCCACTATCACTTGCTCCATCGGCGGACAACAGTTTGACCATGCACCCTGTGATCCTGGTGCCAGCGTCAGTATCATGCCAAAGATGGTATTTGACAAGCTGAGCTATATACGGCTGTCACCAACAACGATCACACTCCAATTGGCCGACTCCTCCTTATGCTACCCAGCGGGAATAGCTGAAGATATAGCTGTGAAGATCCGAGGATACTTCATCCCGGTGAACTTCGGCGTGCTCAACATGGAGCCCACCAAAGAAACACCGCTTATCTTGGGATGACCATTCCCAAGCACAGCTTAGGGCACAAATTGATGTTGGAGCTAAAGAAATCCGGTTCAACATCAATGGAAACGAGGAGAAGTTCCAGCTTCCGGTCAAGGAGGACGGAGGAGTGCAACATGATTCGCATCAAGTATGAGCCAACCACACGAGAGGTCACGGAAGTTGAAATCCGACCTCATGGTGCGAACATGATTCCCAAGATCATTTGGGAACGAAGAGCAGGAGCAAAAGCCAGAGAAGAAAAAGGAGCAAAAGCAAAAATCTCCTAAAGAAAAGAAAGATCCACCGGCACACAAAAAAAAAAAAAAAAAGAAAGCTCCTGCAGAAAAGATATTAGAGCCAAAAGTTGCTCATGCACAACCAAAAGAAAACAAGAAAGAGGGCAAGCTCGACCCAAGACAAGGTGGAACCCGAGAAGAAATCGGTTCCCCGGGGTGATAAAGGTGGACAAAGTTTCCACACCTCCAAAGGAGGTCGAACAACCACCTTCTACACCATGCGCCACCACACCCCGAAGAAGAGAATGGTGTGGAGGCCCAAGCAAGCGCACCCGTCTACTTCTCCTCGACGGATGTACCAATATCAAGCGCAACCCGAATGAGAGAAGTCCCGCTTCACGGACTATAAATGGTGAGCCCCGACCGACAGCCAATCGGTAAGTTATCTTTTTACATTTTTCTTCTAAAAAAACCTTTGCTTATCTTGTTCACCTTGCAATGTCTTCACCTTTGTTGGATGAATCTTATATATCTTTTCATGCCTTCAATTTCTATGTTGTATAGTTTTGGTTTGGAAGTATTGGTTATGCATCTTTTGAATTAAGCATGGTGCTTAGTTTGATTAAATGTACAATCACGCTTCCATAGGCTCTTTAATTTAAGCTTTATGCTTACATTAAGGTGCCTATCTAGATCATATTAGACATGGTGTCTAGTTTGATCTTTGAACCAAAGTCACAAGATAGATTTTTGGTGAATCATATGGACTAACCCCCGCAGGATTTATCAATTTCATGGGGTAATCTTGGAGATGACAACAAAGAGATGATCTTTTGTTTGGTGAACCCAAAAAAAAAAAGTCATAACATAATAATAATAATAATAAAATAAACCTTTCAACCCCAAGTGTCTTGTCCCGTTATCTCGATGTTACCACAAGACAAGCTTGGGGAGGGGATCTTCCTAGCATGCTCAAAGGAGGCCATGAACCGAGAATCAGCCATAGCATGCACCAGCCTAGCGCATTCGAGGCTAATGGTAAGTAAAGAGCTAGCTTGGGGAGGACCCCCACATGAGGTACCTACATCGCATATTGAAATTCCCGCAATCTTATTTTCTTTTTAGCATGTTTAAATTCAAGTTTCTTATCTTGCATTGAAAAAAAAAATATTTTATATAATTCCACTCTATATATGTGCCATGAAATGTTTAGTTCCACCCATGTTGAAATGATTGGTTGCTCGTTTTATGTCTCGTTTGTACTTGTCTAAAATAGAGTTTTCTCTAATATTTGGGTTTATCGGCTTTACATTATCATGCTCTAGAAACTTGAGTTAGTGGGTTGCATACAATTACTCTCATCTAGGTTATTGCGCGATATGATATAGTGACTTAGACCACAAAGAATGAAACGTCCCTTTGAAAAAACCTAACGTCCGAGTCTTTGTTTCAAAAATTTTCAAAAGCAATAGTTCCTCGTGATCGCGAAATACCCACCGTAGCCATATGATTTATCTCGTAGAATAAGAACCTTCATACGCTGCTTGTTCGTACATTGAGTTCGGTCGGATTGTTACCGACGTGAGATTATGACTCTACACCCATGATTGAGATTCACTTGCACCCACCAAATAAAAGCCAACTCTTACACTGAGAGTTGCACACAACATGCACCCTTCACCATCCGCCGACTCTTACACTGAGAGTTGCGCACCATTTTTTCCACCAAATAAAAATGCCGACCCTTACCCTGAGGATCGCGCACCCCTCTCATGTAGTTTGCAAAAATTCTCCATGCATTGATTCATCATGACATCTCTCTCCACCTCATCCTATCCATCAATAAAGTTTTGGGCTATGTTCTTAGTCAGAAAAAAAAAGAAGAAGAAAAAAAAAGAGTGAGAGAAAAGAAAGAGAGGAAAAAGAAAAAAAAAAAGAAAAGAAGAAGAGAGATTTTTTTTATAGTTAGAAGGTTTATCACTCTTATAGGCAAACGGGAAAAGTCTTAGATCCCCGTTCAAAAAAAAAAGAAAAAATATGAGAGAATAAATTTAGTTGTTGTTTGATAGCCCATCATTTCTTCATCTCATTCATCAATAAAAGAAAGTATGTCATGATGCATGGAGACCCAAAAAAAAAACCACAAAAATTAGGAATCATTTTTCATTCCATCCACACACTTGCACATCTCAATCAAGGTGTATAGCTTAATCTCCGTAAGGTTCAGGTTCTTGACCTTACAACATATGTGATACAAGTATGCCCACTTACATACCTACCCAAAACTCCACTCTCAAATTTAGTGGTAGGAAGAAGGCAAAATGAAAATGCCTTTGGTGAGGATACTATACACTTTTGAGCGATCGAGTGGGTCATTTGAGGAACTTGGTTTATTTATAAAAACTTACAAAACCTCGGACCGAAAGTTGATCTTGGGACGAATGAAAAGCACCGGTCTTTGGAACTGTTCTATTTTGCAATCGCCCAAGACTTGAGAAAATTAGAAGCCCCACTCTTTCAGAATCATAGAGAGATACAATTGCCGATTTATTCAAATAGCAAGAGAACGCTCTCTTTTAGCTTGTACACTTGAGATATAATCGGCATCGTAGCAACCCCTGATCAACAACCCAAAGCAAAGACTTGCTCGGGACGAGCAAGGGGTAAGCTTGGGGGATCTTGCTACCCGCCATCTATAGGTCATTATGGGGGAAATAAATATTTCATTGCACATATATCTTTACTATTGACCCAATTCCACATGTACTTGGAAGTTGTAACACTTTGCAGAAATATACATCAAGTGCATGGGATTGTGTAAAGAAATGCGCCTTTCGGAAAAGCGTCAAGCCAAAGAGGGAGAGCAAATGACAAATCTAAACCAAACTAGGCCAAACCCTCTTACCGTAGTGCCGAGATCCAACCATGGGTACAAATGTCCAAGATGGACCCATGAGGTGAAGGGCCAAAGTCTAGACCAATTCTATCTTGGGCTGCAGGACCATGTCTCAGTAATTTGGACGCCACGGATTCATACGAACTCCGATTTGGACAAATGACCAGCCGATTCGAAGCCAGCTGAAAGGCCCACACACTGGTGGCGAAAGCAGAGGCCCAGCAGGCCCACATTGGGCGCGCGCGCGCTCAAGGCGAGCGCGCCTATCCTGGGCGCCAAACGGGCCCAACTTCGGTCGGGCCGGTCCATGACGGCAGCCGAGGTCGGTTTCGTGGTGATTCCTACATGGAAGGTGTGAAACCGCCTCTTTGAGGTCGGTTTGGTCCCTTCCATGTAGGGATGGATCTTTTCAAAGAGCCCTCCACCTCACCTATAAAAGGAGGGCCATTCCCCCTCCTAGAGACACACCACATTAGAGCCTCTCTCCCTCCACTTGTATCTTCTTCTTTAGTAGTTTTAGTTATGTAGTGGAGCAAGGCAAGCCTCGTTGGAGAGCTTGAACCTCTAGGGGGAATCTTGGTATGAATAATATCAAGGTTTCACTTATGTTCTCGTTCTTATGTTCTTGTTCTTAGTTGTTCCTATGTTCTTGTTCTAGATGATCTTGTTCTTGTTCTTAGTTCTATTAGTATAGTTGTGTCATAGAACTAGAGCATAGTTCTTATGATATGATCTTGGCATATGAACTAGAATATAGTTTTCATGTCTTGATCTTATCATATAGAACCTAATGTTTAACACTAGTGCATGCATGTTTAGACCTAGGGCTAGGTTGTGATGTTGAGGTCTATCTTAATGTAGTCTTGGTCAATGTTGGCTTGCGGGTTCGTCGTTCGTCCCCGTGGCGGAAGCTCTAGTAAGAGGACCCCTGATAGAGACGGAGCTCCCGATCACCGCTAGAGTTGTAGCAACCGGCATAGACGTGGTGTCTAGGCTAGGACCTACCTTCGTTTGCCTCGTAGTCCACGGTTGAGGTGGTAGGCGGCAGTGGTGACCCCTGTCCGTCCCTTGTAATCCCCCACGTCCGGCTACGGCGTAGAGCTACAGCCGGCATCACTTGGCGTGACTGTGCGATCCGGTGCCCGAAGTAAGCTAATAGTGGCCGGCTATCTTAACTTAGAACCTCACTAACAATCATGTGTTTGTGTGATTGTCCGTTGTCCTGACTCAGTTGTTTAGGAATGCGTATAGGTTTCTTTGTTCTTTCTTTTACTCTATCCTTGAGTTGGCTCGAGTGTGTGTGTCAGTTATCCTTATACAAAACCTTTGTTACCTTTGTTATGAGCATTGGTCTATTATGCAATCTTGTTATCTTGTCCATGTCCATATTGGAGTCTTTTATACCATGCCTTCCTTTGGGAAATATAAATAACGATACCCCGAATACCTCCGGTGAAATGCTACAACGGTATTTCCGTGCGCTTGCGGACTTGTTCTCAGAATCGTTGCGTAATACCAACCGGCGTTTCTTGGCGCTGTTGCTAATTCTAGTGATGACGTTAAGAAGCGCCAACAGCGGGGTACCCCCACTGAGTCCCTCCAAAAAAATCATTGCGTTCAAAAAACAGATGGAAGAACTCAAAAGAATTGACTGTGATGCAGAGGAGAGAGGTTTAAGTCCTGAACAGTGGAGAGATAGATACACTAAGGAAACAGCATTGGAGCAGATTTATGCATTTGAAGAGTTACAGTGGCAAAAGAGAGGTGGTGAAAAGTGGATCTTACAGGGAGATGCAAATACCAGCTTTTTCCACAACAAAGCTAATGGGAGGAAAAAGAAATGCACTATTTTTTCTCTTGAAGATGAGGGTAACATCATTACTGGTCAGCAGAATTTGAGGGCTCACATAGAAGCATACTATAAAGATCTCTTTGGCAGGGATGAAGAGGGGGATATATTTTTAGAGGAGAATTTTTGGGATGAACAGGATACTTTGTCACCAGAAATGGCCATGGAGCTGACTAGACCTTTCACTAGAGAAGAGATTGAGAGTGCCTTGAAAGAGATGGACTCCAATTCTGCTCCAGGACCTGATGGGCTCCCTGCTAGTTTCTACAAGAAGATGTGGCCACAGATTAGTGAGCTTATTATGGAGATGTTTTCAAAGCTTCACAAAGGAGAACTGAATATGAGTAGATTGAATTATGGGATGATAACCTTAATTCCAAAGACCAAAGATGCTTCTAATATTAGGCAGTATAGACCTATATGTTTGTTGAATGTTGACTACAAATGGTTCACTAAAGTACTTACCATTAGGCTTGCTAAATTTGCTCAGAAGATCATTAGCCCAGTTCAGACAGCTTTTATCCCTGGGAGGTATATTCTGGAAGGGATTGTCATGCTCCATGAGGTGCTGCATTTTTTGAGAGTCAATCATCAGCAGGGGGTTATCTTGAAGTTGGACTTCGAGAAAGCCTATGATAAGGTTTGCTGGAAGTTTATGATGGAGGTTTTCAGGAGGAAACGATTTCCAGAGAGATGGATACAGTGGATGAAGCAAGTGATAGAAGGAGGAAGAGTAGGGATATTAATTAATGGGCATCCAGGTGATTTCTTCAGGACCTACAAAGGATTAAGACAGGGGGACCCTCTATCACCATTATTGTTTAATTTAGTGGGAGACACTTTGGCTAAAATGCTGCAGAGAGCTAAAGAGAACAGGTTAATCAGGGGTCTGGCTCCAGAAATTTGTGAAGGGGGCATAACACATTTACAATATGCTGATGACACGATTTTATTCCTCAACAAGGATCAAGAATCAATTTGCAACACCAAATTCCTGCTTTACTGCTTTGAAGCAATGTCAGGGCTGAAAATCAACTACCAAAAGAGTGAAGTTTTTGTGCTGGAGACCACCATTGAAGAACAAAGAGAGATTGCAGATATCTTCAATTGTGAGATAGGGACCTTTCCTTTGAAATACCTAGGTGTTATGATAGATAGATACTATATGAGTTCAAGTGACTTTGCTTATATGTACCAGAAAGTGGAAAAGAGAGTACCTACATGGCAAAGCTGCCTGCTCACTTATGGGGGCAAGATGATCTTGACTGAATCATGTTTAAGTTCAATACCAAATTATGTCATGGGAGTTTTTCACTTGAAGGGAAAGCTCATCATAAAATGGACACAGCTAGGTCTAACTTCTTTTGGCATGGACCAGGGCAAAAGAAGAAGTACCATATGATGAAATGGGAGAATTTAGTTACCCCAAAAAATGTGGGGGGGCTAGGGTTTACAGATACAAGGACAATGAACCAATGTCTCTTGGCCAAGTGGATATACAGGTTAGAGAGAGGAGATGATAATCCTTGTCTTAATATGCTGAGGAAGAAATACATGGGGGAGAAGGGTTTTTATAGCTCAAGACAAACAGGTGTTTCTCAATTTTGGACAGGTCTACATGAGATTAAACATGTGTGTGAGAGAGGTTTGGTTTACCAGGTTAGAAATGGAAAAAGAACAAGATTCTGGCTTGATGTATGGTTAGGACAGTGTCCTCTCAAGTTCATATTCAAGAAGCTTTTTGGAATTTGTCAACAACAGGAAGGAACTGTGTATGAGATTTTACAGAACCATGAGATAAACATGACTTTCAGGAGAGCTTTTGGTGTTATAGAACAAACTGAGTGGTTGCAATTGATAGAGATGATGCAGGAGGTCCAGCTGCAGGAGGGGGCAGACACAGTGATTTGGGCGCTGGAAAAAAGGGGATCTTTTCCACATCTTCTTTGTATAAGGAGCTTAAGAACCCGGGAGAGATAAACAGGAATTGATGAGCATTTGGAGAGCAGGGATTCCATTGAGAATTAAGTTTTTCTTGTGGTCAATTTATACAGATTGCTTACCCTCGGCGGAAAACTGGTTAAGAGGAATTGGCCAGGTGATGAGTGGTGCAAGTTCTGTGGGAAATTAGAAACAGCACAGCATATTATGTTTGAGTGTTACCTTGCCAACTATTGTTGGTGGACTATGAGAGATGTTCTAAACTGGGACTCCACGCCAATAAACCTTAAACATTTTTTCAACTTAAGCCGAGGCAGAAATGATTCCCCAAAACCAATGATGATTTATATTCTTGCATGTGTTTGCTGGAGCCTGTGGCTGACTAGAAATGAGCTTGTTTTTCAAAATAGAGTAGTTCCAGGTCCTGACACGGTGATACATCGTTGCTTGGTCTTTATGCAGAAGTGGAGCTTGCTAATCAAGGAGAAGGAGAGAAGCTGGATCGTGAAGACTATGGACAAGCTTGCAATGCATCTGGAGCAAAACGACAGAAGCTAATGGTGTAGCTTCCTGTCCATCTGCGACGCGGGGTGTGGGCAACAAAAAAGCCTTAGAAGTTGTTGCTGTTGCCTGAAGGGAGAGAGTTTGTCACTTTAAGGAGTTGATCTTGTAGAGAGTTTTTCTTGTTGTTTTGCTTTTGCTTAATTAGAGGAGCTTTGAGACTTGCTTGCGAGCGCTTGAGCTTATTGTCTGTAAGCTGGTAACCCCAGCAAAAACTGTGTGTCGGAGTTGAGCAAACTGTCTGTAAGCTGGTATCCCCAGCAAAACTGATCGCTTTCAATAAAAAGCGGGGCTTCGGCCTATTTTCTAAAAAAAAAAAAAGATTACCACAGATTAATTCTAAACAATTTTGCCCTCCCCCCCCCCATGTGGCCGTCTCGGCGGAATGGAACCCCAATGTCGCCCCAAACCTCCTCCTCCTTCCTCTCCAGCCACACCGTTGCTGGAGTGGGGTCGCCGGCACCGTGCGTGCTGCCGAGATGGTGGTGGCGAGGCTCCTTCTTGTGGTGGGGGCGAAACAGTGGAGTGGGTGCTTCTTCCTCTCTCTCCCATTTTCTCTTCTTTCTCCATGACCTAGCGGCGGCGACATCTCTGACATGGTCCAATCCCGGGCTTGGGTGGCTTGATCTGGTGCCCTTTGGGCGGAGGATGGTGTCCTCACAGCTTGCCTGGCCGGGGGCCGGCTGTGATTAGGATGGCGATCGGGGTTGTTGGCCTGCATGTCTTTGGCCCACCAGGACGATTGCTCTCGATGGCTAACTTAGCCTGGGCTCCCACGCACTTGTGCCTGTTAGGCAGTAGCCAACCATGACCAACCCAACAGCTCCCATGTATTGTCCATGGTTATCGGAGGATGTCTCGAGCTCAACGCCTTGGATCTTGTGGCGGCGGCCCGTGCTCGTCTTGATCGCGCTCTGCAGCTTGGCAGGGGCGGTGGTATGGTGGCTGGCCACAGGCAAGGGTGGCGGACAGCGATGTTGCACTGCGGCGATGCTGCCATGCTGCCCTTGGCTCCGGCGTCCTGGGCAACCTTGTGCAAGGCAAAGCCTCAGTTGGGAATGACAGGCAGGAACCTCACTTGGCAAGGCAGCATTGAGTCCTAGAAGGAGGTCAGGGCCAAAAAGCCTTGACCTTTCGGCCCGATGACGGCGACGGCTGCGGATGGATGACGGCAACACCTGCGGATGTTGTTAACTTCCATGGAAGTGTAGTGTCCATGTTAGCCCTCTCCTCTTGCATGGGGCTTTCACTACTAGAATCGACAAGTTTGTTAATAACCCTAGGGAAATGCTAAAAGACCGTAGGGAAACGGTTCCTCTAGGGTATTTTGTAGGAAAAGGCCTTTAGGGAGAAATTCGATGGGAAAGACGAGGTTTCCCTACTGTTTTTGTGAAAACGGTAGGGAAATGATCTTTCCCTAGGGGTTATATCCCCTAGGTAGGGGTTATATCCCCTAGGAAAACTTCCTCAGATGGCTATGTCAGATCCGACGTGGACAACTGGCCAGTTTCCTTAGGAATCTTTGCCTAGGAATTAGAACTCTAGGAAAAGAATATATCATACAGATTACAGAACAATACACTAATTTATATTTGAATTGAATACAAATTTGTATTTGAATTCAAATCCAAGTTCAATTTCACACATGAACACATAATTAAGCACTCATTTCATCCAATCCATAACCACAAATCTACATATTTAGAGTTATAATATTATCATAATACAACCATGTCGTCCATCCATTTGGTGCCCACTAGTACTTAAAACAAGATGCAACCGGGCAATAACTACAACTCATAGTTTGACAACAATCAAAAGAACATAAACTGATCCCCCTCTGCAGCAAGAGGAGAGTATGTGCCTCCACTTGTAGTCTCATTCACTCCAGCACTTGTCCCACTTCGGCAAGCGATCCTACTTATTGTTTCATCTGGAGTTTCCTCTCCAACAGATTAGCCAAAGGTACCAGCCTATGAGATCAAGCAAGTCTAAGATTAGAAAAATGTTAAATTAATTGCACACTAGGGCCATGTCAAAATATACACAGTAAAATGACAAATTGACTTGAGCAGAGCATCGACACGCTAACAAATTTGACTAACAGAAAATTTTATTTTATTTTTCCTTGAGCAAGAACAACATTCAGAGATTCATTTGGCATGACTTTGTGGTTGAGCGGAGCATGTTACTTCAATGACAGACATGAACGTTCAGAGATTGGACTAACAGGTATAAATGAAGAGTGCATATTTCCCCTCAAAAAAAATGAAGAGTGCATATTTATTGGCAACATGCAGTACATATTGTATTTTAACTGGCACTCTTAACTTCAAGTTGTAAGTGTGGCTCTCTAAAATATGCTGCCATTCTACTAAAGCAGTAGAACATTATAACTCTAAATTACAGTGCATACTTAAAAACATGCTGCCATTCTGCTAAAGCAGTAGAATAAAAATTACCTGTTGAAGAAATAGAAGGGTGACATGAAGCCAAATGGAGATCCTAGTATAAGCAAAGGGTCCCCTCGTTGTTGTATCACTAAAACATTGATACGTCTTGCTTCCTGTTCACTGAAACAATTTGGAATCGTAGTTTAAACAAAACCAATGAGGTCTGCTCCAAAGCATAGTTGTGCAGCTCCTTAAACTGAAAGTAAATGCACATGGTGTGTAAAACTTAAACTTGTAAGTCCAATTAGGCATCACTGTTTCCAAACATATAGAACATTCTCACAATCTAAATGGATACAGAAAACAACCACCTTTATCTTGTAACATATCAAATAGCAGCTATTCTTTCATGCATCTGTTAGTAACAATATAAACTCACTCCCTGGCTGTTGCTTTTCATGCATCTATTAGTACTGTTCTGGTTCGAGGCGTCTCTTTTGAATCTCATATTATGCATATTATGCTAGTCATGATGGTTGCCGACAAGGTGGAGGCCTATTTGATGATTCAAAGTCTAGTTTTCACAGTGTCCAAAGCTGGCCAAGAAAAGGGTGTTGGCGCAGTGATTGGAGGGCTTGAAGGGCAATGGTCCTAGGAGGACCGTGCGTTAGTTGTGTCCACGAAGATGGTGACGAGGCTAGCGTGGGAGGTGGTGGGTAGCGTTGCAGACTGACCTGCGTGGTCTGACGACGGGCGGTCCTGCTTAGTGGCGATCATTCCGAAATGAGGAGGTTTTCTAACTAAGAACTGGAAACCCAGGTACGGAGAACCAGCTCGTAGATCCCGGCGGACAGATGTGGTGCAGTGCTTTGATGTTGGTGGAGGTTCTCTTTTTTTGAGTTGAGCTTCGCTTTGTAACTATGTAATAAGGAATAGCAATATGTATTTGTCGATGCAAAGGCTGAGATATTAATATATTCTCTTTTTTTAAAAAAACACAAAATGATAGAAGAGATGGGTATATTTATAAGAAATCACTTGCTCCATAAATAAAGATGAATCCACTGGCGTATAGAATCAAACTAGGGTATTATTCTACAGATCCCACATGCACACAGCACACCGTGATTTACAAATTCTGCGAGACACTAGCGTGTAACATGCCGATGCTCTTATTATTTCTTCTTAGGAGATTCCTTCTTAGACTTCCTCTCTTGTTCCAACTTTTCAAACAGGCTGCCATCGTAGACGGCCCTGACAGTGTCCTTGTGAAGAAACCCTTTGTCATCTTTGCATAGGGAGTAGAGCACTTTCCACTCCGTGAAACCACCTAGCCTGCAGGAATTTTTCCGAAACATAATCAGCTCAAATACGGAGCACATACCCCTTCTTGCATGTCATATACATACTGTTCTGGAAGTCTATAGCTCCTGAAGAGTATTTACCATCCTTTGAAGTCATTAGGCTCCCTGTTTGCTTTCAGCAGCTCCTTCAGCTCTTTGCCCGTTAAGGCATCAGGCCTGGTGTTGGCATGCTTCTTGAAGATCTCCTCAAATTTTTGAGGAACGAACCTGGAGGTTGATAGATACAATGATGATTAGCAATTCTTTTAGCTCAACGAGCTATCCAATAAGTTTTTTAAAAAAATTGTAACTGTAAGTAGATGATTATAAGATTTTCTTGTTTTCGAGGAGGATTAGGCCAGACATTGTTTTTAGCTGAACACCTATAAGATTACAGTGAACCAAGGCACATGTGAACGACTCCTCATTCAGTTCTCATGGCAATAGTTTTTCTTTTCGTTTGAAACATGAGCTTGATTAACTAATAGAACAACCTCATATTATTGGATGTTTGTAACTCCCCATGCATGTTTGGACTGAAGTTGTTGAGTAGTGCTTTAGACAAAGGGCAAAACGACATAAGAATCACTTCGCTCCCAGCTGCCTATGATCCTTTAATTGTTTAATCCTTAGTTCATCAGAAGTAGTATGCATCCATCTCATCTCACATAGGAGAAGTAGCACTATCGATTGCTTCGTCCTGTTTAGTAATTCAATCACATGTCTATTAAAATCTCTATTGTTGGCTACTTGTTTATTAGTGTTACCTTGTCTTCATTCAGTAAAGTACAATGAGAAGTGAGATTAATTCTGACGAAAAATAGAGACCATGTGCTGCTGAGATTTAATATGTCTGAACTCTGAATTTTTCACCCGTGGAGATGGTGAGAGATGGAAATATGAATTGGATGGGTACCTTCCATTGGCATCGTACACGCCCGAATCACTTCCGTGCTTTCCCTTTTGGATGTTCTTCACGTAGATGGGGAGCTTGAAAGCTGGAGCTTTCTCGTTCTCCTGAAATTGACATGGAACGATCGAGCCGACGTCAGACAGAGCACAATTTCTGCATCTGAATACATTGGCTCTTACAAGTTTATAATATGCATAATAAGACGACTTCCAAATACTATATGTTTCAGGAGAGATAACTGAAAGGTAGTTTTATATGCGGTTGTTGCATTGAGTGTTCATAATGGACATGCACATTTCATGTTCCCATGATGTGTCCAGGAAGCTGGCATATCACATTTTATATGTACCCATGATAGTACAGATCTCACAGAAATCATTATATCACATTGTTTAAATTAGGATTCCTCATTAACCATGTGGTTATTGGAATATTGTAGTGATATTTTTTAAATCTTTGCCTCAAGAAACTTGAAGCAACCTTAGGAATTTGTATCCTCACTTTTTTAACTTTGACAGTATGTCAGTAGCTAGTTAGTAATTTCTAAACGATCACTAACCCAATATGTAAGGTTTAAATTTCTTGCTGACATGCAGAAGAAGTCGATTTGGTAAAGTGGAATGACAGGCAGAGGACGATCTTAATATAGTTCTGCATTTATTAACGATACATACTGGTCAAAGGCCAAAGTGAAGATTCAGATTTCAACGAGATCACGGATGATCGATCTACGGAAGACTTAAAGGATGCATTTGAAAATGTTGCTGAGATAGAGTGTTGAGGGAGGAGAGATGACATTCACATACGGGTACGGTCTTGGGTCCAAGGAGGCCGTTGATGAAGACGGAGCTGAAAGCAGACAACGGGACGCCGGCACCGATCGCGCGGAACCCTGCAGCATGCAGACCAGAAAAGGCAGAAACAACAGTCAGATGGCCGGTCACCATCCTCGATCAGGTGTCCATGAGAAGTTGAACAAATAATCAAACAGTAGGCACCTTGGTATGTCTCCGAGGGGTAGATGATGCCGTCCTTGTTCCTGTCGAAGAAGGCGACGTGCCTCTGCAGCGGCGTCAGCTCGCCTTTGTACACGTCCGCCATGGACGACGAGGAGGACTCCTCAACTTTGTTGCTCCCTGGTCCAGTCCCAGCAGAAAGTTAAAGAGAGGAGAACTGTGGTTAGAACCTACGCCACAGATCAAGAATAATATTGCCAGGCCGAGGTATATATGTTTTCCTATATATATCGCTTTTGCTGCTGCCGCTTTTTCCTGGGACTGGGAGATAGCAAGACTTACCAGCTGTCGTCGTCTCTGCAGGTTTGGCGGCCATGGAAGCGGCGAGATGGTTGACGACGAGGACGCCGGACGAGCGATAGATGCGCTGCGCTGGTGTGCCAACAAGTGGTGGAGCAGGAGTCAGGACGCGCAGCAGGAGTGGAGAAGAACGAACTAATCGAGCGCTTGATATGTGCTGGTGGTGGTGAAATGGTGATGGAATGAAGGCAAAAGAGGCTTGGGTGGGGCGCTGCTTTTGGCTGGTGGCCTACTGGCCTGGTGTATTTGTATGCTGCGGCAGGCCGGCAGCCGTGTGTCCGCGGCTCTGCAACCTTGCTAAGCAACCGATCGAACGCGCGATGATATATCCTACTAGCCCTGCTCCGATCCGCTTGCTTAGTATCTTTGCAAATTGCAGGCGTGCAGAATGTGGTAGCTTCTCAGCTCCGTCGCGGGGCCGGCCTGCGCGCAACGACGCACGCAACCACGTTCCCAAGCTAGCTGATGATGATTCCTCGTATTGGCGTGTTCAACTGCATTGCATGATTTGTTTCACTAAAGCGAAACAGGGCAAACCCTCTAGTATAGTACTGAAAAAAAAAAAGAACTGAAAAAAAGATATTGAGAGCAGGGGCATATTTGGGCCCCGGGCTGCAGCTATGGAAACATGTTAAAAAATTCACTTTTTTTTTAGTCTCTCAACTATCATGAAAGTCTATTTTTATTTTTAAACTTTAAAACCGGACAAAACACATCTCTCAATTTTTGAAACCTTGCAAATTTCGTCACTGACCTGGTTATGTGTGGTTTTAAAGGTGATTTTGTCTTTTTATTTTTTATTTATTTTGACTAATTTTTTTAAAAAAATATAGTAAATTAAATAAAAATCATAAAATAAAAAATCAACTCTCAGAGTCCAGATAAGTAGTAGATCTAAAAATGGCATAAGAAGGCTAGGCAGCTCATTAGCCCACCCCGACACGTGCACAGCTAGAAAAAAGAAAAAAAAAACAAGTTGCATCCCGGGGATGACTAAATAGCGAACGTCCACTAGATTCCTTCCCAGAGAACGATATTCCGACATACAAAAGTTTCTATATTTGGCAAAATAAATATTCCACTTATTTCCTTTTCGAACGCATTTGCTCAATGCATGCAGCGCTTCGGGGGCGACTAATTGACGAACGTTCACTGATTGGGAATCTAGCGATCGAAATTCCGACAAGGTTTAATTCCTTTTTAGGAAATCAATAATTTCCACCTATTACTATATTTGGTAGTGCTTAGCAGCGCGGCAATCGTTGCCTAGACACATTCGTTGCATGCGCGCCCCGCACTTGCCGTAGGCTTGCGATGATGTCAGCGCTCATGCAGTAGAAAAAAATGAAATATTTAATTTAGATTACTATAACTTTTGAACGATGTATCTATTTTTAATTCCAGCTGCACTAGTGTATTCTACGTGACGAGATGAACGAAACTAGACCCCAATTATATATGTTTTGTTGAATTTTGTTTTTTCTGATTACAACTTATAAGTACTAACTTATACATATAACTTATACGAAAAATTTAAAAACTCAAAAGTTATAAAACACAACTTATTTATAAAAAAGTTATAAAATACAAAATCAACAAACTAAATTATAACGTGTGCCAAATTTGAGACACAAAAACCATTAATGCAAAAGAGAATGGATTAACTTATAACTTATATATCAAAACTTAGATACTTAAATAAATACAAAAGCTATGGAGCATAACCTGTAGACATAAGTTAGTCAATAAAACTTATGTACATAACTTATAAGTTATAAGTTACACGTCATAAGTTATAGTATATATAATTTGACTACTCAAAAAAATTATGAATTTTTTTTAAAACATATATAAGTGGGATCTAGTTTTATTCGTCTCGACGTGTAGAATACATCAGCACAAACGAGATTAAAAATAGATATATAAATAAAAAATTATAACATTTTGAAATAAGTGTTTCATTTTTAAAACCATGTCAACGGCATGCAGCGTTGGCTGCCATATGCACATGCACGTGTAAGAAGTTAATGGCTGCAGTGGAATCGTTGGCTACATACGCAAGGAGTGAACGATCGTGGAAGTGGAATTGGGCAGCGGTTCCCCCGATCCCGCACGCTTCCCCACTCCTGTACGCTTTTAAGAGTCATTAAAAGAGAAACGATGATTTTAAAATAATATAACTTCTGAACGCTATATCCGTTTTTAATTTCGTTTGCACTAATATGTTCTACATGACGAGAGAACAAAACTAGATCCCACATGCATATGTTTTAAAGATTTTTTTTTGCTAACACTAACTTATGTATACTAACTTAAAACACATAACTTATACCAAAAAAACTTAGAATACATAACTTATATACAATAACTTAAAAACACATAACTTATACCAAAATAAGTTACAACACATAATGACATAACTTATGTATAATTATTCCAAAAGCTTGAAACAGAAAGTTATAAACCAAACTTATGTACATAAGTTATTAAAACGAAGTAACGATTAACTTATATCTTATGCCAAAACATGAAAACACAGAAGAAATTAACTTATAACTTACGCTAAAAAAGTTATAGAACACAACTTATGTACAAAAGTTATGAAACATAACTATACATAAGTTATTATTATTCTATAAAACTTGTATATATAAATTATTCAGTACAATTTGTACAGAGAAGTATATTATGCATTATAAGTTAAACATATAAAATACTACTAGGAAAAAATCTTGAAATATAAGTAAGTGGTCTAGTTTTGTTCGTCCTCATTGCGCAGAGCACGGCGGTGCAGACGGAATTTAAAACGGATGTATCATTTAGATGCTATAACAATTTTAAGTAAATACCTTTTAGTTTTTACTTGTGTCACTGACATCAGCATGCAAACCGTACAGGAAAGGGAAGCCGCGTGCATGCATCAGCAGTTATGGCGTGCGGTCGATCTGCTCGGAAGAGAACCAAGCCAACGTCCGCGGGAATGGATTTGCGTTGCATCCCCTAGCAGAGTTGCTCGTTCCCACGCACGACACGTCTGCACAACCGCGACGCCCGACGCCGACAAAGACGGAACCGCGAGTTCTCTTCTCTTCTCGACCTCCTGACGGCGCCCCTCGGCTCTTCTCCTCCGGACGACCAGACCTGTGCTGCCCTGCCCGGCTGGTGGCTGCCTCCGCAGACCGCGGCCCTGCCCTCCGTGTGGAGATCCGGTCAATGGCCCGCCGCTGGCGGCTTGACAAGGTCACCGGCCGCCCTGGCCCACGGCGCTCCAACCACCAGGCCAGGCGGCTAGCCGGCACAGCCCCCTACTCTGCGCTGCGGCAGCCGGACGGCAGGTGAGCAGGATACTTATTTTTCTGCGGAAGCCACGACGACGTTGATCTATTTGAGTTGAGGTTGAGCACTGCCTGCAGAGACGGAACCACGGGGGTGCCAGCAGGGGCCGTGGCACCCCCATGCACAGTAGATTGTTTACTAATTATAGATAATATTTGACTTTTATAGCATAAAAATATTAATTTTTACTTATTTTTTATTAAAAAATTCTGATTTTGGTTATAAATAGTGTAAATTTATTTAAAAAGCTGTTGAAACATGTTGTAATATATATATTCTCCTACTATAAAATGCGATCACATTCGTTCGGCCCCCTTAATCAAGATCGCTGGTTCCGTCTCTGACTGCCTGTGCACTAGATTTGAGAATTTTTTTTTCTCGAATACGCAAAAGATTTGCGCATCATTGTATTAAGAAGAAGAGAGTTTTACAAGTTTTTCTGGGGTGTTAACAAATGTGAAACACAGCCCGCCACCCCGTAACACGTACATAACGGATTACTCACGCACTAACATTCTAGTTTGCTTGACGGGACCGGCGCTCATGCGTGGCCCCCGGCCCGCGGCGCCTCCGCGATCGCGCTGTGGGACCTCGTCTCGCGAACCCCGTAAGGCCCGGGCGTCCCCCGGTCTTCCTCGAACATCGCGTCCGGCTTGCCACCGCCCTCCGTCGGGTGTGACTCGATGAACCCCATCTTCCGCATGGCGATGATCTCGCCTCTCTTTGCCACCGGGTACTTGGAGAGAGGGTTTGCCGCGATGCGCTTTGCTCCGCGTGGGCAGCTTGATGGAGCTGGAGTCGGTCACCCTGGCTGGGAGGATCGGGGTGGCCGCTTTGTGGAAGACTTTCTTGGCGAAATTCTTGAGCCGCCCCGTGAACGACCCGTCCCCAGCCGGGGTTCCCTCCTCCCCGGTCGTCAAGTCGGTGGCGGTCTTCCGGTAGACGGGCGTGGAGAACCCTGGGGGCGCGTCGTCGTCGTCGTCGGTCGCGTGCCTAGGCGGGCTCCCAGAGGCCCCGCAAAGGTGCGCCCTGCCCAGCGCCTCCTGCGAATCTGCAGCACGGCCCCGGCCCCCCTGGCGGCCGGCGAGTGACTCCAAGCTCCCCGCTGGGACAACCCCGCCGGTCGCCCGTCCTCCTGTCGCCTGCTGCACCCCTGACGGTGCGTCGTCCGAGTCGTCGATCCCAGGGAGCTCGACGGCCTCTGCCGGAGCGTCCCCCTGGGCGTCGCGCCGTGGGGAGGGTCCCCCAAGCGCCGCTGTCCAACCGTCGTCCGCATCCACCAGGGTCTCCCAACGGGGTGGTGAGGTCCCCCGCTCCCCCGGTCGTGGGAAGGCGCCCTGGATAGGGAAGCCAGGTGGGCCTTCGTCGAGGTCCGCACCCCAGTGTGCGAGAAGGGTAAGCGTTCCTTCCGGCAAGTCGTGCACGGCGTGCACCGGCGTAGCTGGGTCGTCCTCCGGCAGCACCGCTTCCCCCACTGTCTCCTCCGCATCCGCGTCCGCGTACCCGGCGCGCTCGAGGTCGTGCAGTGC
This sequence comes from Themeda triandra, assembly GCA_018135685.1. NCBI lineage: Eukaryota > Viridiplantae > Streptophyta > Magnoliopsida > Poales > Poaceae > Themeda > Themeda triandra. The sequence goes on along the minus strand of JAENPR010001810.1, from coordinate 54,010 downwards.
CGTGTAGCCCGGGGGTCCGGCCGCAAGCTCCTTCCCCCGGTGGGCGAGCAGAGCCAGCGTGCCTAGGGCTACCTCCTCGGCCTCCACGGGCATCTCAAGGTTCCCCACCAAGACACCTGTGGTGGCCGCGACCTGTGTCGTGGCGATCTCCTTGCGTGCGCCCCGCGCAACTCCTCCATCCGCGCGCGACTGCGTATACAGGGGCCCCTCTAGAGCGAGAGCCCACGCGGCCGCGACCGCGTCCCGCGCCCTGTTCGAGGAGCACGCGCCAGCAACGGCGGCCGGAGTTGCAGGCACCGGTTCGCTGGCCGCGGCCGCCTTGCCGTTGCCCGCCGCCTGTTCGGTCCCCGCGTCGAGGCCCGCACCTGCGCCTGGCGAGGCTGTCGAAGGCGCAGGCGGCCCGCGCGGTCGCCATACCTGCCTGTGCCTCTGCCCCGCGCACGCGAAGGGCTCGGACGGCACCCGCGGCCGGGCGAACTGGCCGGGTCTGTGGGGCGCATGCGGGCGCTGACTGGTCCGCCTCGTATCAGCGGGTGGCTCGGGACACCCCCGTGGCCGTGATGCCCCCTGGCGCTCGCTCCGGCGGCCGTGAACCGCACGCTTGGTGGAGGTCACAGGAGCCGTGTCTGAGCGCCCCCGCCGCCGATCAGCCACCCGTCTGAGGTCGGGGTGGGCCGCCTGCCCGGAGTCGGGGGGGCGGTGGACCACCGGCCTGGTGCAGTCCCGCGCCAAGTGGTAGAGACCGTGGCACCGCCAGCACCTCGGCTCCCTCTTGCAGGTGGCGATCTTGTGTCCAGTGGCCAAGCAGTTGAGGCAGCGCCCCTCCACGTCCCTGCGGGGCCACGCGGGGCGCTGGTCACGGGGCGGCTGTGCTGCCGGCGGACGCGCTCCCACCCCCGGGGAGGTCCGCCTAGGCAGCACCTTGCGCCAACCGTCGCGGTCGGGCGGGGACGCCCTGCGGTCGTGTCCGAGGCGCGCAGAGGCCGGCACCTTGGGCGCGGGGTTGCGCCCGAACCGTCTGTAGGCAGGCACCCTCGTCGAGAGGTCGGGACCCAGGCGCCTGTGAGCGGGCGCCCTGGCCGCTGGAGTAGGTCCGACGCGGCGGTGCGCGGGCGTCCTCGTCGAGAGATCCGGGCCCAGGCGCCTGTGAGCATTGGCCCTAGTCTCCGGCGTGGGACCGATGCGGCGGTGCGCGGTAGTCCTGGCAGCCGGTGCCTCAGTGGAGCTGGAGCGCGGCGGCGCGGACGGCGTCGGAGCAGGAGGCTCCCGGTTCCTCTTGCGGCGCTGCCGGCGGCGTGGCTTGGCCGGCGCGCCCTTGGGCTGCGTGGCCGAGGCACTGGCGGCGCCCGGGCAATGCTCCCCACGGCGGCGGTCCTCCCTGGCCACCCCACGGCCCCCTGCCGAGGTACCCCCGACCTCCAAGGCAGGAACGTGGCGGTGCGACCCGCGGCCAAGCACCCTGCGCGCGCGGTTGGTGCCCGTGTCGTGGGCGTCGGTGGCGGAGGTCGACCCGACGTGGCGCCCGGGCTGCTCCCTCCCATCGTGCGGGCGGCGCCGGACGCGGCCACGGACGAGGAGGCGCGGGCGGCTCCGGCCGAGGGACCCCCCCCCCCCCAAGACCGACACCGCCGCGGAGGAGCGCCCACCGGCCACGGCTCCTCCCGAGCTCACGTGGTGTGGCTCCTCGCGGCCCTGGCGTACGAGCAGCTTCGGCGCGCCGTTCGTGCTGCGAGACGACGCGGACGCACAACCCGCTGCCGACGCGCCAACCTGCTGCGAAGTACAGGTTGCGGACACGCCGCCGGGAGGCGGTTCACCGGAGGTCGCGCCGTTGGGGGTGCCTCACCGGTTGCTGCACCGCCGCGGTTGCGCCGCCGCGGCTTGCGACGCGCGCGACGGGCGCCGTCCGCGCCCAGCCCAGGCCCATGGTCGGGGCAGCTGGGCAAAACGTCGAGCAGGTGGTGGGCGCTGGTCGGTGGTGGACTGGGAGGAGGCGGTGGTGGACCAGGAGGGGGTGGACTGGTAGGAGGTGGTGGTGGCGCGGTTGCCGGGGGCGACGAGGAGGCCCGGCCGGCCGTCCCCGCGCACTCGCCCGCGTCGGCGGCGATGGAGGTGGAGCCGCGCCCGGGCACCTCCCCTCCGCCCCAGCCGGGTATGCCGAGGACCCGGGGCTCGGCCTTGGTTGGGGTCTCCCCGACCTCCAACCTGGCCGGAGCCACCCTGGGCGGGACGCGGCGGCCGGAGCGGAGCAGGGAGGCCGGCGGCGGGGCGTAGTCGTCCTCCTCGTCAGAAGCGTCGGAGACGAGTCCCTCCGCCCAGCGCTCCGCCTTGGACCTGCCTGTGGACAAGGGGAAGAAGGGGGTGGCTAGAGGGGAGAGGGAGGAGCTGGCTGTGGCGGTGGCGGCTGCCGCCGGCGCTGGGGTGGCCGGCGGCAGGGTGGCGGCGGGGGTGGGGGTCCGGGGTCGGGGTCCGGCTCCGGCTCCATCTCGCTTCGCCCGACCCTCTTTAGTGGCAACGTAGAAGGTCCCTAGTTGCAGGCGTGCAGCATGTGTTGGCTTCCTTCTCAGTTCACCGACGCGTCGCGTGGTGTTTCTTTCCGGCCTCAACCCCCAAGTTTCATCGCGCGGGACCGGCCTGTGCGCAACGACGTACGCAACCACGTTCCAAAGCTGATGATGATGATTCCTGATATAGCGGCGTGTTCGACTGCATGATTTGTTTTCACTGAAATAAATCAGGGCAGACACTCAAGCTGTAAATAAAAAGAAAAGATATCGATCGTGTTTTGGACCGCCATTTCTGCTGTGGCGACGGAGAGAAGCAAATTAAAGGACCTCGCAGGCAAAAGGACTCGTGGCCGTGGCACGCTCGCTTTTACGTAAGTAAGGCGACTACGTACGGTGAAAGGGGGAACGCGAGAACGAACTGGAGCGCCTTTCGCGGCCGTGGAGCTATGGTTCGATCGGCTACCGTATCGCGTCGCCAACCGCCATACCCTATACGGTTCCAAACACGCCCATTTTGACACTTGACAGAGATCTGATCTGACAGCCGCGATAATTAAGACAGCAGCAAAAACACACACACAAAACAACATTTTGAGACTTGAATCTTGGCAAAAAGACGCAGTAGTAATTGAACCTAGAGTTTGCGTCTGGAAAGTAGCATTTCCCTTCAGAGTACTTGACGCTGGACTGTTACTAAACTACGGTTACAGAAAGAGGACCAGCGGCTCGTGGGTAGCCGTTACGCGTCCCGGTCGCGAAAGCATCATCACACATGCACCGTCCGCGCACTACCAACTGATTGATTCGTCACCCGCCTCACACGTTCACACCTCGATCTCTAGCACAGGTCGGTCGCCCGCTTGCTGGTGGGGGTTCCGTCGGATCAGAGCTGAGACAGCAGAGGGCCGCAGCACGCCACCGCGGTGCTCCCGGCACTCACTCTACTTGGGACGGAAAAGCGACGGCACGGGCGCGTTGCCGACGCGTGCAATCCACCACGCGACTGCGCGAGGCCGCGGCCGTCCGCCTGAGCGTGCGCGTCACTCACCCCTGTGCCCTGTCCCGTCCCTCCCACAAAGCCGCAATGCTTTGCTTTCTTGCAGGAGAAATCGAAGCCGAAAGCAACCGCGGACGAGACTCCGGCTGCCGAGTGGCGACACACGAACTCTAAGATAACGAGACCCTGACCACACCGCACAATGTTTGTCGGGAACGACTCAACTAGCTAATCATCGTCTCCTCGCCATCATATGCCAGGTGCTCTGCCAAAGTATGTTGGGTTCAACTGGTTACCCCAGCTGGCCTAGCACTCCGGCGACACCCCCGGTTCTCGAGTTCGAATCGCACGGAGCAAATTTCATCTGAGGGTAATAAAAAACCCTCACGGCGTCAAGTTGGGGTTTTTTCCGCGATCGGGAAGCATCGCTTCTGCTTAATGAAATACGGTTGGGGGGTGTCTCCCCCTCCGGTCGCGTTTTTTTTATATGCCAGGTTCATTATTATAAGATCGATGCGACTTAACAGTCGTCGAATACCGGTAAAATCCGCGTCTGAGAATTTGCGTATATATGCGTCTAGACAGAAAGCATCTGCGATAAGGAGTTGTCGAAAACACGTGTATGTGTGATAAATGGTTATCGCAGATGTGGAGTACTTTGCCTATACAACGTCTATAGTGATGAATTGAAAAATGAAAGAAAACTCCCCAATGACAGTGTGTTATATATACAAATGACACATCTCTATATACCAAAATGTTTTGCGAACATGACACATTTTCACTTACATATCTACATATTCAAACCATATAAACAAATTAATGTTACTGACCTGTATCTACACATCTCTACGGCTTTGTACAGAAGTAGGGCAGGGACTATCAAACTAATTTAATATATGAAGCAACCAAATTTATCATTTGATAAATATACAAACTAGTAAATCACAAAGTCTCTTGCAAACGGGGGAGAAAATAACCAGTGATAAAAGACACTAGTCTCAGCCACTGAACTGAGTTAACCACAAGTCCAAAACTCAAGATAGTGTGCCTTAGGAACTACCAACTCAAGATAGCCATTAAGTGAAAGACAAATCCAGAGTCATCATTTGAAATTTCAGAATCCTCTACGTGCATTTAAGCTTGACACATCAAATTATAAGTAATGGGAACATAAGTCGGCTACCTTGATTTTGCAAACGCTGGGTCAAGGCAATCCACATCAACTGACACATACACTCTATACACCTTCCCCAAGTTTCTGCAGGGAAAGAATAAGTTGTGTATGGGCTTTAATCGTCAACAATAAGCACATTTGTGAAATTTAATAAACACAAATGTTATAACTGTTCCTTTTAAATTAAGATTAATGATGACACGTGAACTGAGAATATCAACTGAAGTTGACAGTTTTATCAACCTGGAGCCGAATAAATGAAGGAAAGAAAATTAATTGGTGTTGTAGCATGATGAAAATTGTGATATCCAGTAAGGCCTTATTTAAACCATGATAACCGGTAGTCCTAATAACAGATTGATGGATATTGGAAACTAAAGCCAATGACATTTTTTCAGTGTATTGACCATGCACATTATGCTTATTTCATTGATTTTCTCGAATACGCAAAAGACTTGCGCATCTTTTTCATTAAGTAGAAGAGGATGCAATGCAATGCAATACAAATAAACCGGGGTGGAAACAAGATTTTAAACAAGCTCTACCACCTCCGGTCAAACACAAAAACACAAGAAAGAAAGGGACGAAGCCCCACACCACATCAACACGAAGACCCAAGAGGGCTGGCAGGGGGCTGGACTCGGCGTCGGAGGAGACTTGGGTGCATCAACGAAGCCTTCAGGAAGGGACTGACGCCCGCAGGCGCCAACTCCGCTGCATCATGCACCCGCGGGGTCTTTCGATCCCGGACAGTAAAATGATATTTTTTTTATTTGATGGACAGTAAAATGATATTTTACTTGAAAACCCTGAGGTATAACATAATTACTTCTAGCAGTCTCCTGACAAATGAAGAGGCATGTAAATAAATGTTTCCTTCAAAACAATCATATGCATCTGGATGTTTATCAAGATGATGAAGAATGTCAAGAGGTCCTCCAAGCTTTTAAGACACGGCTCTAACCACTCGATACGATATCAAGTGAACGCCTCCAACACCAACGATCCAAGAGGCTCCTACACAACAGTGCGCCACTCTGAATAACTATGTGAAACAGAACAGAAAACCAGAGCTATTGCAATACAAGTATCAGGTCTGAGCAGCAGCGACCATATCTTGTTAAAAGCTGTGAACTGCTATTGACTTATCCCATTCAGCAATGGGTTGGGACTTGGGGCTGAGAAGTGTGTGTATGAAATGTCTACAACTAACATAAGGAGAAATGCAACATGCAACAGCTGAGGAGCTTCTAGGATTCTGTAAAAGATCCCAAATGCTCTATGTGCAAAATCATTGTTTCTGTTGCTGCATGTGAATAGTGGATGGGGACGGTTCGGAGCTCAGTAAAGCAAGTCCATAAAGAAATCCATTCATATAATGCTTGTTTTGGATCCATAAACAAAGTGAGAGTTACAGAAAGGCATAAAAAGGCAACAAACCAACTAAGCTAACTGATTAAGGAAAGAGCATTTGGGGCCTTTACAAGCTGGTTATCGAGCATTTAGGCCAGGCTCAGCTCCTTGATCCAATATAAAATTTGACGTCAAGAATGCGTGACTGCATGATGCCAATTTACACAGAAGCAGCAGCCGTGACCTCTATGAGGTAAAATAATTGCATTGGAGTACAATATTGACACTGGCATGGTCGGCTGCGCACAAGTTCAGAATTTGTGTATTGAACTTCCAAGGACACATCTGGGGCAGTAGTCCATATAATTTGAGGCCTGTTTGATTCCGACGGGAAAAAAAACAGCAACAATGAAAAGTACAGGTCCGAGTATAATTAGACATTATCTAGTGGAAAGAAAGAATTAGAAGCAATGCCATTGTGAAGTTCCTTGATTAAGTTTGTAGAACCACAGGTTGTAGCAGAGTAGCCCAATTTCTGTTTACTTGCGCACAAACCTCTAATGTAAAGATTTTTAATGTCATGGTATAATGCAGACAGTTCTTTCAAAAAAAACACACAAAATATATGAAATAAATATGAGCTATACTATATCTTTCTCTAGCTCTGTTAATGAATTTCCTACTGTTCAAATAACAGCTAACAGGTCAAAGCTCTTCAGTACGTGCACATGATCCTGAATCCAATGCAGGCAAATCCTACAGTAGCTTATATGCATTGAACCCTACAGGAAGCACAAACAATTCTGACAACTGAAACACAGAACTCAGTTTGATTGGGCACCAAAGTGTTGCATTTTACCTGGAAAACGTCGCTGATATTGATCACAAAAATTACGGCCATAGGCTTTACATCAACCCAAATAGCTCTACCCATCCTCATTAATGTGTTCCAACTGCAGGCTACTCACCATTCTGGTGAGCACAAAAAGCATGTCAAAGTTGGTGTGCAGGAAGATACCCATAGTATGCAAGGGGAGACACATACCCAGGACAGACCATATGATATGGTGAGTATATCAACTGATTCTTCTAAAAAGGATTACAGGAACAATTCATAGCAGTCTTCTTTTGGAAAAGTTAAGTGATGAATCCTTGTGTCAACATTTGCACTTACAAGCATGAACACTGCGAAGGAATGTCAGCATTTCCCCTGAAACTGACACTTGCATGATATCCCAACTTCAATGATAATTGATGTGCACATCCAAAGAATTTATAATTAAGTGATTAACATGGAGAAAAAAAAATATACTTTCAGCATTCCCGCGGATTTATGCCTTCTCAGAGATCCAAAATATTCAAGACGTAACCCCTGTTGATGTGGACATGTGGACTCTTCTGCTGACTGGTACTTTGGTAATTCAGCTTCCATATCAACAATTTTCCACATATGAATCAGCTTGTAACGAGAAATATTTTGTGGGATAAAGTCTGAAACATGTAGCTAAACAATGTAACAAGCTTACAAAAGTTAGCTTTCACTTATTCTGGGTATTGGCAGCAATAATGCATATTCTAGATGCTCTTGAGAATTGCATAGTAAATCCATGCCAGAATTTGGAGGGGAATGCAATAAATCAGTGATTGCTTCAATAGATAAGATATGCCCTTATATAAAAACAAATAGATAAGATATGCCGAAGAAATTTTACAGGTAAAACAAGCCCTGAGGACTCATGTCCATATAAGTGAACCTATGTAGAGTTCTGGACAGCATGTGACAGTGTGATACCCATCCAAATTTTAGGTGAATAGAGCAGCCAATGATGTCTGTGTGCATGTTTCTGTCCATGTTAAGAGATTGGACTAAATTGTATAGATATAAATGCTAGCCCAACAAAGCCGCTGCATGCCTATAGGGCCTGTCCAGCATTAGTCATATGATGGTCAGATGGTGTCATCAAGGAAAGAGTCTATCATTAATTTGACATCCACCATAAATCTAATGGAAAACAGTGTAGCATGACTTTTACGAGATAGAAATTTTTTTCCTTGCATTATCACCCATCACACGTGTTGACAAAAGTTTGAACTTTTGTTGGTTTTGTGAGGGTTGTGAACTTTAAGCATTATCTCCAAATTCCTTAGTCTTCCTTTGCAAATCTTCACCCCAACTACAAACTACGTAGCCGAGGTTCAGCTACCCTAGATCTCAGCACCCTTCACAGTATTACAGTTTGAAGTAATGTGGTTAAGTATTTATAATTTGAAGTGCTCAACCAGAGCTTTGCAAGCAAGGTCTCGACTAAAGAAGGCCCCCAGATACTCGGACATGGTAAAATTCCTGTACTTTGGTGGACTGAAGAAACCAGCTCTGTTAGTGGCCCATAAAAAACTATGTCCCCTCTCTTGCCAGGATTGAAAAATATTGCGATTGAAACTCTTGCTTCTTCCTGTGTATTCATAACCACGCGATGGTCAACGCTCCTGTACTTATCATTAGACATTTAGACATGATCTGATGAAAGAATAGGATAAAAAGAAGTTAGATAAGATGATGGCATTATAAAGCTGCTCCACAAAGCTTCTTAAAATCGTATTTATACTAATGGTGGATGAGAAATGTCCAATTAGACTTATTTTGTACATCTATGGATACATGTGGTCAAGATCAAAGACTGATGTCTAAAGTTTTATTACATAATACCAGAGTGAAGATAAAACATGTTCTGAGTATTTTCTTGGAAGCTAATAACAGGCATAGATGAGTATTTTTTTTTATTTTTTTTTTAGAAAAGAGGTTTCCCCTGCTTTTATATTGCAAAAAGCATAAGTTCGTTTACAGTTCAGGAAATGAAAGGCGCATAAGCGCTACCAGCCATTACAGACTGAGTGTCTTCAAAGACTCGATCAACACTACTATGACCCATCACCATCACATCTACCGGCACTGGTGTCAGCCCAGCTTCATCTCCATCTCGAGTTCCATCATTTGCGCGATCCAAACGCATAGCACCCGATCGATCCGACGGTGACGACGACATTGTCATTTCCTCCCTCCAGCCAAGCTGAGCCGGCTGCTTGGATTGCTCCTCCAGTGCGACGATCAGGTTCTCCAGCCGCGCCCCAGCTTCCGGCTCGAACAGCAACGACCATCCCTTGAGCGACCTCACGACTTTCCTCAGCACCATCTTTGTTCCTAACCAAATCATTCCCTGAAAGCAAATTTCATTCCTTAGACGCCACAAAGACCAAAGCACAGCAGCAGTAACAGCATTAATCACTAGAAACTTCTTATTAGCAATCCACAGCTTAGCAATGGACTCAAAATCAGACCCCACATTCAACTCCGAATACCAGAAACCGTGTTCCAGATATTCTTAGCCACGCAGCACTCAAAAAACAGGTGAGAAACTGATTCAATCTCATTGCAGAATAGACAAGAAGGATCACTTACCTCTCTCCTTTTAGCTAGATTGTCCCTAGTCAACAACTTGTTATGAGCAAGAAGCCAAAGAAAAAAATGGATGCGTGGAGGAATTACCAACTTCCAAACAGTATGCACATACTCTGGAAACACACCTCTGCAATTAATAATAGCATAGAGAGACTGAACAGAATACTTCCCTTTGGAGGAATAAGCCCAAATAATCTGGTCCTCTTCCCCAACCAGTTGTACCCCCTCCATCAAGCAACATAACTCATTCCACATCTCCATGACCTGCTCAGATACATTCCTTCTAAAACTGAGCTTAAGCTCAAAGCCATCCCAAACCTGACTTACAGACTTACCATGCTGTTCATTGCAAATATACAGAGGCCAGTACACTATAGCTAAGCTTGTGTTTCCTATCCACTGGTCCTCCCAAAATCTAATTTTTTTTCCATTCCCAACCTTCCATCTCACTCCTATACTGGCTGCTTGAGTTGCCCAGAGAACTCCTTTCCAAAAAGGAGAAGCTCCCAACTCAGGACAGCATAACAAGTTAGGTCTATTAGTTTTGTACTTATAGTCAACTATCTTTACCCAAATGGAATTATCATTTAAATGATATCTGAAAATCCAAGAGGCCAATAAGGCCAAATTGAGACTCCTCAGATCGGGGACTCCTAACCACCCCCATCTCCTTTTTCTCGAGCTACTAATTGCCAATTTGCCAAGTGATACTTATGTTGATTTTCATGATTGTCCCACAGAAAATGCCCCATATGAGAATTCATGAGCCTTATAGCCCACTTGGGGAACTTAATGATAGAAAGCAGATAGATGGGTATGCTGGCCAGACAAGCTTTTAAAAGCACCAGTCTGCCACTATAGGAGCATAGATGAGTATTTGTCTGAAGAAAAAAACAAGTATTCAAACAGCAATATTGCAATTTGACGCCACATGGAGCAATATGTTCCAAATAATCCAACCTATAACAGATATTTTACTTTCAGGATTCGGTCAGACATATGCTTAACCAGATATGGTGTACTTTTGCCACTTAAAGGCTTAAAGCAGTACACAAATTTAAGTGTTTGTAGAATAAATACTGGAGTTTCTAAGTGATGTGAAGTAAAGTACTATAATAAACTTAAATTGAAGTATACAGATAGATAGTGGTCATAAAACAGTTCATCAATGGTACAGATTTAACTGAACTCGATAATGTACCTGCTAAAGGTCCCCGACGTTGATTACAAGCGCACCCGGCACAGGCTTCACATCCACCCAGCAGCTCGTCCCATCATCATCGCTTTGTTTCACCTGCAGGCCACCGATAGCATCCTGCGCCAGGACGGTGAGCACATTGGAGTCCGAGTGCGGGACAACGCCCATGGTGCGCTAGGGTGTGGGCACACTGGATAGTAGTGGCACGCCATAACCTTGCCCTCGAGGCAGGAAGCCGCCTCCAGCCCCGAGGCCCCTCTGAGAATGGCCTCGTGGGCGCGGCAACTTCCTATCCTGTCGCATCCATTTCGTCCAGCCGCCCGGCCCATCAGAGCACGCATGGGCCGCAACCACTTCTCTACGATTCGGCCCACTACACGGAACTCCAGATCCATCCCAAGCACCGACCGGGTCGTCGTCTTCCCCAGTCCGACGCCGCCGCTTCCGCTCGCCACGGTTTGCGCCCTGCGCGGCTCCCCTGCCGCGTCCGGCGCAGGCTACCGGCCGCGCCTCACGTATCCAACTACCAGCGGCGAGGTCCAGCGCGAAACCAAACAACACGCCGGTGGGATGTCGCTGTCCAAGCCGTGCGCCACACCGGAGCGGCGCATCCCGCCGGCTCCGGCTCCGGCGACGTCCGACATCGGCGTTCTGCCCCTGGACACCCTGCGCGAGATCCTGCTGCGCCTGCAGGCCAAGGAGCTCTGCCGCCTCCGCCTGGTCTGCCGGCTGTGGCGGGCCGTCCTCTCCGACCCGTACTTCGCCGCGGCCCACGACGCGCGGCATCACCAGGCGGTGCTCATCGTCGCCGGCTACAGCAGCGACGACGCGGGGCACGGCGGCGTGGTCGTGGACATCATGGATCTCTCGGGGCGAATCGTCAAGAAGGTGCGCGGGACGGAGGGCGACAGAGCCGGGAGCGTGAGCCATGACCGCGTCTGTGTCAGCTGCAGCAGCAACCGAGTGTTCGGCCCGACATGCGAGGAGTGGTATTACTTGCCGGACAGACTACTCGATCCGGCTACTGGAGCTGTGTATCGCATACCGGACGGCTATGCAGAAGAGCATGTGGAATTCGCTTCGAGCTTCATCCTCGAGCCCAAATATCTGTTTGGGCAGGTCGCCCGCACGGGGGAATACAAGATGTTCCGAATGCTGTTCCATTTCTCCATTGGGATTGGACGTCGGCAGATGTTTGAGGTCTGCACACTCGACGGTAGCTGCTGTGCAGGGTGGAGAGCGGTGCCCTTTGAAGAAGCCATTCAGATGGGTCGGTTTACCAGTGTGGTAATTGATGGGGTTGTCTACTGCCTATGTTCGGAACCACACCATTGTATCACCTTCGACAACCAAGTTAGTGAGGAAGATTTGGTTTTTACATTCGACCTTGAGACCGAGGCATGGGGGCCGTCTATCAGGGGGCCTCCCATCACATTTCCTGATGATCCTGATCTGTTTCTGTTGTTCGACGACCATGGTATTCCTCATTTAAGTCAACTGACGATAGCCAACCTGAATGGCTACTTGGCTGTTGTGCATGGCCCAGCTCCGAATGTTGACATCTGGATTCTATTAGACTTCGCTAAGGGTCTCTGGATCAAAATGTACAGCATACAGTTTGAAAAATATGAACTTTTTGAGTCCATACATCCCTTGTTTGTGTTTGGCGACGGGAGGATAATCCTATATAAGCAAGACCATGAGTATTTACAGATTTATGATCCAAGAACCAACACACTTGCTGATTCAGTGGAGTCAAAGCATTTCTCTGAGGTTGCTAGGTATGCAGGAAACCTATTGAGCTTAAAGTAATAAGGTGAGTATTCTATTCTATTGTACTTGTTTTTGTATCAATGCTTGTCATTTACTGATGAAAGGAAGAATGTATTGGTAACTGATGAATGCTTGAGAGTAGCCTTCCTGTTTAAAGGTGCTATCTGCATATAGGTTACTACTGTTTATTGTTACCATGGATGATAACACAATGCACATCCCCCTTTGGTATCTGTGCACCAGTTTGCAACGTGTGATGAAACAATCTTTTGTAATGTTTGCTTTGTGCGATGTATTTGAAAAAATGCGTTGGAACAAGTAATTTGATGGCATTCTGAGTTGAGAAATTTTCACAAATGTGCTCGATTGAGTAGTCTTAATGGGTCTGTTGACTTTAGAAGTATTGGACTCGGTGCATAAAGACTTATATTGCCATACAAAGTGTGCCCACGATGACATAAGGATGAGATAATTTGTCATCTTAGAAGTCTTTCCTTTTTTTTTAGTCAGTAAAGTGTTGTTTCCTGAATGTTGTTTACTTGAAAGCACTGGAGCATCCCTCTTCTACTGTTACATATACGGAGTACTCATTTTCATCATTCTGTAAGCAAACTGTATTATTGCTGGCCAAATTTCATTTGTACAACACTACAACTTAAAGATTTCAAATGGTTGATTAATGTGGGTTCTTAAGTCTCATCTAGAAATAGATTTACGACTGATTTTCCGTCTTTTAGTTTGAGATTTGTATTCTTTACCTTCGTTTCGGATGATAGCTAGTGGAAGAAAATTAGGAATTGCAGAGCAAGACTATAGCTGGGTGCAGCGAACAGCCATGTTTCTCTGTCCAAGCTGTGGTTTGCATACATATAGTTATACTTATTTGATGGTTCTTTGCAACAACATCTTGACAGCACATTTCGTTTAAAATTAATAGTTAATGTGATTTGACGGAAGCGAGCAGCCTAAGTAACAGTGACTACAGAGATCAAATCTCTCAGATACATTTTTGTTACTCAATATAAAATGGTAGAAGATAGTGCACATTGATAAATATATACCGTATATTTTAGGGAGCTCCAACGTTTTCTACCATTGTAGTTGTAAAAAACCGTTTTATACCATTGTTGAGCTTTCTTAGGTGCAAAAGCAATTGATTTCTTCATTTCTAGAATCTAGACTGCTTTTTTGCTTTATGAACTCAAGGACAATATATAGAAAGTTGAACAATTTTGAACCACTCGCTTTATTGTTGTCTGAACTGTTTTTTTCTAAATTTTGCATGCAAATTTAGATTTTCAGTTGTTCTGTTAGGTATAATCCTGGCCCCTTAAAATGAAATTACGTTTTTTTTTCTTAGGGAAAATGCAGGTCCAGGAATAAAAATTGTTTGTATGAGCATTTGGATGTAGTATATATTAAAAAAATAGCAAAGGAGTTTACCAACTTGTCGTACTAATATACTGCCGATTGTGTGGGAAAACATTCGTTTTCATTTTGATTAGTGCTTCTTTTGAAGAATTTTAATATAATATGCTACGTGTACATGTATTATTTAATAATAAGTTCTAATACTTCCTTAATAACTGAACTAAACTGTCACAGAGTTATGGTATACTAAGAATGAAGATTTGAGGATTGGTGCTGCTATGGAGGAACTCCATCTCTGTTTCAGTCCATCAACCAACGCTTTCCTAAATAAGGGATTTCAAGCTTAATGTTTCTGATTTTCGATCTGTTAAAATTGCCTCGACAATGAATGACTGGATGAGTCAGGTGAGCATCCTGGTGGATATATTATTCTGGAGGCAACAGTCTGATACGATTTCTAATGCTTGGTTTCGATATTGATGGCAGAAATTGATATCCAGTGTATTGTTGTGTTTCTCTTTGCAGCTCTTGGGATACTGTCAACACCAAGCCAAAACGATGTAGAAATATGTGGAGTACTATACAAAGCTTCTTCCTTTGCAAACTTCTCTGTAGATACACAGGGTGATTAATTTGGTCAGTCATTAGTTTTTTTACCGAGCTGTCTAAGCTGTTGTGAGAGATGTACTTATCCTTAGTGTGTAGCTTTGACTATGTATTTGGTTTCCGAAAATATTTTGATTCCAGGACAGAAAAATGTTAGCGCTTATATATCGATGTTTGCTTAAACCTTAACGTTGATGTCTAATTACCAAGTTGTGACTATCAAGCATGGATATTGTCATGGTCGGCAAGACCTATACACGGCGTAGGCGGGCGCGAGACATCCGACGCGACGCGGAACGCGCTCAGCGCGTGGAGTCCGTCACTGGAGACCGTACTTATGGGGTCGCCGTTTTCTCGTCAAGACGGATCATTACAGTCTCAAATATCTGCTGGACCAGCGCCTCGCAACGATTCCCCAACACCATTGGGTGGGAAAATTGCTGGGATTCGACTTTTCTGTGGAGTACAAGCCGGGCGCAGCAAACGCCGTGGCTGACGCTTTATCCCGTCGGAATACCGAGGAGCTGAATGTGCTAGCTGTGTCGGCTCCCCGCTTCGATTTTCTGGACAGGCTTCGTCAAGCTCAGCTAGCTGATCCTGCCTTGGTCACGCTCCACGCTGACATTGTCAGTGGCAGCCGCGGCGCGCCGTGGTCCGTCGTGGACGGCATGGTACAGTTTGCCGGGCGACTATACATACCTCCATCGTCTCCTCTGGTACAGGAGGTCGTCATGGCCGTTCATGAGGAGGGACATGAGGGGGTGCAGAGGACTCTCCACCGTCTACGCCGGGATTTTCACTTTCCAAACATGAAGGCTTTGGTGCAAGATTTGGTCAGGGCATGCGCCGTCTGTCAAAGGTATAAATCTGAACATCTTCATCCGGCTGGATTGCTGCTGCCTCTTCCTGTTCCGCAGGGTGTGTGGACCGATATTGCTCTCGATTTCGTGGACGCCCTTCCCCGTGTGCGTGGCAAATCAGTGATCCTGACAGTGGTCGATCGGTTCAGCAAATATTGTCACTTCATCCCCCTGGCACATCCCTACTCCGCTGAATCTGTCGCCCAAGCATTCTACACTGAAATCGTACGTCTGCATGGGATACCGCAGTCTATGGTGTCCGATCGTGACCCCGTTTTTACTTCAACATTCTGGCGTGAACTCATGCGCCTCTTGGGGACAAAGTTGAGGATGACGACTGCATTCCATCCACAGACAGACGGCCAATCTGAAGCTGCAAATAGGGTGATCATCATGTACCTTCGCTGCTTAACGGGTGATCGACCGCGCGACTGGCTCCGCTGGCTGCCCTGGGCTGAGTTCGTTTTCAATACGGCGTATCAGACGTCGCTGAGGGATACGCCGTTCCGCATTGTCTATGGGCGTGATCCTCCGTCCATCCGTTCTTACGAGCCGGGGGAGACCCGCGTTCCTGCTGTCGCCAAAACTATGGAAGAACGCGAGGAATTTTTGGCCGATGTCCGCTACCGGCTGGAGCAAGCTCAAGCTTTGCAGAAACTACACTATGACAAGGTTCATCGTCATGTCGTCTTTCAGGTCGGTGACTGGGTGCTGTTGCGCCTCAGGCAACGCACGGCGACCTCCATCCAGCAGGCACCTGGTGGCAAGCTCAAGCCCCGGTTCTTCGGCCCATATCAAGTCACTGAAGTGCTCAACGAGGTCGCGGTCCGGTTGGCATTACCTGCTCGCGCGAGGATTCATGATGTGTTTCATGTTGGCCTGCTGAAAAAGTTTCACGGTCCGACGCCGGATGCTCCACCACCACTACCACCGCTGGTCCATGGAGCTGTGGCTCTTGAGCCGGAGCGGGCTGTGCGTTTTCGTCTGGCACGTGGCGTTCGTCAAGTCTTGGTGCACTGGAAAGGGCAGTCCGCAGCATCCGCAACATGGGAAGACGTCGAGCCGTTCACCGCCAAGTTTCCGGCGACGGGGGGAGAGATTTCATGGTCGGCAAGACCTATACACGGCGTAGGCGGGCGCGAGACATCCGACGCGACGTGGAACGCGCTCAGCGCGTGGAGCGAGCGCAGGAACGTGAGCAGGGCGCCGACGGCAGTCGTGGCTGAGCTGGACTCGTGATAGGGAGTTTGTTACGAATTAATTTAAGTTTCCATTATCTTTCCATTATCTTAGGGAGCGTGTTGCTCCGGTACTTTAGGCCTACGGGCGTACGTGTGTTTGCCTTCGGGCTATATAGTCATGTAATCAGGAGTTTATTCAATCAAGAAAGAATATTATCAATCTCATCTTCCTATCTCTAAACCCTAAGCCTGCGGCGGAGGAGTAAACCTCGCCGGAGAAGACGACGGACCGAGGCTACGAGCTACGTAGCCGAGGGCCAGCTACCCTAGGGCCCGACGCCCTTGACAGATATTTTGTTCTCAAGTCTAATTGATATCTCAGGACAGAGCATTAGCAATAACACTGTATAGACACTGGGAAGTGTATTTTTCTGTGTATTGCATTTTCAAAGATGTGGCTGCGAGCTGGTTAGTGTGATTGTGACATAGTAGTCTGAATTGGTTGAAGATGTACTTGTCCTTAATGGGTAGGTTGGAGTATATGGCTCGGAAAGTATTGATTCTTGTAAAGAAAGATTTTCCTATGCTTTCAGACCGGATACAACAGAACTTATATATCAATGTTTTCCTTCAAATAGATCTAAAGCCATGTCTATCAAATGTGGACAGTAGCTTTTGTTCTTCAATGTTTTCCTTATAAAATAGATCTAAAGCTCCGGCGCCTGAAAACTGCGAATGGTCATTCATGCTCGTCGTTGGGAGAAATGGAGGAGGTAAGCTACTGGATACAATGATTGTTTGGTTCGTAGTTTTGGAAACTGAGCCGATGTTGCCCGCCTGAGCTTTGAACACAGATGAGAAGTGATTGTTTGGTTGCTGCATATTGGAAGTGATTGCTCGCCTTAGCTGTGAACATGGATGGTATGCCTTCACGAATTTGCTGAGAAATTTGCTAATAGTAGTCTCCTATTTAGTTACTGTAGATGAAAAAAAAAATGAGTCGCCACTCCTCTTTCTTGCGTCGCTCTCAAGGTCTCACCATTATTCTCACTTTGAGTTAGGAGCAAAGGTTTTGTTAGCATCACACAACTCATGTTATGTCATATATGTCTGAACCTCTGAATTGTGGCCGGACTACATACATGTTGGCCCTTTCTTGAGCTCAGCACAGCATATACACAAAAACAATCATCTCTTTAAGTTGAGTTAGGTCATGTTTGGATGCCCCCCTGGCTAAATTTTAGCTAGCTAATGGGATTAGCTAGGTTGCAACACAGCTAATGAGGCTAGCTAGTTTCTAATGATGGGGATGCATTTTAGCTCTTAATTATTAACTAAGGTGTTTGGATGCACCACCGCTAAAATTAGTCAGCTAAATTTTAGTTGGTGCATCCAAACAGAGCTCAATCTTCCAAATTTTTTACGGAGTTAATCCAATATTATGCTAACTTTTTGTGGGCCTTAAAATTTATTTAATTTGAGGTTGACCCAATCTAATTAGATGACATATTTTGCTACTTATTGTTAGAATTAATTAGGATAATTAATTATTGATCAATTGTATTAATCCACGTAATTAGCATGTGCTAATTACGGGTCTAGGATAGGTAACCGTAGAGGCCCTTTGGGCACCAACAGGCATCGTTTCACATGTCTCTCTGACATGTGCAACTGCCTCGTGTATATATACATAACAGTTGTTCATCGGCAAGTAACAGAGATCATTCGATCTATTCACAACTTCACTCAATATGTTATCACGCACTGCCTACCGCTGACACTCGTAGGCCAGAGAAAGGAAGGAGAGAAAGTTCGCCGGAAAACTTGCCGGAACTTCGCCGGAGTCGCTGCTCTTCACTTGAAGGTAGAAGATGACGACCCCTGTTCCTTCCATGAACGCCAAGGTCGACGCCATCACCGATGCCGTCGAAGCCGCCATTGTCTGCGGCAGCAACCACCCTGGAGGCGTTCGTCGCTTCATCCTCCAGGGCGCCATTTGCCGTGTCCTTCGCGACATGGCCGACCGCCGCATCGCCCCTCGCCGTTTCCACGGCAATGGGCCGAACGCCGGTGGCCGCCCGATGACGCCGCGTCCAGTGCCTCGTTCATCGAGGCTTGAGTATGCCCCTGGCGTCTGTCCGAGGCATGGCCCTGCCATGTTCGTGAGGCGCGCAGGAGCACCACTGGAACGCTCGCCGATGCTGTCGTCCCTGCCGAGGCCACCCTAGGCGCTGCTGCCTCCACCGCCACCACTGTTGTCGTCAACTCCGTTGACGCTGCCATGGAACGGAGGCGGTGGCACCATGGCTGGACGCCGTGACACCCCTCCGCTCCTCAACATCAGCACCGACGCGACGGCGTGGCCTCCAGGCTTCGCCTACGACCTCGACGTCATCTTCCCCGAGCCGCTGCTCTCCCCGATACGCTCACCTTCGCCGACGATTCCTCTAATCGGGCCTTCCTCGACCCGCGCGACGCCCTCCTACGCGGACGTCGCCGCCAACCGCGGCGAAGCGCTGCGCCGGACCGCAAACGGAGCAGTCGCCTTCTCCTCCATCGAGGGGGAGGGGACGGCTCCACGCCGCTGAGCGCAATTGGGGGAGCCGGTGGGGGCGCCGCCGCCGGTCCCGGCATGCTGCAACGGCCTTCTTGGCCGGAGCTGGCCGGGGACGCACGGGGTGCACCTCGCCGGCCGGCCTCCATGGCCAGACCGAGGGCAAGGGTGCCCTGATTCGCCATAGGAGGAGAAGAGGGGGAAGGAGGAGGCACTGCAGGCGAGGACGGCTGATGCAGGAGCGGCGGCGGCTGGACTGCGGCGGCAAACAGCGTATGACGGGCGGCGGCGGCGGCGCGTGGCGCAGCGGCGGCCAGAGGCCGGAAGCGAGCGGTTAGGGTTAGAAAACCCTAACTGCCCGGCTTAAATAGGCCGCGACGACTTCCTGGGCCGGCCGGTGCCCTTGCCGGGCCGCGCTGGCCTGGTCGCCTTGGCCGCGGGCCTGGCTTTTGGGCCGCGCGCCTCGCCGGCTGGGCCGCGCCTTGGCCTGTTATTTTTAGTTTGTTTTCCTTTTTTCTTTTATTATTTTCTATTTCAGCAGTAACTTAAGTTGATTAGCACTGATTTGCTAGTTTAAATTTCTGCAAGAACAACAAATATTTTTATTGATTGTTGTTGCTCTGTACTACTGGATATTGACATTGTGAATATAAAGTGTGGTTTGTTTATATTACTATGAAATGTCTTACAATTCTATCATTTTCCTGGAATATGTGGTGCACATAATTATACTTTTCACCACATATATTGCTACATTTGCAACTTGAATAATTCTGTTTTGGGCTATGTTGGTACACCCAAACCCCCTATTAGTACCAACATATTGTTTGCATTTGTAATTTTATGATAGAATTGTGTATGTTGGTGCCCCAAATCACAATTTTTGCACCACATACAAGTTAAATTTTCTAGTTGACATAGTTGCAATTTAACTTATTATCTATAGTATTAGAAAATTTTAGTTACTATAGATTTTCAGTTGCAATATATATCTTGTTTATTTTTTATTATATACACATGAGGTCTACATCTTGTTTCTTTGAAACTTGATGATTACCTACACTGCGTTTTTAACCAAAATAAAGGTTTTGGATTGCTATGTTCATCATATTATAAGATATTACACAAGATCGTAGAGTCCTAAGTAAAGGCTGCATTTAATTCACTTGTGAATTATATTGCCCAGAGACCGTGCTTAGGCAGCAATATGATTGCCTACTATAAAGATCTACTCTTTGTCTTGTACATAGAGATTATCTTGTCTTGTGTTTATCGGACATTTATGATGAACTTGATTGTATGGTCTACACAAATTTGTGATTACCTACAACAATCCAACACTAAGATAAGATATTAATCTTAAAATATTGCACTTGCACACTACAACTATTACCATGTTGATTTTAATTTACCTTGCGGTAAATTAATTAATCCATGGTTGTCCATGTAGGATCATGGCCTCTAGAGAGTTCGATGAACTTCTGTTAGACGGTAGCAATTACACTACTTGGGCTTCTGATATCAAGATAGCACTTGGCTCTCGTGGCCTTTCGGCTACAGTTCAGGACCCCCAACCTGGGGTTGTTCTGCAAGATAAGCAGATTAATACTGCTTTGGCTTTGATACGGTATTATATTCATAAGGATGTTAAGTTAGAATACCTTATGATTGATAATTCTCGTGAATTATGGGTCGCTCTTAAAGAGAGATATGACCAAAGAAAAAGAACTTATTTGGCCCGAGGCCAATCATGAATGGAATAACCTCCGTCTCCAAGATTTTAAATCATGGCGGACTACAATCATGAAGTTCATAAGATTTGCTCTAAGTTAAAGTTTTGCGAAAAGAGCCCACAGATAAAGACAAGATAGAGAAAACTCTCTCTACCATGCTTCCATTCGATAGAGTATTGCAACAAAGAATACCGGGCTAAGAATTACCAATTTTATTCCCAAACTTATTCATACATTGACTCAAGCGTAAAAACATGATGAACTTCTTCCGAAGAATCATCATAAGCGCGCCGTTGGTTCAGCGCCTACTACCGAGGTTCACAATGTACAGAAATCTAATAGGAATAAAAGAAAGTTCAATGGACCCGATCCAAAGAACAAATCGCTAAGCGCAAACATAACAAGAGACAAAGAAAGAATTCGAGATAAGAGGAACAAGGACAATGCGAAGCCCAAAAATGACAATAAGTGTCATAGATGTGGGGATTTTTCGCATTTTGCCAGGAATTGCCATACACCAAAGCATTTGGTTGCTTTATACCAAAAGTCCTTAAAAGAGGTCAAGCCAGCAGCAGATAAAAGATATGAAGCACACTTCAATCTTGCATCTGAGATTGTCTCGGGAGAGGGTTGTTCTAAGTAGGCCCCTAAAAAGCAATTGAACAACAATTCTCTCAACTTTGAAGAGAATCTCCCATCGACAAACAACTTGCTCCTAAACTTTGGTTCTGGAGACATGTTTGGAGATCTGGAGTAACTTAGCTCCAGCCTTGATATCACATTTGATAGTTGTTGTATATAGTTTAAGTCACATATTGTTTGACACAATACTCTAGTGTATTAGTGAGTTGTACATACTTGTCTATATTGATTGTATGACTCATAGATATTGTAATATCATACACTATATTTGATATTCAATATATGTATGTATAGTTCTATATGTTACTTGAATTTTTTTTTATATTCTTGTTTTACATATAGATGCCTGTTGAAACCAATCCAAAGGAGGAAGAATTATGCCTTGTGGATTCATGTACCACAAACTCTATACTTAGAGAGATGAAATATTTCCAGACTCTAAAGAAAAGAGAAGGAAATATTATGACCATTGCTTTAGTCGGGACGCATTAATAGTTGGTTCGAGTCGAGCCACTATTACTCTCCCTATGGGTACACGAATAACGATGGAGGATGCCTTGTTGTATCCTGACTCGACTCGTACCCTTCTAAGTTATAGAGATATCCGTAAGAACGGTTTCCATGTGGAAACTCATCAAGATAATAAAGAGGAATTTCTTCTCTTTACTAAACTTACGGGATTTGGCAAATGAATCTGTGAAAAGATTTCTTCACTCCAAACTGGATTGTACTATACATACATAAAGCCTATAGAACATGTTGCTTATAAGATAATTTTCCAAGATGTCGATACATTCCGTAACTGGCATGATCGACTTGGTCATCCTGGTATAGGGATGATGAGGAAAATTATCAGCAATTCCATAGGTCATGACATGGAAAAAGCTAAATTTCCCCAAAATAAAGATTTTTGTTGCATTGTTTGTGCAACTTGGGAAATTGATTTTAAGACCATCACATCTTAAAATTAGAGCCGAACCACTCAAGTTCCTTGAAAGGATTCAAGGAGACATTTGTGGTCCGATTCAACCATTATCGGGGCCGTTAAGGTACTTCATGGTTTTGATAGACGCATCTACTAGATGGTCTCACGTGTCTTTGTTATCGACACGCAACCATGCTTTTGCCAAAATAATGGCCCAACTTATTAAGTTGAAGGCACATTATCCCGAACATCGGATACAATCTATCCGAATGGACAATGCTTTGCTAAATTCTCATCCCGTGCTTTTAATGACTATTGCATGGCATTGGGAATTCGAGTTCAAGATTCTCGTTCCATATGTACATACTCAAAATGGTTTGGCTGAATCGTTGATTAAAAGAATCAAGCTCATTGCAAGACCCATGTTGACGAATTGCAAATTGCCTACGTCGTGTTGGGGTCACGCAGTTCTGCACGCTGCGGATCTAATCCAACTACGACCAACTGCATATCATGATATCTCCCCATTGCAGTTAGTACGTGGGAATCCTCCGAGTATTTCCCATTTGCGTAAATTTGGGTGTGCTGTTTACGTATCCATCTCACCACCTCAGCGGACATCGATGGGCCCTCACCGGAAACTGGGGATCTATGTGGGATATTCATCTCTGTCGATCATTAAGTATTTAGAACCCCTAAAGGGAGATCTATTTACTCCCCGGTTCGCTGATTATATTTTTAATGAGGATCATTTCCCGGCATTAGGGGAGAATTGTACCAAAAAGAATGCCAGGAAATAGATTGGAATGCGAAGGCATTTCATTCTTGATCCACGTACTATAGAAACTGAACAACAAGTTCAAAGTATTATTGATTTGCAAAATATTGCAAACAATCTGTCAGACGCTTTCTCAGATTATAAAGGTGTCACAAAGTCTCTGCATCCTGCAAGGAATGTGCCAGAACGAGTGGAGGTACCTAATAAAACCACTCAACCCCCTATTGGCAAAAAGAGGGGGAGACGCACTTTTAAGAGGCAAGATGTAAATGCTGGCAAGCAAAAGAAGACTGGAAATGCAACTCAACCTTTGGTTGAAAGACACCTTGAGGACATACATTGTCCTGTGGATAGGAGTAATCCACAATCCAGCTCAGTTATGCGCATAAACTCTGAGACTGGAACATCGGAAGACCCTAGATCCATCATTTCGGGAAGTCATGATGGATCATTAAGGGTAGACGAGATTTCTATAAATTTTGCTGAGACTGGAGAGTCTTATAATCGTAAGTCCATAGTAGTCGACATATATTTCTCGAAGGAATTGCCGATATCCTTCTCACGATTCGAGATCCTAAGTCTATGACTGAGTGCAAGAAGCGCTCGGACCGGGATAAGTGGAAGGTAGCAATTGAAATAGAGATCGCCTCGCTTAATAAAAGGAAGGTGTTTTCGGCTAATGCCAACACCTCCCGATATCTTTCCCTGGGATATAAATGGGTTTTCGTCCGTAAAAGGAATGAAAACAACGAAGTGGTGAGGTATAAAGCAAGGCTAGTGGCACAAGGTTTTACGCAAAGACCTGGCGTTGATTTCAACGAAACTTACTCTCCGGTAATGAGCGGAATAACTTTCCGATACTTAATATCTTTGGCAGTACAAAATCGTCTATCTATGCAGTTGATGGACGTAGTGATAGCATATTTGTATGGGTCACTAGATTCGGATATATACATGAAAGTTTCTGATGTCCTAAGGCAAATCGCAACACATATTGTATAAAGTTGCGAAAGTCATTATATGGCTTAAAGCAAATAAAGGCCGAATGTGGTACAATCGGTTAAGTAAATTCCTTACACAAAAGGGATATACAAACAATGATGACTGCCCATGTGTCTTCATTAAGAAATCATCAACAGGATTTTGTATCATATCAGTATATGTCGATGACCTGAATATCATCGGTAACGAATCTGATACTGATGAAGCACGTCATCATTTAAAGACGGAGTTTGAAATGAAGGATTTGGGTCAAACCAAATTTTACTTGGGTATACAACTTGAGCATTTACCTTCTGGTATATTTGTATACCAATCTGCCTATGTCCAGAAGATATTGAAGAAATTCAATATGGACAAGTCATATCCAATAAAAACTCCCATGGTAGTAAGATCCTTAGACGTTGAAAAGGATCCTTTTAGACCACGGGAAGAAGGAGAAGAGATATTGGGATCACAAGTCCCATATCTTAGTGCCATTGGAGCACTTATGTATCTTGCTAACAATACCGGGGATATTGAGTTTGCGGTTAACTTGCTAGCAAGATATAGTCTTTGCACCTACCAAACGTCATTGGGTAGGAGTTAAATCAATTTTGAGATACCTCAATGGCACCAAAGATCTTGGATTATTCTATAATAGAAATCAAGATCCGGTTTTATTAGGATATGCAGATCTTTGGTTATTTGTCAGATCCCACACAATGGCGAGATCGCAAACAGGCTTTGTATTCTTGCAAGGTGGTACATCAATATCTTGGAAGTCTTCAAAGCGACATTAGTGTCTACTTCCACCAATCATTCTGAAATAATAGCTTTATATGAAGCATCACGCGAATGCGTATGGCTTCTTGAGAATGGTGAACCACATAATACGATCATGTGGCATTGGTGCGGTTGACACACCGACAATTATCTTTGAGGATAATTCGGCATGTGTTACTCGAGATGGAATCGGGTTACATCAAGAGTAATATGACTAAGCATATTATTTCTAAGTTATTGTACCCCCATGAACTCCAACGGAATGGAGAAATTGAAATTTTGCAAACTAAGTCGTGTGACAATGGCGAGATTTGTTCACAAAGTCTCTACCATATTCCGCATTTCATAAATGCGTTGAGGGTATTGGTATGAGAAGACTTAGAGATTTGCGAAAATCGGGGGAGAATCTGTTTGAAAGTTAAGCGATTCAATATAGTATTACATTCTTTTTTCCTTTATATGAGTTTTGCTCTTCTAGAGTTTTCTCACATAAAGTTTTTAATGAGGTAATAAGTAACACATTGTAAATGTCATATTATCTATTTTTCCTCACTGAGGTTTTTCGAAGATAATATATGACATATTTGGTCCTTGATCAAAGTTGTTTTAGACTATGTCTTTGGGGTTACCCAAAGGGTCTATTAACATTGGGAGATATATATCATGGGGTTTCTCCTTATTTTTCCCACCGGGTTTTTAAGGAGTTTTACCTCGGTATATCGATATACTTTGGATTTTTCCCACGGGGTTTTTCCAAAGCTTCAAGACTTTTACGATGAACAAGAAATGGTACCTACACGAGATCAATTGATCAAGGGGGAGTGTTAGAATTAATTAGGATAATTAATTATTGATCAATTGTATTAATCCACATAATTAGCATGTGCTAATTACGGGTCTAGGATAGGTAACCGTAGAGGCCCTTTGGGCACCAACAGGCATCGTTTCACATGTCTCTCGACATGTGCAAGCTTTGCCTCATGTATATATACATAACAGTTATTCGGCAAGTAACAGAGATCATTCGATCTATTCACAACTTCACTCAATACTTATAGCACCTCTAGGAGTTTTGTTTCTTAGTAAAAAGAAAAAACCTCCAACAATCTGTTAAAAAGGCTCTTTAAAAATAAAAGATTGTCAAATTTCTCTCTTCACAGCTGAGAGTAAATTTAAACGCATGGGTAAATCAACAAAAATAAAGGGTGCTATGTAAGAAAACGGTAAGAAACAAAGAAACTATTAGAAGAGGTTTGGTTGGTTAGTTAAAAATAGTTTGAGATTCCCAACGTATAGCAAGCTAAGATAGAAAACTATAAGGGATAAATTGAGGCTTAGATAGTAAGTGTTTAGCAAGCTAAGATAGAAAATTGTTTTTCTTGAGAAATTAGAGTATTTCGTTAAATCACTAAATTATTGATTTAACAAGTTAATTATAGGAAACAAGTACTCTTATTATACTCTCCCTATCCTTGAATAAATAGACTCATAGAGTTGTCTCAAGTCAAAATTTTCAAACTTTGAATTAATTTCTATAAAAATACGTAAAAAATTATTTTATTACATTAAATTAGTATAGTTAGATATACTTTTATAATGTGCTCATCTTATGTCATAGATGTTGTTACTCTTTATTGTTAAAATTAATCAAAATTAAAATAGTTTGACTTTCTTAGATTTTAGAAATTGATTTATTTTTAAATTAGTGACTTTAGTGTTTATACCCTCCTCCACAGTGTAATGGTGATTTTACACACTTTTTAACTTTATGATTTGTGATTTTATCCTTGCCTTTTTGAACGAAGCTCACATCTACCCCTACTTTGGGGTTGGATTTTCCAAAAAAAAAAACACCCCTACATGAGAAGACAATGATACTCCTGTCCTGAGAAACTTCCCTTCTCATTTCTTTTCACTTCGCTCGAACGGTTCCCGACTGCGAATCGCGAGGTCCTCCCGGCGGCGGCCGGCGACCGGCAACGTCGGCGCCTCCCTCCCCACGGGCGGCTGGGCCGCGTGGGCTCGCTGCGGTCCGGCCCCGTCGGCTGGGCCTCCGAAGCAATCCCAGTCCCACCAACTCTTTTCCTGAAACCCGGACCAGTGAACCCATACACAAGACGCGTCCCATATGTGAGCCCATACACAAGACGCGTCCCATATAAGCCGAACACCACACGGAACAGAGTCTCAAGAGAGTGCAGCACTGCAGGGGGTCTACTGAGGAACTGGAAGTCGGGCAATGGCGGAGGCGACGAACTCGAGCTCGGGCACGTAGGCGTCGCAGCCGCCATCGCCGCAGCGGGTCGCTGGACCCTCGCGCCGCCGCCGGAGACCGCTAGTTCTCCCGCGCGGCGGCTCCGCGGCTCCCGCCCTCTCCTCCACCGTCCTCCCGCTAGGGTTTTCCCCGATCCCCAATCGCTGTAAGTCGCCGCGGGTGTTCCCCTCCCAGGTCGTGCTCCCCTGAGCTGTAGGGTTGGTCTCCTTGTACTCAGACCTGGGATTCGTCGTCGAAATCGAAGGGGCTCTGTTTCCCAGCTAGGGTTACTGTTACTATACTACCTCGGTAGGCTAATTTTGGGGTGGGAAATATACGTGGAGTTCTTGTTGGGAGATCTAGTTGCTGCATCCAGCTTCTTTGTGGCTTGGAGCACACCATGTGGCGAGTTCGGTCGAGCGTATCGACGATTAGGGGTGTTTGGATCTTGAATTGAGGCGAAGAAAGAAAGTTTTAGTAGTTTTAAAGACTGACAATGATTTCTTAGGTTAGGATACGGCTTGAGTATGAAAACCAGCTTGTAACGGAGGGAATAGGTTTATGTAAATGGTACCTACTTATACCTGTTTTACATGTGATCGTTTTTCATCTAAACAAAAATTCAGCTGAACCCTATCCTACTTGAAGTTGATTGCTACTTTTAAATTTTAATCAAGCGGAGCTCTCCCACTGCATGCCTTGAATGCTTTAGTTTATGAAGGGTGTTCATGTTATGTGCTGTAGACCAGAAATGTCAATCCAAACTTTGTATTGGTATTTTGCACTATCTATGCTGTTTTATCCGCAAAAACCTGTAACTTTAGTGGACCATGTGTGGTATCTAATATGAATTTCCACACTATCGATGTGTGAGGAACGTGCAAAACCTAGGTCAATATTTTCTTCGAAGTTCTAGTATGGATTGCCATGAGACTGTGGGGCTATATCTGTTTTTGCCTGCTAAATCTGCTAATGGTTCAGTAATACATTGCATATACTAAAGTAGTCCTGAAACATCATGCTGTTGTCTCTGTACCTCTACACCATTTAAAGGCAATCACATTTGCTAGTTCAACATGAATCACAGACTGCCCTGAATAATTCTTTTTTTTTTCTTGCATTTTTTAATGACAGGCTAGTTCAGAAATGGCTTCATCACAGCATGTTGAGATGGAGGCCGCGAAACTTCTACATAAACTTATTCAGGAGTCGAAGGATGAGCCTGCCAAACTAGCAACAAAACTTTACGTGGTATGCAGCTCAACCAATAATACGAAAGGGCATGAAAAGTCTAAAACCCCTACCAACTTGCTTCTTATTTTATGTTTGATCTTCCAGATATGTCAGCATATGAAACTAAGTGGAAAGGAGCAATCGCTGCCATATCAAGTCATATCAAGGTGAGTATTTATTTCTTCACTACTTAGAAAATGACTAAAAAATTGGAGTTCTCTAAATGCCTGGAATTCAGCTTCTTTTTTTGTTTCTTTGATTTAATAGCCATACTATTGTTGTGCTGGAGTTG
Source organism: Themeda triandra (assembly GCA_018135685.1). Classification (NCBI taxonomy): domain Eukaryota; kingdom Viridiplantae; phylum Streptophyta; class Magnoliopsida; order Poales; family Poaceae; genus Themeda; species Themeda triandra. The sequence continues at coordinate 25,355 of JAENPR010001810.1, read as the reverse complement.
CAAGAAAGAAGAATGTGGGTGATAGATGTGCCCTAAAAAAGGAGAAATGAAAATCTGTTAATTGCTAAAGCTAACCTAACCTATCAGATAAGAAGAATGGTACAGAACTTAACGGAGGGAACCTTTTATCGTATTTTACTGAAAGAAGTTTTTTTTGGGTGCTATAGGACTAACTAACCAAGTTAATTTAGGAGTCGAAAGTTGGAACAAACAGAAGGGACATAGGTCCTCGGGGCAACATGGGTCCTATAATGCAGCAAATCTACTTTTTTCTTCTCTCCCTCTCTCTATATTAAACATAGCCACCCTAACCTCCAGGGAAGGGGGAAAAGAAGAATAGGCTGCCACAGTGTAAAAGGGGTTGTTCGTTGTGCCTCATGCAGAGTCTTCGTGAGATGCTGAAGGGATTTTTATATTGGGGAGGGTTTTGGGAAATCAGTTGTCCTTATTGTTTCTTGCTTTGTTTGGTGTTTGAAATTTCATGGTTTGCAGAGGGAGTGTAATTCTTTAAGGTTTCCTTATTTTGGGGTTCAGAAATTTTATGGCTTGCAGAGGGAGAGAATACTGGACATACCCTCATCCCACCACAATGAATATTGCCTTCCACACATGCACATCCACAGCCAGGGGAAAAATTGGCATGCCTAGAACCAAATGTTGTAACATTTGTTGTGAGGAGCTTATACTTCGTGGCACTGGAATTAGGTGCTCTATCTAGATATAATGTCTTAATTGGTGTCAGATGATTGCCACTGTCATGGCCATTGGTAAGGAACTGTATAGCGTGTAGGGAGTAATGATGCTACGGCCTATGGGAATGGACATGGAACTATAGACTTGAACTTTGGTGGCACGGTGGCGATGTTCTGCCAAAAGACAAGGCTCGGGGGTAACAATTGGGGTTACTGTTGGAGTGAGATTCTCTATTGATTGGGCTAACCCTAGAAGGGTAGCTATGTAGTGTAGCATACATGGGCCACATGGGCCTAATACACATATACTCCAACAGTTATAACTTCTTGATTGATTTCTTGGTTGACAATGAGTGGATGTATATATAGTCCTCTATCAAACAAACTAACTCCAATCCTGAACATAATCTTAATAGACTCTCAAATTCTAATAAGAATTCTTTCTCCAATTCAATATTCCAATATGAACTCTAGTCTAACTTGATGCCGAAGTAGAATCATCAGGAACCTGAACCTGTGTGATTCTGGTGCCTGCAGTACTGTAATTCCCACATGAGTACATGACATCTCCCCCTCCCTCTTGAAACTGCAATCTACAGTGACAAATAATCTTGGTTGCACTTTTTACATGAATGCTTTAAATGCCAAGTGAAAAGATGCTACATACTTCAGCAGGTTATATAGAGATCTAACAATGTAGGCTTGTTGCTTTTGCCTGTTCCTAATTTAAAATATTTCATACTGTCTGTAAAATCGGCAGGGCTATGGAGACAGTTGTGAACCAACATGGAATTGATATGGATGCATTACGATCATCGCGAATTCCATTTGCTGGTGGTCCTCAGGCAGGGGATTCTAGTGGTGCCATGTCAAAGGACAAGGAGGTAATTGGTAACCAGTCTCCCATGGTTGGAAGTGATGCATCCCAAACTAGTGGACAAGCTGGACTGTGGCAGCTTCCATCTGGTAAGCAGATTTGAAAGAAGATTTCCAATAGTTTTGAAGATATAAATTTTTCTTCCTGACACTTATTTATGTCATCAGGTTCAACTGATATGGCAAGGCATGGGGCATCTATTTCGGGTAGGGTAACTACAGGGCCAAATAGGGGAGATTTCTCAGCAGCTGATATTCATCAAGCCTCCATGTCACAAAAGAGCGGTCGATCCTCGGCATGGAAAGCCCTGCAAGTTTGCAGATGGAGGACACCAGGTCTATGAATTCACACGATTCTTTGAAGTCCGATGAGAAAACAAGCAAGAAAACCTCTTCCAAGAGAAAAAAGATGGATTCAAAAGGAGCTGGGGATTTGCATTCTGAAGACAACTCAAAGTCAGATGCTATCTCCGCTGGACAGAATACCAGAAAGGGAAAACAGGTTGGTAAGGCTGGTAGACAAGGTCAACCTTCCATGGGAATTGAGCATGAGCAACCACATATACTGCAAGGTGGTACTGCTCAGGTGCCACCGGTACATGGCGGTGCACCTTTTCTCAGGACTCACCCAGAAGGTCCTTCTGGGAGGACAATGGACAAGATGAAACCATCAAATCCATTCTCAATGGCTCAAATTCCAAATTTTCCTGAAGGACTGGCTTCTAGTGTTGCCCCCATCGAGTTGCAGAAAAGTATACAGGGTGGAGCAAATTTATTTAATCCTGGTTTTGGCTGGAACCAAAACCCACAAGTTCCAACCTTGAAGAATTCTCAAGGTTCTGTTCCCAATTTAGTGAGGTCTGGAGTTACTATTGAAGGTACTACTTAAACAAGATATAGTCATATAAGGTGTGAGATACAGGAGTGCGCATACTTATTTCTTGATAATGAGCTCATTTATATTTCAGGGAAAGTTAATTTAGGGGCACAAGGAGCTTTTAACTCTACCTCGGCAGCACAAATGGAATTTCCCACAATTTCTCCTTACAACCCCTCTTCCTTTGGAGCTAGCTCACAGTTTCTGGACAAAGGCAAGGAGTTGGCTTCCAGCAGTCCTGCCACTGAACTTCATTCCACGTCTAAAGTTGCATCTCAGCCTGGGATTCCTCATGTAAGGCCTTTGTTTTAATACTTAGAGGTCCTATGTGCATGGACTTGCATATTATTTTTGGATATCATTACTGTACCTTTTAGATAATATGCCGTCAAGTCAGGAGGGTTAGATAATCATTCTCATAAGGTTTAGAATTGAGATTACACGGAAATGCATTTTATATACATCATATGTGTCTCAATGTATCTCTGTGAGGATACCTTAATTGGTTTCCTAGCAAGGTTCATCATCTGGCTGGTGTGACCTCCCTCCACCAGCCATCTTGAGAAGCTTTTTAGTTACTCATCTAACTCAGCTCATCTGTTTATTTGGTACCTAAAATAGCTAATGCAATCTTCAAGAGTTCTTATTTGAGGCAAATGTAACGTAACTTTCCAGGGAAGTCCCATGCAAGAAAGGCAAGGTATTATCAGGGTGCCACCGAGAGCCGAGGCATCTTTCCAGGAAGGCAGGCCATCTTCACTTCCGAGCAGAAGTACTGGGCCAAGTCTAATGTCTCACACTTCTTCCACCACACCATTTAAAGAACAACAGCTGAAGCAGCTCAGAGCACAGTGCTTAGTATTTCTTGCATTTAGGTCTGTTTTTCTTTTCATATATCTTTTTCTTCTTGTGGTTTCACTGAGGATATCCAGGCTTCAGAGCATGGCATCCAAACTTCATTTTGTGGGACCCATGTAGGCTGTCTTTTCTTGTAGGAACAATTTGCAGCCCAGGAAGGTACATCTTGAAATTGCTTTGGGCAGAGGGCCTCCTGCAGAAAGTAAGAACTAAAGAAACACATTGTGATCTATGTGATTTTTGTTTTGTCATATCAATGATAGGTTTATACATGAAAATCAGGTGACAGTGCAGGCCAGAGGGGCAGCGAGGGCAGAGTGTCTGATGCTTTGGGAAAGGAAAATGGTAGCAGCCGGGAGAACTCTGCTGTCTTTGGTAGGCAAACTGATATCTCTAGACTTCCATCCACATCTGCAGGAAGTATTGCAGAGGTTGATTCCTTATTGAAGGACCCAGAAAATGCTACAAAAAGAATCAAGGTAGCTGAACAGGAGAAGTCATTGATGGAAGTAGAAAATACCCAGCAAGCTTCTTTTATGCAGGGAGCTTCAGCTAGTTCCGAAATGCGTTCCCAAGAAACTGCATCTCAAAATCCATCTGGGCCACAACAGTCATACTTTCAGGGAGATACAAGAAGAATCACCTCTGATGTCCATAGGACTGATGCTGAAAATTTGAGCCGGAATTCTAGTTGGGGAGGCCAGGGATCTACTGCTTTGGGTGGTACTAGACAGCATTTGAATCAGGAAACTAAAGAATCACTTGTACCTTCAAAGTCACACCACATGCCTGGTGATGGTTACAACTCCAATATACCAGGAATAGATCGGACTCCGGAGACAGCCGGAGCTAGTAACGATGTTGAAAATTGTAGCCATGCTGTGGATATTGTGCCTGAGCAGGCTGCTGATGAAGGAGATGAGGACCTCTCAGAGCATGAGGATTTATTCTCATCTCCTCCAAAGCACACAATGACGGAAAAATGGATCTTGGATTACCAGAAGAGAATTTACAATGAGAGACATAAGAGGGCATCAGAGCAGCATAAATTACACAGCAGAATGTCAGCATCATATGAAAAGCTAAAGGTCTCTCTTTCCCTTCTCTTGAGGGCCTGAAATGAGAAAAGTATCATTAGATATGTTTATATACATGAATTTCTATTTGATGACAACATTACAACCAGAATTCTAGCCATTGTTTTTTCCTGTTATCAGACCAACTTGTTTATGTATGCTATACTGTCAGTGCATTTGTTTGTGTTTCTTTTTTACACCACTATACTTACATCTTGTCGTTTGTTGGCTGGCTATAATTCTAATTTAAGTTTCCTTTTATCTTCAGGGGAGCGTTACTTCATCTGAAGATCTTTCCGCAAAGACAAAGAGTGTCATTGAATTGAAAAAGCTTCAGCTTCTGCCACTTCAACGTCGTGTACGCAGGTTGGTTGTGGTTGGAGAGAACCCCCCCCCCACCCCACCCCACCCACCCACCCACCCACCCAACCCCCAAAAAAATGTTATTCTTTTGTTAATATGACTATATCTCTGTTTAACTATGTAGTCCCTGTTTTTTTTTCTATCATGCAGCGAATTTTTGCTGGACTTTTTCAAGCCTAATACAGCTGACTTAGAGCGCATAAAATCACTGAAGAAACATAGGCATGGCCGGCGGATGAAACAGCTTGAAAAAATTGAACAGAAAATGAAGGAAGAAAGGCAAAAGAGAATTCGTGAGAGACAGAAGGAGTTCTTTGCTGATATAGAGGCTCACAGGTTGGATGGCAATCTATGCCGCTTTCATTATTTCATTGAACCATTTGAAGTCATCTCTACGTGATGTCTTTTGCAGAGAGAAACTCGAGGAGAACTTCAAGTCTAAGAGAGAGCGACTGAAGGGGTTCAATCGATACGTAAAAGAATTTCACAAAAGGAAAGAAAGAATTCATCGAGAGAAACTGGATAGGATCCAACGTGAGAAAATCAATCTGCTTAAGAACAATGATGTTGAGGGTTATCTTAGAATGGTCAAGGTGAGTCTTGGTCTTGCTTTATTTTGATTTACTGGTATTTCGATCTTAGCCCTTCGTTTAATCTCTATTTATTTGTATTAAGTCACCTCTGATAAACACTACTACATTGTAGGATGCAAAATCTGATCGTGTCAAGCAACTATTGCGTGAAACTGAGAAATATCTACAGAAACTTGGGAACAAATTACAGAATGCGAAGTCCACAGATGGCCGCTCATCTTTTGCTGATAAGAGTGACACTGCAAACGACATTGAAGATGAGAGCTACCAACCACAGGTTACTTAGTTTTCTAGTATATATATTTCTGATTCCTTCATGTTTGATATTTACCCAAGTGCGATTTCCTCTTCGCAGCATTATCTGGAAAGTAATGAAAAGTACTATCAACTGGCACACAGGTACTTATGAATTGTACAAAAGACATCTTCCTTTGTTAATGGGAAATACAAGCATGTGCTTAGTTTTAGACTCCCCCTTGTATTCTAATGTTCATAATTTGCTAATTAAATTCCCAATCCTTTTCTAATTCTGACATGGTTCTGTACTTTTTTCTAGTGTGAAGGAAACTGTAAATGATCAGCCGTCTTATCTTCAGGGCGGCAAATTGCGAGAGTATGCTGCACTATTCATTATGCTATTATTGTGTTTCCTTATTTCTTTTGCGTGTGATCAGATAATCTTGTTTTTTTGTTGTTGCTCGCACATATTTGATCATTTATACATTTTTTATTGGTTTGCTACTTGATTGCTATTGTACAGGTATCAGATGAACGGTTTGCGTTGGCTGGTTTCGTTGTACAATAATAATTTGAATGGTATTTTAGCAGATGAGATGGGTCTTGGTAAAACAGTGCAAGTAAGACCTAGTGCAGTGTGTTCAACACTTATTTTCATCTATTCTGTAGTTGTTTAAAATAATATATTAATCCTTCTTGTTTGCCTTCCTACTTTGGCAGGTAATCTCTTTGTTATGCTACCTTATGGAAACAAAAAATGACCGTGGACCTTTTCTCGTGGTTGTACCATCATCTGTTCTTCCTGGATGGGAATCTGAACTCAGCTTCTGGGCACCTAGTATAAATAAAATTGCTTATGCTGGTCCTCCCGAAGAAAGGCGCAGGATGTTCAAGTAATTTTTTTTTCAATTCATCTTGCACTAGTCCTTGTTGAGATTTTATTCACTTCAGCTATTTTCTTTCAGAGAGATGATTGTTCATCAGAAGTTCAATGTTCTTTTGACAACATACGAGTACTTGATGAACAAGCATGATAGGCCAAAGCTAAGCAAAATACAATGGCACTATATAATAATTGATGAAGGGCATCGTATTAAAAATGCTTCTTGTAAGCTTAATGCTGATTTGAAGCTTTATCGGAGCTCTCATCGGCTATTATTGACAGGAACACCTCTTCAGGTTCTGAAGTTTGCATTCGTATTGTTATTCGTTGATTCACTTTTTGATTTTTCAAGCAATTTCTGGGCCAGCTGTTTTCTGATCTAAAATGACCCCTACCCTCTATATATTAGTAATGTACCACTCACCCTGATGTAGGTTGTTTTGTCAGAAGTCAAACTTGTCCAACTTCGATAAAGTTCTTTTTGAAAGATACACCAACTGCTATAACATGAAATCTATTTTAATAAGTCCACCATGAAATATGTCATGACTCATGATAGTTCATTAGTTTGGTATTGTAGATGCTAATATGTTTTTTCATAAGGCATAAACTTGGTCGAAGTTAGAGAAGTTTGGTTTTTGACAAATCTAAAATGACCTATCTTTTGGAACAAACATAGTACTGAACTACAATTTATGACCACCCTTTCTGTCTTTGTCTGCTAATTTGGCCTGTTTTTTCTGTGAAGAATAATCTTGAGGAGCTGTGGGCACTTTTGAATTTTCTGTTGCCCAATATATTTAATTCATCAGAGGACTTTTCTCAGTGGTTTAACAAACCATTTGAAAGTAATGGTGATAATTCAGCTGATGAGGTACAACCTCAGTTTTATTTGTTTCCCTCATTAGTAGACTGTTCTGTTCTAAGGAATGATATTTGACTGCATATATTTTCTGTTTAAAGGCCTTACTTTCAGAGGAGGAAAACTTGCTGATCATAAATCGTCTTCACCAGGTTCTTCGGCCCTTTGTACTCCGAAGACTTAAGCATAAGGTCTTTGATTTCGCAATCTTAATGCCTGTTTTGGGAAATAATCAAATAATTGCATATTAACGTTCCAGCAATCCACTGCATTCTTTATTAGCTTTGTTTGGTCTAGATTATCCATGATTGGTAGTTCAAAGTTGTCTATTTTTAGTTTGCTCCATGTGCCTTTATGAGTCTATCTAGTTTTGTGTAAGCTAAATTGATTTGAAATGTTTTCCAGTTTGGCATATTGTTGCATGTGCAGCCAGGATTTTACAGCTTTGACCACTCATATATGTGAGAAGGCACATTTATTAGGCATTCTTTCACTATGTTTTTATCTCAGTTACTGACATTACCTTTGAAACTGTGCCTTCTCCACCATATTTTTTGAACGAAGTCAGCTGGGGAAACCCCAACCTATTTTTTTGTATTTTTTCCCAGGCATGTTTAATTCGCTCCCATAGGGAGTCGAACCTATACTCAGGTGCTCTAACCACTAGGCCACGGTTTAAAAAGGCAGAATTCCGTGGGTGCCTAGGCACGAGTAGGCGTGAGGCGGAGGGGGACCGCATCGACTATGGGCTAGGTGGGCTCCTAGGCGGACTAGGTGGTGTTGAAGCAGTCAGAGCGGCGCAGGCAGTCCATTTTTTGGCAGGCGAAAGCGACGCTTGCAGACGGGAAGTGCGGGATTGGCAGGCGGACACGTGCACGGGGAGGGAAGTTGTGGGATTTGGCAAGCTTGCGCACGGGAAAAGAGGACGCAGATGCGCACAGGGGAACAGAAACAGGCACGAGTGGGAAAAGAAGAAAGCAAGCGTGCAGGAAGGCTCGTGAGCTGCTTCCTCCCCTCTCAGCTGTCCTCTGCTCCTTCTGGCTGTCTCCCTATCAACTCTGCTCCTTGTCTAGTTGTCTCTCTGTCTCCTCTGTTCCTCTGCTCCCGTCTCCTGCAATTCTGCATCGCCTAGGAAACGCCTAGAGAACGCCTAGGCTTACCTAGGCGTGCCTAAGCTCTAAGCGGGAGCTCACTGCCTCGATTCCTCCTAGCGCCTAAAAAACATCGCACTAGGCTAGAGACCCTTTTCGCTGGGTTGTGACTTGGACATGAACAATAGGAAATAATCTTACATTTGCAAAAAGTGCGAGTCAGTGATTTTTGTTGTCTCAAGCGTATTTCTTGTCCTATAGTTCAATTCAAGCCAACCAAAATGTCTTCTATTCTCTTTTAATTGTTTTTGAAATTTGACGCTGGTACTGAACAGTTGATATTCAACAAACCAAAAAGAAGTACCGCTTCCATCTCTTTCTACAGGGCGTATTAGAATTTTGAAAGGTGTAATTTTGTAAATTTTGACTAACAATTAAGCAAATTATATGCATTCCGAGTTTTGACTACCAATTAGAATTTTGACTAACAATAAACCCTTCATGATCCTTGCCTATATATTGTACCCACGCCTTTTTTTTGACAACCACCACGCCTGTTGGTTGGGCTGCCTCTAGGGATTGTATGGTAGTTGATCAGGAATAGGCAAGGATCTCCGTTGATTGGGTGTTTCTATAAACCCTTCATGATTTTTGCCTATACATTGTACTCCCTGTACTCTCACCAATCTATGGTCAGTTTTCCCGAGACCTAGTCGCTCTCAAGATTCACATTCCACAACCCTGTTAAACATATATTGGTAGTAATTGATGATATATTGTAAAGAGTATGGTCAAAATGGACCTGTAAGGACTTCTGCAAATCCTAATACATTAAAATGGACTTGTAAAGACTTGCTACAAATTTCAGCCGGTTGGTTGAAATGGCGTCAAGCTTCTGGCATCCTCTGTGACAAGAGGGTGCCCCAGAAGCTAAAAGGTAAGTTCTATAGGATGGCGATTCGTCCGGCGATGTTATACGATGTGGAATGTTGGCCTATAAAAAGACGACATGTCCAGCAACTGAGAGTAGTGGAGATGCGTATGTTGCGTTGGGTTTGTGGGCACACTAGGAGGGATAGAGTCTGGAACGACGATATTCGGGATAGGGTTGGGGTAGCACCAATTGAGGAGAAATTGATTCAACATCGGTTGAAATGGTTTGGACATGTTCAACGAAGGCCTCCTGAGGCGCCGGTGCATAGTGGGGTTCTAAAGCGGGTCGATAATATAAAGAGCGGTAGAGGTCGACCTAAACTGACTTGGGATGAGTCGGTTAAGAGAGACCTTAAGGAGTGGAATATCTCCAAGGATTTAGCTATGGATAGGAGCGCTTGGAGACTAGCTATCAATGTGCCTGCTGTGACTTGTCTGTCCTAGCCTACCCCAACTTGCTTGGGACAAAAAGGCTATGTTGTAACTGCTCATTAATTTGAATTATTGTTGTATTCGTATGTTTCTCATCTTTGTCTGTGTCCAGATAATTATGCAAGTTTTGTTTTACTAACTTCAGGTCGAAAATGAGCTGCCTGAGAAAATTGAAAGACTTGTAAGATGTGAGGCATCTGCTTATCAGAAACTTCTCATGACTAGGGTGGAAGAAAATCTTGGTGGCATTGGAGCCGTTAAGGTGTGTATCATCTTACTGTTTCATTGACCATTTCCTGAGTACGTATTTCAAGGATTTGGTCTTTAAGATACTACTTTATTTTCTTTAGGTTCGCTCCGTGCACAACTCTGTCATGGAATTGAGGAACATATGCAACCATCCATACCTGAGCCAGCTTCATGTTGAAGAGGTAGAATGCAGATCTTCCATTCTGCGTCACTTTTGTTATTTTTGATTTTTGAATCTTTATGTTTGGCATCAACCATTTGGGTTCCCTTTGTAGATTGAGGGCTATCTACCTAAACATTTCCTGCCATCTATTGTGAGGCTCTGCGGAAAACTTGAGATGTTGGACAGATTGCTGCCCAAACTCAAAGCAACTGGCCATAGGGTGAGTGAATATTATTTGGATTTAGTCTGACTTAGAATTTGATTGTTTTTTCTCTAGTTTTCCTTTTCTGGTGATTAGTTCTGGATCACTTATGGCAACTACAATCCTTCAGGTTCTGCTTTTTTCCACAATGACAAGATTGCTTGATGTAATGGAGGATTATCTGGTCTGGAAAAAGTATAAATACCTTCGATTGGATGGGCACACTTCTGGCCAGGAAAGAGGAGCTCTTATTGATAAATTTAATGATCCTAATTCTCAAGCGTTCATTTTTCTTCTTAGGTATGTTACAATTGTATTGCAAGTTTTTATCAAAAAGTGAGCTTAGCAAACTCATGAATTATGATTAGGCTACTGATTTGCTTAATATTTATTTAAACTTATTTATCTAATGACAAACAAATACTTGGCTTAACTGTTATCTACCTCTTTTTGGTAGTATACGAGCTGGAGGTGTTGGGGTCAATCTCCAAGCAGCCGATACAGTTATCATATTTGATACTGATTGGAATCCACAGGTAGCTAAATATCTAGTTATTATAGTGTTATACATATACTTTTATTATTCTTTTAAGAGAACACAGCATGCTGCTGACTACTGATTGATTTTTACCCAGGTTGACCTGCAAGCGCAGGCTAGGGCCCACAGGATTGGTCAAAAGAAGGAGGTTCTTGTTTTACGTTTAGAAACGGTAATCTGTTTATCTACTGCCTCTGTTCCAAATTGTACGACCTTTTAGTTTTTACTATGTATCTAGACGTAGTGTAAATGCTTTTCCTATGTACTTAGAAAAGCCAAAACAACTTACAATTTGGAATGTTGGGAGTAGTTATCAAATCAAATAAGCTTGTCTGGTGGCTAGCGTTGAAAGCTACCACACAATGTGGGTGGTCTGGGGAAGGGAACTTCTAGGAAGCCTTTCCCTTGCTTTATTTTGCAAGTAGGCTGATTCATCATACCATTGTTTGTCAGTTTTGTTTCTTTGACATCTAGGATAAATTGATGGCTTTTATTTTGTTCATACCATTGTTTGTCAGTTTTGTTTCTTTGACATCTAGGATAAATTCATGACTTCTGTTTTTCATGTTTATTTAATTTTATTTATATGTATCATATGCATCATGTTTCAAAAAATATTCAAAGCATTGCGACATGCTCAATTCATTAGCTGGGACATGGCTACATGGGAACCCTTGGATGAAATCCACTCTCATATAAGAAACCACAGAATAATAGATGTACTTAGCTTAGGGGAGTGCAGAAAACCATGGATATTGGATACTAATAGTTCTCTTAATTTCGTTTCAAAAAAAAAATAGAGCTATTACTTGATTGAAGGCACAACACACTTTGATGTTTCTCAATTGAAACGAACAAATTTTTTTGGTATGTCAAACAAATAAAGTTGTGCCTTTGATACTAAAATGTTCTTTGATAATGACTTACAAAACTTCATGAGTAGATTTTTTCTGTATTATTTATCTGTTTGTGCCATAGCAGTAAACCCTTTGTGATTTGTGATGACCTGAATAACTCAAGAATTTTTTCTTGGTTCAACCAAAATCAATACCTTCTCCTGTTGAGATGAAAAATCTCTTGCCATTTGTTTTTGACTTTTAGCCTATTTTAATGAATATAAGGTCCGAACTGTTGAAGAGCAAGTCAGGGCTTCAGCAGAACACAAATTAGGTGTTGCTAATCAGAGTATAACGGCTGGTTTTTTTGACAATAACACAAGGTAAAAATCCTTCTATTGTCTCAAATAATTTAGCACCCATATGTCCCATCCTCACCCTCCTAATTTATACAATGGGGTGCTATTTCAGTGCTGAAGATCGAAGAGAGTATCTTGAATCACTCCTACGTGAGTGTAAGAAGGAAGAAGCAGCTCCAGTGTTAGATGATGATGCTCTGAATGATATTCTAGCTCGGAGGTAAGATCTGGTTGTTTCGTGATTATGAATTTTTGTATTTACATAACATTGCTTTGCTTTCTGTACTGCAGTGAAGATGAGATTGACATATTTGAGTCTATTGACAAGCAAAGGAGAGAAGAAGAAATGGTTTGCTGAATTTCTATAAGTTGCTTTCAGCTAAAGCTTCGACATAGTTGCCATCTTGTAATATTGGTGTGTTCTTACAGGCAGTTTGGCAAAAGGTGGTTCAGGATGGTTCAACTAGTGGGCTAGACCCTGCAGTATTGCCTTCTCGTCTTGTAACTGATGATGATCTCAAGCCCTTCTGCCATGCTATGAAACTTTACGAGCCGTCATCAAATGTGAAACAAGTAAAGGTGAATGTGAGGAAGAAGGGTGAACTTGGGGGCTTGATACACAGCATTATGGAAGGGGTAAACGAGCTCGTGAGGTCAGTTGCACACTGTCTCTTAATGTATCTTTCAATTGTAGTCTAATGAACTTCTTTGCTAATTCATGATTACCCATATAGGTTCGCTCTTATGAGGACCAGTGGACTGAAGAAGAATTTGAAAAACTTTGTCAAGCTGATTCTCCTGGATCACCCCAACCTGGTGGTATGCCAAAGGATTTGGATATTTCTAATAAAGGGATTAAGACTGAAATTGTTGTGGAGAGTTCAAAAGAACCAGAACAAACGAGGATGGAGGCATCCCCAACTGTTGGGGACTCCCCACCAGCTAAACGGCGGAGGGGTAGACCTAAAAGATCAGATCTTTTCTCATCTCCTACTGCAGGTCTGACTGATGCTGTCAAACAAGACACAGGAACCGCACATGATGGTAGTTTGGCCACACCAGCAAGTACCATCTATTCTGATGCACCAGCTACTCCAGTCCATTCTGCTGCTTCAGATGTTAATATACATTCTATTTCACCAGCCGATATCAAGAAACAAGAGTTCAGTACTGATACTAAGCCTTCCAGTTCTGTCTCTGTTTTGGAAGGTTCCGTGGTGAATGAAATTGGTACACCATTACAGAGTGTTCATAATGTAGCAGCTCCTGCACCACCGCATCAATCAGCTAGGGGCAGAAAATCCCAAGCAGGAGAAACACCTCGCAGGCGAGGCCGAAAACCAAAATCTTCATCTGGTGTAGATGATATTAGTCTTAACCCAACTGTTTCAACTGGTAGTGGGGTAGCAGGCACTAGTTATGTTTCTCCATATTCTCACGTGAATATGCCGTCATCACAAGGCACTGCTGTGGCGCTGGCAGGAATCCAGAAGGACTTGGTCACAGTTAAATTGGATTCATTGTTGCCAGATAGTGGTAAGGGTGTCTCTCCTGTTAACGAAGAAGATAAAGGTGCTACTGTTACAACACCTGTGGCAAAAGATATCTGTGCTGGAACTGTGACGACATCAGACAACACTATCACCTTGACACCGAATACTCTTAAGGAAAACATTGGACTAGTTCAAGTAGCATCTGCAACTACTGTGCCTATGCCTGTGGCTTCAGAAGAATTATTGAAAACAGCACAAGTTGTGGTAGAAGATAAGCCTGTTGAGAAGCAAACTGCTTCACGTCGCCGCAGAAAGAAAACATCTAGTAGCAAGGATACTGGAGTCAGCACTAGACAAAGATCGGCTATGAAAAGATCTTATTACAGCACTTCTGTTGCCATTGATGAAGGTGGCTCTGCCATGACCCCAAATGAGAAATCAGGAACAAAGAAGGAAAGAGATGTCAGTTCAATTCAAGATACTTCCAATGAGCTGCCAAATATTAACTCACCATTGTATGAGAAGTCTGGATATGATTCTCAACCAAGCACACCTATAGCTGTCCCAATCAATGAAGCTACTCTTCCTAAGATAACTCTTGCCACATCTGCCAATCCTGCTGACAATGATAAACCGGTTGATTTGCACCTTAATGCGCCTGTTTCTGTTGATTCCCCAAATCAAGAACAACTCAAGACAGGGAAGGACCATTTGGCAGCGAGTTCTGGAATCTTTGCTACTCACTTACAAACAGTTACTGCAAATCCCACTAATGATAATAAACCAGGAACTGCCCAGTCTGAACCATCTGCTTCCTTTCTTCAGAATTCAGGTAAAGATGCCACTGCACGGACTTCTGAGGTTGACAGTGCTGCTCCATATAAGGCACCAAGCAGGAGGAGGAAAGGGTCAACTCGGGAACCACGCACCAGAAGTAATTCTGCAACAGCTACAAATGAACGCCGTGCCCGACTTACTGGATCGAAGCAGGCAGAGGACGTAAAGAAGTTAGAGATGTCTGCAACGCTGACTACGACAGTGTGTGTTTCATCCATAGAACAACAGGGAGCTGCCTCTTTAAGAGCTGGGATTACCAATGCTTCTGTTTGTGAAGAACAGAAGAATCCTGGGAGTCACATGTCTTCTGATATTTCAATTCCTGTGGGGAGTCATGTGCTGGGCACAACAAGTACTGAAGAAACAACTGCCACTATGATAATTCAGACTCCTGCAGTGGCTAAACCAGAAGAAAGAAAACTTCCAGGAGGCGATCAAGAAGGTATAATTTATTACACTCTGATCGCTGTTCTTGGCCCCGATGTGAAGTGTGGTATAATCTTTGCTATTATTTTCCAGGGTAACAGTAACAGTGGCTGACATTACTTGTGTATGTCTTGGTTTTCCTTTTTACTAGGTATTCAGTTTGATAGTTCAGTACCACAAACCAAGATGGTATCAGCTGTGGAACCAGCACCTGCAAATGATGAACGCATTCAAGGTACACTTTCTCACAAACATGTGCCTGCTTACAAGCAGTTTTTGGTCCAAACGAGAAGGAACTGTACACTGTTTGCTGTGATTTGTACTGGTCAACAGTAGTAATTGTTGATATTTCTTATGCATGGTTTTGCTGCTTTTGTTTTCAGGTACTGAAATTAATAGTTTGGAACAGACAAAATTAATTTCTGCTGCTGAACCAGCACCTGCAAATGATGAACACACGCAAGGTATTCCTCGTCATACACTCATCCTCGCACATGGCACGGTTCATGGCCCAGATTAAGAGTAGAACATTATTGCTGTTAATTTTTTGACGGTCATTAGTACCAACTGCTGATTTTATGCATATCTTTGCTCCTTTTCAGCTATAGAGGTTGGTAGTTCAGAGCAGCCAAGAAGTATGGTTTCAGCTGTGGAGTCAGCACCTTCAAATGATGAGGAACACACAACGCATGATGTGTATCTTGAGACTGCTGCTGATAATATGCTTGCTTCTAGTGCAGCAACAGATATATTGCAGGATACTGTTGAGCATGCTGCTTGCCAGTCCGATGCAGCATGTTCAGATGGAACTGCAAGGCAATCTGAAGCATCACAACTTGATAGCAAAGCCGACACTATTACTACTGGCTCCACAAAAGATGATAGCAAAGCCTCCTGTGATGCCTCATACATCTTGCCCAGTGAAGGCACTGCTGTTAATGTTACTGGTTCTAAGAAATGTGATGTGAACATTGTCGGCACACAAACTGATGATGCTTCCAGGGGTTCTAGTCATTTTCAAGCTACTTTACAGTCAACTGAGTCAGATTGGCCTCCAGGTCAAGAGGAGAATTTGGAGAGTAGGAAGGAGCAAGTGAAAACAGAAGAAGCTTTGGACAACTGTTCTGGTGGCAATCAAACTCACAGTTTGGACGATGAAGCTGAAGCTTCTCATGGCCCTGAGGATGCTTCGTGCACCCAATCTGGTGTGTCTACCGATTGTAGTCCCACAGTTTGCAAAGCACACAATGATCTTGAGGGTCATGTATCTTGTGAAGATACGACTGGTGGTGATGACCCAATCCATACCAATGCAAGTTCTAATAATAAAAGTGAGGACACCATTATTAATCCTGTTGAAACCACACGAGAACCGATGGAAGAAAGCACTGTCATTGTATCGGAGAATTCTGATCTGAATAAGCAAAGCCACACATTGCATACTGGAAATGATCCTCCTGCAAGTACCCTGTTGATAGTTGAGTCTAACAAAGTTACTTGTGATGCTGAAACTGTTTGTGCTAGCAGATTAGAATCTTCTTTTATTGAGGCCGAAACTGTCGGTATCCAAGAGTCAGATGTTACTGATTTTGAGGGAACAAAAGGAACTGGGGATTTGAGTCACAAAACTGACAGTCCGCTGCGTGATGATGTTCATGGTACATCATGTTCCACGATAGGTATTGTGTGTGAGAAAGAACCTACTCAAGATCTTACTGGCAGTGGCCATTCAGAAGCACCTAATTTACTTGCTGCTGTAGAACAAAATCGAGAAACTACTGTTACAAACCAAGAGGAAACTATAGATGCAGTAGTGTTTATGGATGCCTGCAAGGAAGAACCTGATGGTGATTGTATTGTTGCTAAAGGAGCTGAACAGACTGTAGAAATGGTTCACTCTGTTGAAAAACAATCTGCTGTATTAGAGCATGTTGAGACACAGACAAAACAAACTATGATTTGTGGTTCTACGCTAAATGAATCCCCTCAGGCTGCAGGGTTGGAAGAGGACTGCTCTGTACTGAAGCATGGTGGTCCTACTGCCTCATCTGAGCTTCTTGTTGCAGCACCCAATCCAATCGGTGAAACTTCTGTTATTCAAGCCGAACCAGAGGCACCAAACTCAGATGAATACTGCACAACAGAGGTTGGCAGTGCTTTATCTGAAACTGTCATGGGATTGGACCCAAATAAAGAAACTGCTGTTCCAATGCAAGTGGAAATTGGAGAAGCTAATGATACTTCTAATAATTGCGAAACACGCAATAATTCGGGGATTCATGCATTTGGTGATGTCTTGATGGAAATGCAGTCATCAGAGGTCAAGGAAGTATCTACTGTTCGGTCTGGTGCAGCAAATTTGAGCACACAGACTCCTGCACTGCCTGATGAAACAGGACAAACCAATGTGGCTTCGACTGCAGAACTATTACCTACAAATGATGATGAGCAAATGCAAGGTATTTTTTATCACATGCATGAGCCACCGCTCCTGTGAGGAGAGCCGTACTCCCTGTGCAGTTATTTTCAATGTCAATAGGTAACGATGGCTTAAAGTTCTTGTGTATGTTTGTTCTCCTATTTTCAGGCACTGAAGTTAATTCAGAGCAACAAACAAAGATGGTTTCACCTGCTGAATCAGCACCTGCTAATGATGAACAAGGTACTGATCTTAAGTAGAACCCACTTCTGCCCACACACACCTGAGCTACAGTTCTTGTCTCAGATAGAATAGTATGTACCTCTCTGTTGTTTTGTAAGGTCAATAGTAACTACGACTGGCGTCTCTTATCATTCTTTGTCCTCTTTCTTTCAGACATCACGATTTCAGAACAGCAAACAATTATGGTTTCAGCTGTAGAGATTGCGTCCCAGGAGACTGCAATTGTTGATCTTGGGGGAACAAGAGGAACAGGTGATCTTAATGACATAAGTGCACAGGTTCCTGCATTACCTAGAAGTGATGTGCTTGGTAATCCCCACACCCTGTCCTCAGCACAATGCCTATATTTTCCATCATTTAATACGTATATGGGCCTAGGCACTCATGTGCAGCTGCCTTATTCAGGTGTGGAGGCACATAATTCAGAACTAAAAAAGCATCCTCACCAGGTCTGCACGCTGTTTAAAACTCGAATTACTTTATATTGACATAAACATTTACTCATGCGTTTGCTGTTTCTTTTCTCCCCAGGTGATGAAATTAATAGTTCAGAACAACAAGCAAAAATCGAAATGATTGCAGAGATTGAAACAGTGGGCGTCAAGGAGAATGCCATTGCTGATCATGAGGAAACAGGTGACCAGAGTGGCATAAATATACATGGTCCTCTATTTGCTGAATCTGGGGGATTGCATGGAGTTGAATTGTGTGGTAAGCACTTCTCGCCTCACTCTATATCAAGCTCTTGTTTCTATTTTGGTACTTAATATCTAGGTACTTGTGCGCATCTGGCATTCCAGGTATTGAGATTGAGGCTAATAATTCGGAACAAGGAAAGATGGTTTCAGCTATAGAAGCAGCCTCTACACCAGGTTTGTGCATTATTTGAACTTCTGAAGAAGTTACTATTCAATTAGGCTTTTATCTAATCTCTGTACAGATGATCTAGGGTGTCACACACATGAAGTGCATGTAACTGGTGATGGTGTGATATTATCTAGTGGGGAACAGGACACATTGCAAGATAACCTAAGCAGTGGTGCTGACGTGGACCTAACAACCAGCCAAAGGAAAACAGATTCTGAAGGTATCAAGGATCCTTCTATTCGGACTAATATAGAGGAGATCCAAGGCCTTCATGATACCTCGAACAAGGACCATTTTATTGATCCTCCTGCGGTTACCCTGGTGATAGCTGAATCTGATAAAGATACCTGTGATGCAGAAGTTGTTTGTGCTGGCAAGTTAGAATCTTCTGGTGCTGATGCTGTTGGAACGATTGTTGTCCAGGATGCTCCTGCTGTTGCTGAGCACGATACAGCAGGGATAGGTGAATGTCCACCCACCCCAACCCCTCCCTGATACTTATCATCTCTCTCAGTTGCTCACTTTGCGTATGGTTTTTCAGGTGTTGAAGCTCATGTTTCAGAACAAGTAAAGATGGCTTCAATTGCACAAACAGCATCTAGCCTGGCTTTAGTAGGATATTCTTCTTCAGAAGACTCAATGGTGGATGCTGCTGCCCGAGTAGCTGATGGTGATTTCGCGGATAGTGAAGGAGCTGGTGTTGAGCGCCAAGAAACTATGCCTACTCAAACCACCTCTACCCTCCCAGAGAACATGGATTGGCAGAATGATTCTCCTGCAACTGCTGCGATGACGGTTGAACTGATGTTTGCTTCCTCATCTGAAAACATTGCAGAACCCAAGCCAATTGATGAAACTTCTGTTATGCAAGTGGAACTGGCAACCAGTACAGGGGATGAACGTGCAGCAGAGGGTGACATTGTTGTTTCATCTGAAACTGTTGTGGAATCGAGCCTGTTCAAGAAACTACTGTTCCTCATGAAGAGGGTAGCATAGAAGCTAATAATACCTCTACCGTCAGTGAAGAATACAAAGATACTGAGTCTCATGCATCTGGTGAAGTATGCAAAGATGTGCAGTCTCATGGTGGTGTATCTTACACTGAACTGCAATTGGCACCTTCCTCTGGTGAGGAGGCCATGATATTGTGTAGTGAGCTGCCCAGCCAGGAGGTCAAGGAGGCTCCAAGCAGTGACCCTTTGGGGAATTGTGAAAATGTGAAAACAGAAAATCAAGCTTCTGCTCAAGGACCAATAAATGAGGAATCTGCTTCTCGTGCTGAAAATGCAAAGGTTGATGAAGCTGACACAGAACAGCAACCGCCTCCATCTGGTGAGGCCATGGTAGACGTATCTAGTGAGCTACTCAGCCAAGACGAAAAGGTGGCTCCAAGCACAGGTCCGTTAGGAAATGATGAAGATGCACAGATGGAAGAGGCTGCTGCTGCACAGAGAGAGCTAATCACTAAAGATGCTCATGGTAGTGAAAATGTGGAACTCGGTGAAGCTGGCACGGAGCTGCAGTTGCCACCACCCTCATCTGGTGAGGCACTGGTGGACATATCTAGGGAGCAACTCAGCCAAGATGTGCAGGAGGTTGCAAGCTCTGGGCCTTCAGGAACTGATGAAAATGCTAAGATGAAACGGCTAAACACTGAACATTCACCTGGTGGTGAAACCTCAAATCTTGTGGCAGCTGACACAGAACAGCAATTGCCTCCATCTGGTGAGGCCATGGTAGACGTATCTAGCGAGCTACTCAGCCAAGACGAAAAGGTGGCAACAAGCACTGGCCCTTTAGGAAATGATGAAGATGCACAGATGGAAGAGGCTGCTGCTGCACAGAGTGAGATAAGCACTGAAGTTGCCCATGGTAGTGAAAATGCGAAACTTGGTGAAGCTGGCACATCCGGTGAGGCCATGGTAGTGTCTAGCGAGCTACTCAGTCAAGACAAAAATGTGGTTCCAAGCACTGGCCCTTCAGGAAATGCTGAAGATGCACAAATGGAAGAGGCTGCTGCTGCACAAAGAGCTAAGCATTGAAGTTGCTCATGGTGGTGAAATTGCTAAACTTGGTGAAGCTGGCATGGAGCTGCAGTTGCCACCACCTTCATCTGTGTGAGGCACTGGTAGACATATCTACCAACAACTCTGCCAAGAGGTGCAGGAGGTTAAAGCTCTGGGCCTTCAGGAACTGATGAAAATGCTGAGATGGAACAGCTAAACGCCGAACATTCACCTGGTGGTGAAACCTCAAAACTTGTTGGAGCTGATATGGGAATGCAAAAGCAACCATCTGGTGAGGCCGTGGTAGATATATCAAATGAGCCACCCAGCTGCCAAGATGTAAAGGAGATCCCGAGCAGTGACACCATGGGAAGTCATGAAAATTCAGACACCGAGAAGACTGCTGCTGCCTTGCAGGGACAGCTAAACACCGAGCTTGCTCCTAGTGGCGAAAATACAGAATCTAATGAAGCTGATACTGGAAAACAAGAGATGCCCGTGTCTGCTGAGGCTACGGTAGAATCATCCAGAGAGCCTCCCAGCGATGAGGCAAAGGAAGCTCAATCACTGACCTGTCTGGAGATGATGAAAAAGCAAAGTCGGCAAGGGCTGCTGTTGTTGCTGAACTTTTTGGAGATGCAACAGAAGCGGTTCGGATCAGCCATTGCCGTCTCCAAGAGAACAAGGCAAGGAAGCAGAGGCCGATGGAGGCTTGTAGAGTAAATTATGCAAATATTGTATTAAGAGTAGTAGAATCTGTGTAAGTAAGAAATGATGCTAGTGCTTTAGTTGTAACTGTTGGAAGCTTTTTCTCAGAATCAAGAGCGACGTGCTGATATTAGCATTGCATACCAGTCTAGGTGGTTTTCACCACGATGAGGTGCTTTGGCAGTAATCCAGAAGCACTGAGCAAAGAACGGTACTCTCTAGTATCCCTATGTTTGAAGCAGCATTGCAGTAGTGTGACTTAGTAAAATAATGGCGCGTTTGGATTGACGGACATATCATCAGAATCATCTAAACCTGGATTATCTGTTAGGTTCGTATAACGAGCTGAACCGATACCAACCCATCCTTCAGTCTTCCCTGCTAGCGTAATTTATTTTGAAGGACTGGCCGGTTCAGAAATCGTTGGACGACGCAACTCCTTCCCACGACGAAACCAACTGATTTCTGGATGACTGATTTTTGGACGGAGCGGTACCGCAATCCAATGCTTCAGAGGTCAGGATCAACCATATATTTTAGTTTGAAAATGAATGTTTAAACTGGACTGGTCAAGTTTGTTTGCTTAGAGGTGCGGAATAATAACTCGGCAAGTCTACCAAGTTCAATGGTCCTGCGTAGTGTTGAATCCTTTCAGTCCTGCTTGTTTCTTCATTTGAATTTTCTCTGTCGGCGTGCATATACTTAACTCGCATAGAATACTGAAACTGTAGTGCGTTAGAAAGCAGGAACGTGTATTTGAATTGTCTCAATTTGACGGTGTGCCAACTGATCTCATATAGGATCTGACTGCGAAAGTCCCAACGGATACTTCCGGCATGTAAAATCGTGTCGCACACCCCTAAATTTCACATGTATAATTCCTATTCCCTCGTTACATCAAAATGTTGGCGACACGCATTAGTCTTAAATGTAGATAAAATCAAAAACTAATTACGTTTTATTGTAATTACGAGGCAAACATTTTGAGGCCAATTCCACTCAAAATTTGAACAATTTTTACCAAATAAAAACAAAAAAAGCTGATGCGATGAGGCGGTTACTGTGCCGATTTGGGGCCATTTCTGGAACTGAACAAGGCCCGCGGTTGTTTTATTTCTAGGGAGCAATTGTACTACAGAACTTGTTACAACCAGACACCTTTTTGCCTTTTTTAAAACAAATTTATTTCACAAGGACATCCTCAACAAACCTAGACAAAATTACTCGTTCAATAGGTCATGTCCTCCAAGGCATGGTCCCACCTGCTTTCGACATACCTTGTTGGAGACGACCTAGGTGGTTTGGATAAGCATGTGTGCTATCCGCTATTGGATTTGTACCTATGGATGCAATTTCTCATTGCTCTACTCGTCACTAGAGACTAGCTGACACCGAGTTACACACATATATCCGATGGCCAATTGAAGCATGCGTCATGAATGGAACTTTGGGCTTTTTTTTTTCGTTCCGCCAGCTCGGGGGGTTGCCGAATGCCGAGTGCAGGTACTATGCACTACCAGGAAAAGATGCGATGCGATGCAAAAATGCAACCGCAACAGCGACTGCTCGATCTTGCATCTGGTTCTGGTAAGAGGGAGATCGACAAAGCATGAGCTGGATGCGTTTGCATATTGTCCAGCTGAACTGGGTCTTAACTGCATTGGTCCCAAGAAATAATCTACCCATATATAGACGAAGATACACTCACGGCACGGAAGTAGGCAGCGCGGTTCCAACTTCCAATACTACCCACAGGCAGGGGGCGACGGCTATCTCAGCCAAGTCGACGCTTGACCGTGTGTTCACTTCGAAAGTTAAAGTGAACCAAACGCACGTAAAAAGATGCGGCGAGCAAAAAAGTGATGCTCCTCGTTTCGTTCGTGTGGCGTGCAAGTATCGGAGTGACGGCGGGTCGGTGGTGAAAGTCAGCGCCTTCCTGCCTGCTTTCTGTTTGATCCACAAACCAATCATGATGTAGGGGAAAGCTCTAGATCCTTCTGACCAATCGAGTCAACGTCTAACATGGATGACCGGAGAAGTTCTCGGTTGTCACATTCACAGCGCTGTTTCACTTTGCGTGGCATCCACAACAAAAAAGAAAGATTTCAGCTATCCGTGGAGTATCTAAGTCAAAATAAGCAGAATTTGAAATTGAACCGCGGGTTTAGTGTTATTGCAGTTGCTCTAGAATCTTAGAAAAAAGAAGAAAAGTTCTCTTGTCAACTAGTCCTGAAAAACAACATGGGGTTTAAAAGGTAGGCAGGTACACATGTATTAGGTTGAGGCCAGAATATTCTATAACGTAGGACACATTTTTAAACATTTTACAGATATTGTATGGACCTAATTTGATTACTTTTCCTCTTATAACACATATAAGAAGTTTAATGTACAATTCTTCTCAATCAAACATTTTTAGCTCTGACTATCGGTATTCAAAAAGTAAGATTGACGCTGCTAGATTCATAGTAAAAAAAGTACTCTGCCATATACGTAATTCTTTTCTAAGTACATTGCAAGTAATTTTTTTTGTCTTTTATATGAATCACAATATAGACACAGAAAGCCTGTATATATGCACCAACACCCATCTCTATGAATGCATTTTATTAGAGATTCCCGAGACATCAAAATGAGCTTATATATATTTGTGATCAACAGAAGTAGTTGACAAAACCACATTCTAGGGTAAGACAACACATCAATCATTGAGCTTTGCCCATACAAGAGCCATGTGCACCGAACTTTTCGGCGTTCTTCATCACCTAACTCGATTCAAAGGACTGCAACATAGTAGTAATGGCGTCGCGCACGCAATCTAATCAAGAACAGCTAGCTGTTGAGACAAATCATAGATTGATGATGTACTCCTGCGCGATCTATCATGGCACCGAAAGGTAGGTGAGGGTACAAAGAAACAAAGACAAGATATCTATGCAATCATGCTTGCAACGGCAATAACTGCTGCATCCTATCCTAGAGCTATCTATCTAACCAGTCGCAGCACGCCGGCGGAGGGAGATATACTCGTAACAGACAGGCATAGCTGGATGCTTTTGTCGTCCGGCTAGCAACCGGAGCAGGACTCGTCATGTGCCATTGCTATATATGGTTTGGTTGGTGAGGAGAAAGCTCATCAACGGCCATCACGATCCGACCGGTAGCGTGGCTGCATTGCAGCTCCGGGACATGGATGCCCAGGTCTTAACTTAGGTTCTCCCAAACCGGGAATGCGTGGGGCCACAACGGGTGCTCATACTCCTAGTGCTACTCATCGTGATATAATATGTGGAGTTTTTTTTATTTCAATTATCATCAATTTGTTTTGTAGAGATTTCTATCAAATCCACACTCATTGATTGTTTCAACATTTAAAACGGTTCGTGTTTGTCGAAAAAATATTAATATGAAAGGACAGACATAATTACAAAACTTCTTCAATAGAAGCTTTAAGAACTCTTATTCAGGCTCCACAAAGCCATCTCGGAGAAGTACAATGGGTTGGTTAGGCTTGTTAGGCTGGCCCAAAAAGAGCATAGACCGCTCCCACACCTGGCTACAAGGAATATGATAGACCGCTCCCACACCTGGCTACAAGGAATATGATAGACCGCTCCCACACCTGGCTACAAGGAATATGATAGGGTTGGCCAGCGCACAATGACACCAAAAGAGTGGGCATGGGTGGGCAACCTTGGCCAACCTCATCTCTCCCTCACAGTGCCACGCGCCACCCTCGCCTAAGCTCCACCCATCCCACTCGACACCTCCGCCTTGGCAGCCACATCTTCCACCTCAACGTTCGTTGCGCCATCGCCTCCACCTTGCCACCATTAATTGGTGCCCCTACTTTGGAGACGGGCTCTAACCCTGACCGCCGCATCTAGCTAGAAGTAGTTCTCCATCACCCTTGTGTCGATGGACTCGTGGTAGATGATAGGCCGAACCCCTCACAATCAACCCGTGTCAATCCTTCTCCCGATACTGGAGACCATGCCCACCACAAAATAACCTCTCCTATGCGGGCCATCATGCCCACAAGAGTTGTCCTCCCTACGCCGGTCATCATGCCCCTCATGCTTCCTCCTTGCCCGTGCACAGCCATGCCCATCACAGCGACGGCTGGTCCGTCAAACACAACATTGGTGTTCTCAGCCAAACAAACACATGCTTGGATTCATTGGTGGTGCAACGTAGCCTAAGTGCACCAAACAAAACTAATTTGGCCCAAGCCAA